>CM077151.1:285212601-285603942 GCA_039583875.1 Platanthera guangdongensis | reverse complement strand
CCCTTTGAGACAGTTAGCAGATTCGAGACCGTGTCCGCGTGGCACTAGAACAATTGAGTTCGTCAGATGGTCTCGGGTCGTCAGTTTCATATTTTGCGCGTTAGGAGCTACTCTGCCTAGAGCCTTCCCAGTAAACGTGTAGGCTAGAAGCCACCTAGAACTCAAGTACAGACTTGACGTGAGACAGTACACTAGTTAGTGAACGTCAGGACTTGGGTAAATGAACGGAAAGTCATGAGTATAGAATTACAGTATTCACCAGTAAGTAAAGGACAAGCATGCATATCATATACCATGAAATGTTTTCAGCGCACAAAACTAGTTTTAAATACATGCATGCATTCATATGAAAATCTATTTTAGTGTCACTAAGGGGAATTGTTTTTTTTTACTCTGACCCTTCGTGGGCAATGTTTTTCAGGTGACCCAGGTGGGAAACTACGTCTAGGATGAGCGTCATGGTGGTGTCCGAGTGTAGTGCTTTTACTATTTTCAGTTTACTCCATTTCAGCATGTACTGTAGTTGTGGACAGTGTAACTCATTAATATTTTATGTATCTTGTATCAGACTTATTTGATAGTTCAGATTTTCAGTTAATGCAGTCTCCTTTTTGTTTAGTGGCTCTGTGAATCCAGACATCAGGTATGTGGTTAACCTTAGTTTAATTTTTTACTCCCGCTGTAAGTATTAAATCTGTTTAGTTTGGACTTTTATTACCTGCTGCTACTAGTTTTAATACTGCTTCCTAGTTTTCTTTATATCGCTGACCCGGCCGGACGGCTGATTTCTGTAATACTGGGAAGGGGTGTTACAAATTGGTATCAAAGCGAGGTTTAGAATCCCTGGACCCTAGAAGGTTTTCACAGAGCCATAGGACTAGGACTGTATAACAGTAAACTTTAGTTAGTAGAGTATTTTAAGTTGCGGTTAAGACTTAGTTTTTCGCAGGAGTACGAATATAGTTGCCAAGCCAGTTTTAGTAGACGCTTGATAAATAACCAGATTTCTTTTATATGTTCTATCAGGCAACTCGAGTAAGTGAACCAGGTGAATCTTCACGTCAGGACCCTGTTCCTAACGCCACTATGGGAGATGCTGCAGTGCCCCAGGTACCTCCAGTTCCAGCAGCTTCAGAGGGCACTGATATAGCGTCTCAGATTGCCAAAGCGGTTACTGTTGCCTTGATGGAGTTCCAGAGAGGACTGGCTGCAGGGTTTCCAGTTCCAGTGCACGTACCAGCCCCTGCACCAGCTCCTGCCCCAGCACCCGTGGAGATGACCCTGGAACGTTATTTGAGGAATTTTAGAGAACTTCAACCTTCAAACTACAGTGGGGATGAGACCCCGATGGATACAGATGATTGGGTAGCAAACACCAGAGACCTGCTGGATGTTTTGGAGTGCCCAGAGAATAAGAAGGTTCCTCTGGCAGTTTTCCTCCTCCGAGGTGAGGCAAAGGTCTGGTGGGACAAGTACCGGGCGATGATCCCGCAGGTAAGTGGTTATGAAAATTCTTTAATTATTTTGGAAGTGATATGTTCTCTCTTTAAATAGTATGATTATGTTTTTTTTGGCCAGGTCGTACGCCAGACATGTTTACGTGGCGAATTTTCTAGAGCCCTTGCGAATTGGTTCGTGCCTCCTTCCGCACGACGAGGTCTACAGAGAGATACCTTAGACTTTTCCAGGGGGACAGGACTGTGCTGAGTACGAGCGAGAGCTTACCCATCTGGCTCGATATGCGGGCGTAATGCAGGGAGACCAGACTGAGAAGTGCAGCCGCTTTGTGGATGGCCTACGAGACTCATTGAGACAGCCGCTGATGACCATGGTCAATGCTGATTACAGGAGCTTAGTGGATACGGCTCGCAGGCTGGAGGCTGACCAGCAGAAGGTTCAAAAGCGAAGTAACTTCCGTGCAAAGCGAGCTCAGGATTCGCATCAGTCGCAGCAGAGCAGGAATGATCAGGGGAAGAATTGGAACAAGAAGCAGAAGCCTGATGCGAGGAAGTATGGTCAATCTGGTGACAGGAGCAGGGACTACCCCTTTGTCCCAAGTGTCAGCGTCGCCATCCAGGAGAGTGTTTGGCCAGCGCGGGCGGTGTGTTACAAGTGTCGTCAACCTGGACACATTGCTCGTTTCTGTCAGGAAGGTGATTCGAATCAGGTAATCAACCTTGTTGTTTTTTTTGTACATTTATAAATCTTTGGTAGATGACAATGCATTTTGTTCCTGCAGTCGAAGTATGAGATTGGTGGCCCTAGCAGAGCAGACAAGGGCAAAGCGTTGATGATTACCGATGGAAGACCACAGCAGGGTCGAGATTGGTGCAGCCCAGAGCTTATGGACTTGGTCAGCAGGAGGCTAAGGGGCAGGAAGATGTAGTGACAGGTAAGTGTTCAATTTGCCTGATAAGCTTATTTAACTCTCCGTAGTGACACTCTTTTCTTTTGAAAATTCATTCATGTAGGCATCCTTATGATTCGAAATTTACCCTCTAGGATTCTGTTTGATACGGGTGCCTCGCACTCGTTTATCGCAGAATCTCTAGTGCGTAAGTTGTAATTTAGAAGTATTCTCAGAAACTTTAGCGCTGGATGTTATGATGCCGAATGGATCCCTTCTGCAGACCAGAGATAGGTGCAGGGTACCGGTGCAGTTTGGTGACACCGAGATTTTTGTGGAAGCTTTGCAGCTACCTATTGCAGGATTCGACCTGATTTTTGGAATGGACTGGCTTTCGGCAGTCAAAACGCAAGATTGACTGTAGGGCGAAGCAGATACAGTTTGATGCCCCATCAGACTTCCTTTTCTTTTCAGGCTTGAAGGGAGTAGTGAAAATGATTATATCTGCAGTCCAAGCAAGAAGGTGCATCAGTAAGGGTTGCAAAACCTCGTAGTACTGATGAATGCAGAGACTAAGGCTGAGTTATCCGAGATCCAGTGGTGCAGGAATTCCCCGATGTCTTTCCGGAAGAGCTCCCTGGTGCCCTCTCCAGATAGAGAGATTGAGTTTCCCGATAGACTTGCAGCCTGGGGCTACACCGGTAGCCAAATCTCCCTATCGGATGGCTCCAAGGAACTAGCAGAGTTGAAGAGTCAGTTGCAGGAGTTACTTGATTTGGGTTTTATACGCCCCAGCACTTCACCATGGAGTGCTCCAGTGCTTTTCGTGAAGAAGAAGGATGGTAGTCTGAGACTGTGCATAGACTATCGTGATTGAATAAGCTAACAGTGAAGAACAAGTACCCGATTCCCAGGATTGATGATTTGTTCGACCAGTTGGTGGGATCGAACACTTTCTCCAAGTTAGATTTGAGGTCAGGCTATCACCAGTTAAAGATTCGTGACTCGGACATTCAGAAGACGGCTTTCAGCACCAGATATGGACACTTCGAGTTCGTGGTCATGCCGTTTGGGCTGACCAATGCTCCTTCAGTATTTATGGACTGATGAACAGGGTATTTCGGGAGTACTTGGACCGTTTTGTCATCGTTTTATAGATGACATCTTGGTGTTCTCTAAGAGTGCAGAAGATCATGCAGCACATCTCAGGATTGTTTTGAGCACACTCAGAAAGAATCAGTTGTTGCCAAGTTTTCAAAGTGCGAGTTTTGGCTTCCAGAGATTGCATTCTTAGGCCACATCATCAGTCAGAAAGGAGTTTGTTGATCCAAAGAAGGTAGAGGCCATTAAGAGCTGGCCAAGGCCGACGACAGTTTTCAGAGGTTCGTAGCTTTTTTGGGTCTATGTGGTTACTACAGGAGATTCATCAGAGATTTTTCGAAGATAGCCTTACCACTGACTTCCCTCACCAGGAAGGGCAAGGGCTTGGATTGGACAGTTGAGTGTGTGGTTGGCTTTTGAGGACTTGAAGGGCAGTTGATGACCGCACCGATTTTTGAGTTTACCATCAGGGCCTGACGGGTTTCAGATCTACAGCGATGCATCAGGTCAGGGTTTGGGATGTGTTCTCATGCAGCATGGAAAGGTCGTAGCCTATGCCTCGAGACAATTAAAGGTTCATGAGAGAACTATCCAGTGCATGACTTGGAGCTTGCAGCAGTCATACATGCGTTGAAGATTTGGAGGCACTATCTCTATGGAGTGCGTTGTGAGATCTTCACTGATCATAAGAGCCTCAAGTATATCTTTGATCAGCGAGAGCTCAATTTGAGGCAGCGCAGATGGTTAGAATTTCTATCAGACTACGACGTAGACATTCAGTACCATCCAGGAAAGGCGAACGTTGTAGCTGATGCCCTTAGTCGTAGAGGTTCATGTTCTTTCTCTCACTCAGCAGGAGGAGTTAGTGCGAGAGCTGGAGAGACTGGATATTACCGTTGTTCACGCAGTAGTTTTGGTTCTGCAAGGTTGAATTGGATGGAGATTACCTGCGATATCAAGGACAGAATCAGGACAGCTCTACCGTTGGATCCAAAGATGACAGAGATTTGGAGCTCAGCGCAGTCAGGACAGAAGGAGGGATTCACTATTCAGGATGATTTATTGTTGTTGATGGCAGAGTGTGTATCCCCGATGTTAGTCACCTTCGCGAGGATATTTTATTTGAGGCACACAATTCCAGATATTCTATACATCCGGGTAGCACGAAGATGTATGCAGACCTCAAGATGTTAGTATGGTGGCCAGGCTTGAAGAGAGCGTTGCAGATTACGTAGGGAAGTGTGAGACGTGCAAGTTGGTTAAGGCCGAGTGCCAAAGGCCTGGAGGCAAGTTGCAGCCACTTCCCATTCCTGAGTGGACATTCGAAGATATATCCATGGATTTCATTCATGGTTTGCCGAGATCGCAGAGTGGGAATGATTCCTTGTGGGTTATAGTTGACGACTTTCTAAGGTCGCCCATTTCATTCCTCTTAGGAAGACGGATCAAGGTCCGAAGCTGGCGCAGTTATATTTGGACGAGATAGTTCGGCTTCACGGTATTCCCAGGACTATAGTTTCAGACCGAGACGGCAGATTCACCTCCAGGGAGTGGCGATATATACAGGAGCGGTTGGGTACCAGGTTACACTTTTCAGCACCGCTTTCCATCCCCAGACCGATGGACAGACTGAGCGCACAAATAGGACTTTGGAGGATTTGTTACGGATGTGCATTTTGGATTTTGGAGGAAAGTGGGAGAAATATGTTACACTTGTGGAGTTCTCCTACAACAACAGTTTTCAGACAAGTATTATGGGATGGCACCGTTCGAGGCCCTCTATGGCAGACGTTGTCGGACACCGTTATGTTGGGCTGAAAGTGAAGAGAGATCCACAATCAGGGAGTCATGGATTGATAAGACCACTGACAGGATCAAGCTTATTCAGGAGCGTATGAAGACAGCTCAGGATCGCCAGGCCAAGTACCATGATCAGAAGCACAGGTCAGTAGAGTTCAGTGTTGGAGACTACGTTTATCTGAAGGTCAGACCAGTCAGAGGAGTTTCTAGAATAAAGCGGATGAAAAAGTTGAGCCCCAGATTCGTTGGTCCCTTTTGAGGTACTGGAAAGAATTGGTGAGGTTGCTTACAGATTGGCCTTACCTGAGGAGATGAGTGATGTTCATGATGTCTTCCACGTCTCTTATCTGAGGAGAGCAGTCAGAGATCCTAGTCAGATCATAAGTACCGAGGAAACACCAATTGAGACAGATCTTAGTATTGGGGTTAGACCAGTCAGAATAGTGGATTCAAGGATACAGAAGCTCAGAAATAGAGAGATTCGCATGGTCAAAGTCCTTTGGATGAACTGTGGCAAACCAGAGTATACTTGGGAGCGAGAGGATGAGCTTCAGAGCAATGCAGACTACTCTTTTCTCTTCGTACAGGTATGACTACAATTTTCGAGGACGAAAATCTTTGTTAGGAGGGAGATTTGTAACATCCGTAAATTGACATGCGTTTTTATTTAAAATTGTAGGGGAAGGTCGCGACGAATTTTTGATCGAGGCGGCGCGTTGACAAGGTATAATGTCACTTTTCCTTTTGATAGCGATCATTAGTTTGTTAAGTGCTTAAATTTTGGTGCGTGACGCATTTCGTTTTAGTGACGTGCGGTGTGAAAGTGAATTAAGCTTCAAGTTTTAGTGTGGGGTGCCAATAGTATTTTCCCCCCCCTCCTCTCTATACGGTTACTCAAAACCGCAGGAAAATAAAAACCCGCAAGGCCTCGGTTTTAAAACCCGCAACCCTCATCTATCGGGAAGAATACTGCAGCCGTCGCCCGAATCGATCGCCCGTCGTCTCCCGCAGCGCGCAGAGCCGCGCCTCCCGCAAGCCTCTCCGGCGTCCGATTCCTCTCCGGTTTCCTCTCCGACCACTCCTCCCTCCTCTACGAGCACCGGTAGACATTCCTTTTCTTCCTTGGCCGTGGAAGTGCGGATTCAAACCCTAATCGGTGGAAAACTTGGAATTTTTGGGTTTCGGTGAGTTCGATTCTTCCTTTTCTCCTTTTCCTTCTCACGAAAATCCTTCGATTTCGGAGTTGGTAATAACCTAGGTTTTCTTCTTTGTGCCCTAATTAGGTTTTGGAGCTCGATTTCCACCGCGAAATTGGAGTTGGGCGCTTTTGAAACTTCAATCCCATACCGTGAAGGTAAAATACTATGTTAGCAGTTCGTTTTTGGACGACTCTAGCATTTTGGATTTTTTTTCAGAAGTTTAACCCTAAGGGAAAGTGCGATAATTAGGACTGCCTTGACTTTTCAGGACTTTGGTGGTGTCGGGGCAACATTCTAAAGGTCCCCAGCAGTAGGTTTGCTTTGGAAGAGAATATGTCCCGCGCAGGTATACGAACGTCGCAGCACCACTGTAAGGAAATTCTAAATTCCTTTTAGTTAGACATATCAAGTAATTGTATTTTATACGCCTAAGTAGGTTTTGTACAACATCACAAGCATGCATAGAGAGGTGTGACAGTAGGAAAGTAATTGTGAAAACGCGTGTGATAACGTCTTGTTCCATAACCACGTTAGTAAAATCGTGAACGGTTAGTTGAGTACGAAACTCCACATGTACACGTAAGTTTGGGAGATTGTCCATTAAGAATTCGAAGATCTTTTCCAGTCGACCACGAGAAAGTCCAGGGTCGCTCAATAGTACCCAGAAACGATATCCCATGCAGAGTAGCGTCAGACCAAAACAGGTCAGTAGCACACCAGTCTTTTCGTGCTTGGTAGAGGCGCACTACCATCTCATAGGGCATATGGTATCCTATGAGTTACAGTCTTGGGAGTTGACTCCCTTTGAGACAGTTAGCAAGATTCGAGACCGTGTTCCGCGTGCCACTAGAACAATGAGTTCGTCAGATGGTCTCGGGTCGTCAGTTTCAGATTTTGCGCGTTAGGAGCTACTCTGCCTAGAGCCTTCCCAGTAAACGTGTAGGCTAGAAGCCACCTAGAACTCAAGTACAGACTTGACGTGAGACAGTACACTAGTTAGTGAACGTCAGGACTTGGGTAAATGGACGGAAAGTCATGAGTATAGAATTACAGTATTCACCAGTAAGTAAAGGACAAGCATGCATATCATATACCATGAAATGTTTTCAGTGCACAAAACTAGTTTTAAATACATGCATGCATTCATATGTAATTCTATTTTAGTGTCACTAAGGGGAATTGTTTTTCTTTACTCTGACCCTTCGTGGGCAATGTTTTTCAGGTGACCCAGGTGGGAAACTACGTCTAGGATGAGCGTCATGGTGGTGTCCGAGTGTAGTGCTTTTACTATTTTCAGTTTACTCCATTTCATCATGTACTGTAGTTGTGGACAGTGTAACTCATTAATATTTTATGTATCTTGTATCAGACTTATTTGATAGTTCAGATTTTCAGTTAATGCAGTCTCCTTTTGTTTAGTGGCTCTGTGAATCCAGACATCAGGTATGTGGTTAACCTTAGTTTAATTTTTACTCCCGCTGTAAGTATTAAATCTGTTTAGTTTGGACTTTATTTTATTTAATACCTGCTGCTACTAGTTTAATACTGCTTCTAGTTTTCTTTATATCGCTGACCCGGCCGGACGGCTGATTTCTGTAATACTGGGAAGGGGTGTTACACCTACACCTTGTGTCTAAGCTCTAAGACCCTTTAGCGTCTTGTGTCTTTAATAACATAGCCTCCAGGTCTTGTCTGTCGCATACGACGAGCACTTTACGGGCTCAAGAAGCACCTCGCGCGTGGTTTACATGTTTCAGCTCAGCTATTACAGCCACTGGTTTCCAGCCTAGTCCACATGATCCAGTCCTGTTTGTGCACTCCTATTGTAGCCAAACTCTTCTGTTACTTTATGTGGATGATATGAATATTACTGGTGATGATCGTTCTCATGTGGCCTTCATCAAGCATCATCTTTAGCAGCAGTTTCAAATGACTGATCTTGGACAGTTGAGCTACTTTTTGGGCCTTGAGGTCACCTCTACAAACCGTGATTTTCAGCCCACTCAACGGCATTAAGCATCAGATCTCTTAACTTGGGTTGCTCTCTCTGACACTCGTACTGTGGACACCCCTATGAAACATCACCTTCAGTTACGCCCAGATGATAGGGTTCCACATTTCCGCAATCTGATCCTTCTCGTTAACGTCACCTTGTTGGGAGTCTCGTCTACCTCAATATTACTTGGCCTGACAATGCTCATGTTGTTCATGTGTTGAGTAGTTTGTTGGTGTGCTACCTCTGTGTACTATGGTCATCTACTGCGGATCTTGCGTTACCTCTGATCGATGACTTCATGTGGTCTCTTCTTTTATATTTGTAATTCTCTGCAGCTCTGTGCTTACTCGGATTCTACCTGGGTCATTGATTCTGTTGACCGTCGATCTGTCACTGGTTTCTGTCTGTTCTTGGATTCTTCACTTATTGCATAGAAATCCAAGAAATAGATCGGTGTTTCTCTTTCCAGCACTGAGGCTGAGCTTCGAACTATGGTTACTACCGCTGAGGGCATTATTTGACTTCGTTGGCTTCTTGAGGACCTTAGTGTTTCTTCTTCAAATCTCACTCCACTCCACTGTGATAACACTGGTGCCATTCAGATTACTTAACCAGGTGAAGCACTCGCTTTTCAAGCATATCGGGGTGGATGCTTTCTTCTTAAGTGAGCAGTATGGTTGTGGTGCTCTTACTCCTTACTTTGTTTCTTCTGAGCAGCAACTTGCATATTTGAAGACCAAGCCACGGACACGAAACCAGCATACATATATATTATTCAAACTCCCAATGTATAGTCCCCCGTGAGTTTCGGGGGGTCGGTATTGCATATGATTGATATAGCGTAATCTTACCTCGGGTGTTGTGATCACCCTTTCATATATATATATACACACACACACACACCCATATATATATATATATATGTGTGTGTGTGTGTGTATGTATACACACACAAGGTAACCCTAGAGCCCTTTAATGTATCCCACCTAAAAAACAAAAGAAATTGGCAGAATACAAGATTGTGCATAGAAATGCAAGGTCGTGACAATCCTCATGGACCCCGAAAGCAACCAAGGATTGTGTGGAGCATTGCTACCTCCCTCATATCCAAGGAAGAAACTCGGGCTTTGTATCACTTTCTTATTCCTCCACCCCTTTAGGCTTCAATCGCTTTGAGTTTTCTTTAATCTTAAGATGTTGGATTGTTGTGATCAAATGTTTAATCATGTCTCTTAATCTTGCACTTCGATGAAATATTAGTATTGATCTTGTTCATCACTTCCCTTGGAGATAGATCGTGATGTTGAAATGAAATAATTGTGAGTTTGGTTTTGAGATTGCGAAATGATTTGTGAAGCGTCTTGTGAATGTGTTAGTGCAAAGAGGTGAAGGCTACTCTCAGTCATGCAATCGCGATTCAACAAAGAGATGAAGGCGACCCTCACCCGCGGTGTAGTCTTTTAATTTCTTGGACTCAGAATTTGGAAACCAATTCCCCAAATCAACAATCCATTCGACCTTTATATCTGAAAAATCATCTTGATAAATCTACTAGCTCGTGTTCCATAAGAGATTGATATTCTTTTTTTTAAAAGTGCATATAGCATGAAATTAAAAAAAACAAAAAGGAAAACAAAGCTAAAGCATGTCATCCAAGTCTGCACGAACAAGTTCGGCAAACTCAGAATGGGTGCTATTAACATCGAGTCGTACAAAGTTTCCCCGTAGGGCAAAACGAGCACAGAAATCGGCAGCTCTGTTGGCCTCCCGGCCAATATGCTGGAACCGAAGTTGGGGGAAGCCGCTCAGAAAAGAGAAGTCCTCCTCGCCGTCCACCGTCACGCTCCAGTCGCCCTATCGCAAACCAGCAGCACATCTGTCCATAAGGGACGAACAGTCGCCCGCCACAATAGCCTCGCGTACCCCATATAATGACGGCGGGATAAGATTCTGGAGAGCCAAGACCGCCTCCAGCTCCACTCCCCCAGGATCCCAGTGCAACAACGGGGACCCAGCAGCAAAGATGAGAGCACCTCGGTCATCACGGGCCACCATCCAAGGCCAGCAAGCCCGGACGGGGAGAGAGAGCCATCCACATTGAACTTTATCCATCCAGAGGGCGGGGGGCACCAGAAGAGTGGTGTCGACAGCCGGCGAGGCTGGGTGGTACCCCAGTGATCCTGGAATGGTAGAGTTCGCATAATGGAGAGGGCCTCAACAATGGTCGACGCCATGACTGGTACACTACCGACACCCTCTCCTAGTGAAAGTGGTGGCCGTGGGAAGTGGTCATGTGTCCCGACGCACGGGTGTACAGCTAGGTGTGCATTTTCATTTTTAATCATCTGACAAAAACAAAAACCCTAAAGTTAAGTGCATTCAAGATGTGCATTTCATATTTTACTCATACGTCTTTGCCAATGCTCCAATCTCGCTTGCTCTCACTTGCTCCAAAATGCTCCCTCGTCATAACTTTTGGATAGAAATACATGAATGCGTAAATTAATCTTCTTGACATAAAAATACATAGATAATTAACATTAAGTATTGATTAAATGATAGAAATATGTGTCACGTATTTGAAGTTACTAGGGATAATAAGTGGAGCTGGTGAAACGACGCTTGCGGATAGCAATTAGACAATTATCAATAGGTGGAAGGCATTTTCATATGTAGATGAGTCATCAACAGGCCAATTCGTAAGTATGTGTTATCTCCATAGGTGTTGGTGCAATATTTGTTGTTGGATGGCATGATCAAATACTGAATTCAACTGTATATCTTGATAAAAAGTTGCACAATCTCAACAATGGAAACATCAAGCTCAAGCATGGAATCTAAAATAGTAACAAGGATGGGCATAGCTTTAATTGCTACCACCACACTCACTATAAAAAGCACGCCCCAAAAACAATCAGGGTAGGAAAAGGGCGATTAGAGAGGGTATAGAGCAAAAATTAATGAAAAAGTTGGGCTCAATGAGATACACCCTGGATTCGAGATAGGTGATGGAAATTGGGAACAATAAATTAAATTCTATCTTGGTAAATTTGGAGGAAAACTAAGTCCCGCTGAATATTTAGAATGGGTAGAAAATAAATCATTGTTCGCGAAAAATGAAATATCTAATGAAAGAATGTGCATTTCTTATGAGTCTTAAGTTAATTTGTAGATCCTTGGTGGAAGACGTTGCAATCAAATAGGGTGAGGCTAGAAGATGATAAAATACAAGATTGGTATCAAATGAAGAGAAAACTCTGAAAATACTTCGTTCTAGGATTTTTGTGAGGCTTTTTCCCTTCTTGTAGCATTGAAACACCGATTAGTGAGTAGTGACATTGCATCAACTTGCCCTTTTTCCTGGAAAAACTTCCCTACGGTTTAAGTTTCTATTATAAGGACTTCAGAGTTTAGATATTCGCCAGGAGAAATTACCTGATAAATTATAAATTGGATAATCCTCAAAGAGGGGTAAAATATGCTCATAGTGTACGACCCAATGTTCGCCGAGTGGATCCAACAAGGCAGAGCGGAGGCCTCGAGATAGCCCGACTCGCACCAGCCTAAGCAGACGGTCGAACCAGGCGAGCCGGGAAGTCCAGCCCGCTTCAGCTTGATAGGCAGGCGAGCCGGGGAGGCCAGCCGGTTCTCGACAGCCATGCGAGCTGGGGAGTCCGGCCCGCTTCAGCTCGATAGGCAGGTGAGCCGGGGAGGCCAGCCGATTCTCGGCAGGAGGACGAGCCGGGGTACCTGACCCGCCTCAGCTCGGCAGACGGGCGAGCCAAGGGGCAGCCGGACCGCCAAACTCAGCAAGCGGCCTGAATCCGTTTATGTTGCGAGCGAGCTGCAGGGACCCGACACGTACTCGCCTAAGAGGCAGGCAAGCTACGAAAGCCAGGTCGCGCCCGTCCAGGTGACTGGCGAGCTGGCTCACACTCACCCTCTTACGTGGGGGTGTTATTAGCATGTGCTTAATATAATTTGATCTGTCAGTAGCCTCTTCAAACAGCAGAGTTATGCAGCCTTGGACCAAACTCAGAAATCTATATATAGACCCGCATGGGGTACCTCAGAGGGCAAGTTTTCTCATTATCTAATTTTATAGCGCCGTCTGAGGTATCCTTAGCTCAACATTGACTAAGGAGGGGAGCGCTCTAAAATCTTTCGAGTGTGTGGTGGGACCTCCGTGCTGCAGCCTTGGGCCAGTCTCAAATCCTAAGTTCTCAGTCAAGCAGATTTGCTAGAAGCAGTAAGTATGCAGTCACCCTTTTTCAAGGATACGAACTCTACAAAAGCCGATTCTCGGTTTCAACACATAGAATGCTAGTATAAAGAGAGATTGATCAAATGCAAAGAAAATGGGCAAAACACACGCACGCTACTACTAACGCACTCAAACATGAAATAAAACAAAAACATTTACATGTAAAAATAACAAAATACACGCTTACATGTCGCGCATAGTGATGAGGCCACCTATGCATAGCTTCCTCAGCAGGAACAGGATCGCCAATGAAGAATGACGATCCATTAACATCTTCTAGCTTCTTTAAGCTTGAAGTAGAAGAAACATTTTTTGGCTTCTTGGAGACAGAACCAACATTTACCCTCTCAGGATACGGCTGATCCGCCACTACAATTGGCCTCTTATTCTCGGAGGACGGCGCCGAGATATTTGCCGCCGTTCTCGGCGATCGCCTTGGCTGGCCATTCGCAACCGGGCGACGTCTGGGACAATTCTCCCCGGATCTAAGCTTGGATTGGCAGATCCCCTCGTAGGCGGCTGAAGACTTCGTTTCCTTGCTCGGCGGAGTAGCGGAGACTGACACCGGAGAAAGCGGAAGCTGGATCCAGCAAGCATTCAACTCGGAATAACCAGGATCGCCGGCTTCCGTACTCGCGCCGGCGGTAAGATGTCCGTTCGGAGCTGCTGGATCCGGTGCATTGAACGGGATCTCGGCCGCCATGGGGAGAGAGGCTGCGGAACTTTCGGCGTGAGGGAATTAGATGCAAACAATAAAAGGGGATTAGGGTACGCGCGAAGTTTAAGCCCATGGCGGGAGTTCCGGATAATTGGAAGTGATTGAAAAAAAAAGCGGTAAAATAATTAAATAATAAGTAATTATATAAATAAATAATTATAATATTAAGTATTTAACTAGTATAAATAAATAATTTAATTAATAGGCCAAATGAAGGTGCAGCCGTGCAGCCCAACCGCACAGCAGCTCAACGATGGAGCTTACACTCGATCCTGATACTTTCTATTTGGGACCATAAATGAATCTTCATTTTATTGAGAGAATTAATTTTCGCTTTATCTAAAATTGTATAACTTTTTAATTAAAGAAAAATATAAAAAAGGGGACAAAAATCATTTTTCTCACTGAAATCACTAGATAATGCCAAATTAGCCCTTAAATTTTTAAGTAGTGTCATTTTGAGTGCAATTCAATAACTAAAAAATGTCTCTAAATGAGAAATGAAAAGACTATTTTAATATAACTGCATTAAACTTTAGGTACTAATTTTATATTTGCTTGAAACATCCGGAATTAATATAATTTTTACCATAAAAATGAAATTAGTGAACCATGAGTCACAAATTAATCGAAACCATAAAATGAAAATTGGTGCCTTATACTCCTATAGTCATAAATGTGCATAGATTTTTCACAATTTAATTTTTTAACTCCTCACAACCTCAAGAAAACAAGGAACTAAATTTAGGCGAAAGTCATTTTATACCTTAATGGTATGACTTACATAAATGGTATATTGGCTTAGAAATGATGTGCTCTTAAAATAGTTATTACTTTCCCTTGTATTGGAATTAATTATCTTTCAATATTTCATATCAATTATCAATCAATTTCTTTAATGAGTATAACTTAATGGGTCCCCTTACTTTTAAAATAAGGTGTAAATTTATGATATCTTTATTAACGGGCAATTTGCAAAATGCACCCTGAAAATATAGGGTTTTGGCAAAATGGACCCCGAAAGTTTAAAATTGGCAAAATGCACCCCCCAAAGTGGATTTTCTTGGCAATGTGCACCCCCACTAGGCAAAAAATGAAATGGTCAAAATGTACACTCTAGGGTGCACATTGCCAAGAAAACCCACTTTGGAGGGTGCATTTTGCCAATTTTAAATTTTTTGGATGCATTTTGCCAAAATTCTATATTTCGAGGGTGCATTTTGTCAATTGCCACTTTATTAACTTGTATTATGTGAGTATATTTTAATATCATTGTATACATAATATATATAATTAATATATTAAAAGAAAACTTCTTATTTAGTTCAATAGTGGGGAATCATTTTTAGACCTATCACACGCAATAACGACATTATATAACTTAAGAGTAGGGGGCATTAAATTAATTATATTTTAGTTAAAATTGTGCCCAATAAAATTATCTTTATAATTTTTTTGCCTTTACTTTTAATATAGAAGTTTAAAATATTAATGCTATGTTTTTTTAGTATGCATTAAATTTGTTAGCATTTTAATATAGTCGTTTTAATGCAAAATATTCTCTTCATATTTCATGCACACGCAAATAAATAAGTTGTTGTGAATAAAACAAAGTTATTTTTTATTACGGGATTAAAATATTAAAGTTATTGTTATTATTATCCGATGGAGGATTATTATGGGATTATTCTCGTGTCACGAAGGCTAACAAATTACATGCACGAGATAATGAAAGAAAATGAGTAAAAAAAGTAGAATTATAGATGTGAGTTGAAATAAATATAGGAGTGATAAGGGAGAGTGATAAGTAGTGGGGGTTGTAAAATCCGGTACAAACGCAAGGAGAGTTATAAAATTTGCATGTAATCAAGAACATAAAAATATCATCGCATAATTTATATAATGAAAATATAAATACAAATACATGAGAATATTTGACCGTCTGACGAGTGCGTAGTGGATGCTCCGGACGCGCACAATCCGTGGCGAGAAATCTGAGATCTGGACTGAAATCCGCCTCGCGGACGCACAAGGTTCACCGAACCTTCAACGTCGAAGTTTGGCGTTCAATCACACCACCACCGGAAAACAACGTCACCACGGAAGAGAAAACACCGTCAAGGTTATCTGCACTAATGCACGCCTTCGACATTATGTTTCTCCATTCCAAAGAATGTCCGCTGCAACGCCGGTGGCAAACTCCAATATTGGTGGCAACCCTCTCTAAATGCCAGCGGATATCTCCTCCAAGACCGACAACAAACATCCAAGGCTGGCGGCCCCTCCGTGCGCACGAGCGAGAGAGAGAAAGGAGAGAGAGAGGTGGTCGTCTACTCTCACAAACGGCTTCTCCCCTTCAAAGGCTTCATGTGGCGGTTCTCCCTCGTAAACCTCATAGGCGACTGACTACCTCCAAGGCTACCGACTACCTCCAATGTGAACAGGAACCAAGCCTTTTATAATCCCAGGTTTTAATAAACCTAAACCCTAAATCGTCCATTTCGAGAGATCTGATCCAAAAAACTGAAAACCCAATAATCCACCACCTTGGTTCAGAATCCGGAACCACCACTTGCACGAAGCACTCCCTACACAAAGAACCAACTGCATATGACATCATTGCATGTAGTACGATCTACACGAACCACCACCTCAAGTCCGAGGTGTCGCCGACCTACTCCAGTCGACTCATCTCTGCTCGGGCTCAACCTCTGGATGTTGACGCAACTGGATCGCTGAATATGACTAGCCTAGTCAGATTACCAGAAGGGCGATCCTCTGCACCACCACGACCATCAAATCTATCTACCGCAGAAATCATGGGCACATCACCTCGCATCATGGTTCTCATCAGTTGTTGCAGACTACTGCATTGCATGGCTCGCATGAGCACGATGCTCCCTCGCATCACCGTCAGAATTATACCTCTCGCCGCAAAACTGCATCCTCGGGAGTATAATATGCTCAGTGATATCAAATTCATGTGCACCTTGGGTACCAGATATACCCCCCTCAGCCCTACGCACTGCTCTATCATGCATACCGATATCCACTGTCCCTGTCCCCGTGACCTCACATGCTGAGCCGTCACCCAGAAAGACCGACTCAGTCGTCACCACCAATGAACTGAACATCCCTACATCCGAGCAAATGTATTGATAAGCACCAGAATTCAACATTCATTTATCGGTGTCACATGAACTCTCGGTGAGGAGGAGAGATGCATCACTTTCATATATCGTAACTATCGTTGTCTTGCATGCACCCTGTACGTCCCTAGAAAGTTATGCACGCTGCAGACAATGTCTCTTGATTTGGCCACAAAAGTTGCAATGGTACAACGTCACTGCCTTACTCGATATGGATTTAGACAGTGCACTCCCAGATCCTTTTTCGAACTGCCTCTCTCGTCGTCATACTACTGTCAAAGCATGCTCACCCTCAGGAGCGGGGTCCAATAACATCTGACCGGACAGTAACGCTGATGTGATTTGCTTCATATTAAAACCGAAAATCGGTCTCTATGGAGTTCGGGGTCCCAAAAGGGGGCAACTTGCACCTACTTCTCCCAAGCAAGAGCACTTGTCCGATCTCGCAGAAATAAAGAATAGACCATGGGTTGTAGCGCGGAGATCCCACCACATACCTGGAAGATCTTAGAGTGTTTCCCCTCCCTAGCCAATGCTGAGTTAGCCACCTCGGGGAAGAAGAAAGCCTGAATTTTCTCCCGTCCAAGGTACCTTAAGAGTCTATTTGTAGTTTTCGAGTCTGGTTTACTGATGGCAGAATTCCACCTTCCGGTTCCCAAAGTGGTCTGCCAACAGCCAAACTCCGTTGTTTGTAGGGGCTATTAGTAGGTCAAAATGGGCATCATGCACGGGGGTGGCGAATTCCCGATGAAGCGAGCACTCGCCACTCGCACTGACCCTGTATCTCGCCCCTTGGGAGTTGATCTCGCCCTAAGGGGGCATGCACTCGCCTATGGAAGGCTGAACTCGGCTATGGGGGTCTGGTCTCTCCCCTGGGTAGGCTGCATGCACCCCATTGGGGCTGAACTCGCCTCTGGGGGTCTGGTCTCCCCCCGGGGTAGGCTGCACTCTCCCCTAGAGGGTTGAACTCGCCTCTGGGGGTCTGGTCTCTCCCTGGGGTAGGTTGAACTCGCCTCTGGGGGTCTGGTGTAACGCCCCCACCCGTCACATGACATATAACGGTGGGTCCGGCCGGGGCCCCACGCCATATAGCACAGACAAGCGAAGGAATTACGTGTGGAAATCAAAATCTATATGTATCCTTAACTCATTCCATTCTAGCGCAGCATTTTTCTTGTTAGCATGAACTCAAACCAGAATGTCCACCATATATAAAGATCACATTTATATATACCAACACCAGGAATGTATACAACTCATACACCCTGGCCTTATGGCCTTACAGGTTACTCTTTACAAAACAACAATTTCGTACATCGGCACGCAGGCCGGCCACACATGAAATCCAAACACAGCTCTTCGCATGACCTTCAAGGGCCTATAGCAGCAAGCTAGCCATTCCACTTCTTCCATTTAAGCTGCAACACCTGCAATTCCACATCCAAGCCAACACAGAAAACAAAGTAACGGTCAGCATTTGGCTGACCCATTATAACGACCCTACCCCCTACCCGGGGTAGTGGTTCCTTCCCTGTATACAGTGTTGTCATCTATCATCAAGTATCATCAAGCATCATATGTATATCATATGTTTATCCTGCTAGCAAACACATAACATCACAAACGCTGGAATCCACCAGACGTTCCGTGCACTCGGGGCACCTTCTTGGCGTACCGGACTCCACCAGTCGTACACCGCCGATCTGAGGTGTTAACTTGTTGGTTGACCGACCTAGTCCACCAGTCTCGCAAGCTGGCGACATCCCGCCCAAACCACTCAGAGGTCCAACCTCACAGCATCTAACAACCAGAGTAGGTCGACCCACAACATGTGGTGTAGCACGCCGGGTTTATCTAAGCTCCCCAGGCAATGTCTACCCATCGACCCCCCTCCTAATCCGATCGACCCACACTATGTGGTGCAGCAACCCGGGTTTAACTCGGCTCCCCTAGCATTGCCACCCATCGATCCCTTCCTAACTAGATCAACCCACCCTAGTGGTGTAACAGTCGGGTTTATCACGAGCTCCCCAGGCATGTTACTAATTAATCATATCACAACCAGGAGCTTTGTCAAAGCCTCCTCACATTCAGCATCACATCCATACAGTCATCACAAGAGAAAACATTTGCATCTTATCAAATCCACGAAGTCATCTCCGGTTTACCCATGAACATCACCAATCCAGACTACATGTCCAGATGGGCTTCACACATCATGCATATGTCGTACTCCATATGCCTATTTCCGGCTCTAGATGCAGACTCAACAAAGGAATCTCTTCCGCAAATCCACCTCTTGGTGGAGGATTCCAAGCACATGCATAAAGGAAGGACTTCGATGTCCAAGAAGGAGATCGTTACCCTTGAAGATCGCTTCGGCGCCATGAAGTAGCCGGATGGAAATCACCGCCTCGGCTCTGCCTTCACGATTCCGCTCTCGAATCTTCGCTCCGCACTCCGCAGCTCCTACAGCAGCTGGAAGACTCCTCCCTTCTCTCTCCCTTAGGCCTTTCTTCTTTCTCTCTTGGAATAAAGATGAAGAAGAAGAAAAGAGAAAAGAGGGTTTAAATCCCCTTTTTCTCGGCCTTCACAACACCTGGACAAAGCCCAGCCACTGGATCCAGGAAGAGGGAAACAAACGGCTCAGATCTGGCCAGAAAAGCTAAAACACGGCCTGACACGCCCTGTGACACGCCCGTGTCACAGGCCGTGTCTCTCTAAGCGGCAGACAACCGACTCAATCCAACCAGTACACGGCCGTGTGACACGCCCGTGTCACGTGCCGTGTACCCGACACGCCCTCAGACATGCCCGTGTCTGAGGCCGTGTGCCTCAACGAAAATAATCCCAAACCAACCCGAGACTTCACACGGCCTGGCACACGGCCTGGCACACGCCCGTGTTCATGGCCGTGTGTACCAGGACACACCCGTGTCCCGCAAACACGCCGAAACGTCGAGTTGAGTTCGACGGCCACGGACACGCCCTGTGACACGCCCGTGTCACAGGCCGTGTCCTCACTCGACACTCGACTCTCGACGATCGTCGAGATAAATTCGTCGACATCACGGCCGATCGTCGACACGGCCCCGACACGCCCTGCGACACGCCCGTGTCGCAGGCCGTGTCCGCTGTGTCGACTCCGAATTTCGTCGACTGCCCGACTCGACACTACCCAGGCCTGACACGCCCTGGGACACGCCCGTGTCACAGGCCGTGTCACCCAAGCCTGAACCCGATTTTGCTCAAAATGATCCTCTTGACTTCGGGGTGTTACAATCCTCCCCCCCTTCAAATAATTTCGGCCTCGAAATTTGACTCCAATCAGCCACAACATCATCAAAGCGTACACCCCAAGCCGCCGCACAAACTAACAAACATACATTACAAACAAACATCTCTATCTTCCCCTTGTGCACATTCAACCACAGAAGACCTCAAAACAAAACAACATGATTTTGTATCGCCTTACCATCACACGTGCACCACATTTTAATCAAGATTGTCACCATCACGATTTTATTCATCATCTAGCAATCTAGTTTACATACAACTATTTATATAAACATCATGTACATACACCCCTATGGATGATCCATCAAGTTTCGATTCAGTCAAAAATAATTCGCATCACACGTCACTTCCGCTCAGCCTCCCGATTTTGAAATTCATGATTAAGAGACAACTTAAACGCCCGAGGCTGAATTTCACCAACTGAACTTTGCGGCTCTTGTACTTCCATAGCATGAAAGCGAGATTGCGTCCGGGGTGCAGATGATTCGGCCACTGCTTTTCCCTTTTCTTCATAGGACGCACCCATCTTTTTCTCACTCCCTGGAGGGGCATTCCGACAAAATCTTGCTATATGTCCTTGCTGCCCACATTTATAGCAGATACGTGTATCCACACGTCCTGACCCATAAGTCGCCCCTGAAGAAACAGTCGACGGAGCTGATTCCGCCGGCCTAAATCTTTTCTTCTCTTGTCGTCGAAACTCCGATTGATCCGATGGTGACAGTTTAAACTCTGACTTCTCTGTTGCCCGTCTATTATTCGCTTGTACTCGCTTCATATCCTTCTCCAAGGCACGGGCTGTATCGACCAACGCTTGGAAGCCTTGGCTCACTGAACTCGAAAGTGCCAACCTCAATTCATCCCGCAATCCTTCATAAAACCGATTTGTCTTTCGTGCTTCCTCCGCAAAGGTCGATCCCGCATATCTCCCCAATCTTGTAAACTCATGCAGGTAGTTATCAATATCTCGCTCACCCTGCACCAAACGGAGAAACTCATTTTCCATCGCAATCCTCTGCCAAGTGGTGCACTTCAATTTCATCCCACCACAATCTCGCATCTCCTTCCAACAGAAAAGTGGCCAACATCACTTTCTGCTCCTCAACCGTCCTGATTGTGGTTAAGATCCTTTTTACCCTTGCCAACCAATCTTCCGCCTGCGTTGGTGAAAGTGCTCCACCAAACGTAGGTGGATGAAAGTGCATAAAACGTGACAATGCGTCGTCACTTGCTTGCACTTCCACCACCTCAGCAGCATGCTCTTGCCTTCCACCAGGTCTTACATGTCCAGTTGGTTGTGCTTGTAACACTGCAAGCACTGTCTCCGCCACCACCCGTATGGCCTCTGCCGAGGGAGGCATCGGCGCTTCCACGGGTGCTGCACTCTCATCCGACCGCTGGGGTTCAGACGGCCCAGCTCCATCCCTCGCCACCTATCAATGTACAGAAGACCATTAATACTTCCAATCATAACGGTACTGCTACATTGACTACACACTCACGCACATCATGTGCATGACATACATTCCTAGTGGACATTCATGAGTTCAATTATGTTCTCTCCTCCCAAACAATCTCAACCTGGGCTCTGATACCACTTTGTAACGCCCCCACCCGTCACATGACATATAACGGTGGGTCCGGCCGGGGCCCCACGCCATATAGCACAGACAAGCGAAGGAATTACGTGTGGAAATCAAAATCTATACGTATCCTTAACTCATTCCATTCTAGCGCAGCATTTTTCTTGTTAGCATAAACTCAAACCAGAATATCCACCATATATAAAGATCACATTTATATATACCAACACCAGGAATGTATACAACTCACACACCCTGGCCTTATGGCCTTACAGGTTCCTCTTTACACAACAACAATTTCGTACATCGGCACGCAGGCCGGCCACACATGAAATCCAAACACAGCTCTTCACATGACCTTCAAGGGCCTATAGCAGCAAGCTAGTCATTCCACTTCTTCCATTTAAGCCGCAACACCTGCAATTCCACATCCAAGCCAACACAGAAAACAAAGTAACGGTCAGCATTTGGCTGACCCATTATAACGACCCTACCCCCTACCCGGGGTAGTGGTTCCTTCCCTGTATACAGTGTTGTCATCTATCATCAAGTATCATCAAGCATCATATGTATATCATATGTTTATCCTGCTAGCAAACACATAACATCACAAACGCTGGAATCCACCAGACGTTCCGTGCACTCAGGGCACCTTCTTGGCGTACCGGAATCCACCAGTCGTACACCGCCGATCTGAGGTGTTAACTTGTTGGTTGACCGGACCTAGTCCACCAGTCTCGCAAGCTGGCGACATCCCGCCCAAACCACTCAGAGGTCCAACCTCACAGCATCTAACAACCAGAGTAGGTCGACCCACAACATGTGGTGTAGCACGTCGGGTTTATCTAAGCTCCCCAGGCAATGTCTACCCATCGACCCCCCTCCTAATCCGATCGACCCACATTATGTGGTGCAGCAACCCGGGTTTAACTCGGCTCCCCTAGCATTGCCACCCATCGATCTCTTCCTAACTAGATCAACCCACCCTAGTGGTGTAACAGTCGGGTTTATCACGAGCTCCCCAGGCATGTTACCAATTGATCATATCACAACCAGGAGTTTTGCCAAAGCCTCCTCACATTCAGCATCACATCCATACAGTCATCACAAGAGAAAACCATTTGCATCTTATCAAATCCACGGAGTCATCTCCGGTTTACCCATGAACATCACCAATCCAGACTACCGGTCCAGATGGGCTTCACACATCATGCCTATGCCGTACTCCATATGCCTATTTTCGGCTCTAGATACAGACTCAACAAAGGAATCTCTTCCGCAAATCCACCTCTTGGTGGAGGATTCCAAGCACATGCATAAAGGAAGGACTTCGATGTCCAAGAAGGAGATCGTTACCCTTGAAGATCGCTTCGGCGCCATGAAGTAGCCGGATGGAAATCACCGCCTCGGCTCTGCCTTCACGATTCCGCTCTCGAATCTTCGCTCCGCACTCCGCAGCTCCTACAGCAGCTGGAAGACTCCTCCCTTCTCTCTTCCTTAGGCCTTTCTTCTTTCTCTCTTGGAATAAAGATGAAGAAGAAGAAGAAGAGAAAAGAGGGTTTAAATCCCCTTTTTCTCGGCCTTCACAACACCTGGACAAAGCCCAGCCACTGGATCCAGGAAGAGGGAAACAAACGGCTCAGATCTGGCCAGAAAAGCTAAAACACGGCCTGACATGCCCTGTGACACGCCCATGTCACAGGCCGTGTCTCTCTAAGCGGCAGACAACCGACTCAATCCAACCAGTACACGGCCGTGTGACACGCCCGTGTCACGTGCCGTGTACCCGACACGCCCTCAGACACGCCCGTGTCTAAGGCCGTGTGCCTCAACGAAAATAATCCCAAACCAACCTGAGACTTCACACGGCCTGGCACACGGCCTGGCACACGCCCGTGTTCATGGCCGTGTGCACCAGGACACACCCGTGTCCCGCAAACACGCCGAAATGTCGAGTTGAGTTCGACGGCCACGGACACGCCCTGTGACACGCCCGTGTCACAGGCCGTGTCCTCACTCGACACTCGACTCTCGACGATCGTCGAGATAAATTCGTCGACATCACGGCCGATCGTCGACACGGCCCCGACACGCCCTGCGACACGCCCGTGTCGCAGGCCGTGTCCGCTGTGTCGACTCCGAATTTCGTCGACTGCCCGACTCGACACTACCCAGGCCTGACACGCCCTGGGACACGCCCGTGTCCCAGGCCGTGTCACCCAAGCCTGAACTCGATTTTGCTCAAAATGATCCTCTTGACTTCGGGGTGTTACAATCAGCTCAATTGGTGATGAGAGTTGAAAGAACTCCATAGTTAAGCGTGCTCGGGTTGGAGTAGTACTGGGATGGGTGACCTCCTGGGAAGTCCCCGTAGTGCGGGCTTGACTATCGAGTTTACCTCATCAAAGGGAGGTTGTGGCCACCAACAACCCGCCCGTGGAGGGAGAGGGGTTGGGGTGCTTGGGCTGCAGCCCGGTAACGGTCCGCCGGAGGCCTAGTGGTGTTGATCCACGGACGGCAAAGAGGACGTTACAATAAAAAGTGCACTTTTTATTGTAACGCCCCTAGCCGATCCAACGTGACGGCGTCACGGCTCCGCTCTAGGCGGCGCTACCGGGCTGCAGCCCAAGCACCCCAACCCCTCTCCTGCCCACAGGCGGGTTGTTGGTGGCCACAGCCTCCCTTTGATGAGGTAAACTCGATAGTCAAGCCCGCACCACGGGGACTTCCCGGGAGGTCACTCATCCCAGTACTACTCCAGCCCGAGCACGCTTAACTATGGAGTTCTTTCAACTCTCATCACCAATTGAGCTGCAGCTCAATTGGTGATGAGAGTTGAAAGAACTCCATAGTTAAGCGTGCTCGGGCTGGAGTAGTACTGGGATGGGTGACCTCCCGGGAAGTCCCCGTGGTGCGGGCTTGACTATCGAGTTTACCTCATCAAAGGGAGGCTGTGGCCACCAACAACCCGCCTGTGGGCAGGAGAGGGGTTGGGGTGCTTGGGCTGCAGCCCGGTAGCGCCGCCTAGAGCGGAGCCGTGACGCCGTCACGTTGGATCGGCTAGGGGCGTTACATCTGGTCTCTCCCTGGGGTAGGCTGAACTCACCTCTGGGGGTCTGGTCTCGCCCCGGGGTAGGTAAGGTCCTCTAGGCCCTCCTCGGTCATCTTTGGTCTCGATGAATTACGATTTATACACTCCACGCCTACTACAACAGAGTGGTCTGCGTGTGCTTATACGACGACGGGAGCAAGGTAAGAAGTAATAAGGTCTTGTCTTATTTCTTCGCCTTCACATCAATCACATATAGTTGGTTGAAAATTCCATTGAACACGTTGAAGTGTTCCTACAGGTTACCACCTTCCTGCATTTCCAGGTCGTACAGTCTCTATTTCAGCAACAGTCTCGTGATCAATGACTTGATCATGTAGAGTTCCTTCAGCTTTTTCCGCAGTGTGTCAACGAACTCTTTAATACCGATTTTGAACAATACCTTGTCATCGATGCACATCTTGATGGCGCTGGTGGCATGCTCATCCACCTTCGTCCACTCATAATCCTTCACCGGAGCAAGCAGAGAATCACGCACCACAGCACTTGGATGAATCCCCGCTCAACCAGTATATCCTTGACTCAAATCTGTCATAGGCGAAAGTTACGCTACCGTAAAATTTCTCCACTGAATATTTGACCAGCACCATGCTCTTCGCTGCCATAGTCGTCTGTAGTATCGCGAGGCAATCTGATTAATTCACGAATCAGATCTGGGAAGATAGGGAGCGGACTGATGTCGTCACCTACCGTTGACCCAAACCTAAAACTGGAACGTCCAAACAGTTACTTACTCGAAACCCAAACTTTCCTCTGATACCACTTGTTGTGAAATCCGATAAAAACCCAAGCACAACTATAAAATTTGCAGGCAAATAAAAACAAAAAAATACCACCACAGAATTTATATAATAAAAATATTAATACAAATACAGAAGAAAGTTTGACCGTCCGGCGAGAACATCGTGGATGCTCGGGACACGCACGATCCCCGACGAGAATCTGAGATCAGAACTACAATCCGCCTCGAGGACGCACAAGGTTCACCGAACCTTCAACGTCGAAGATCAACATTCAACCACACTATCACCAAAGAACAACGCCGCCACCGGAGAGAAAACACTGTCATGGCTATCTACACTCGTGCACGCCTTCAACACCTCGTCTCTCCACTCCAAAGAATGTCCATTACAATGTCGGGGACAAACTCCACCTATCCCTGCGACAACCCCTCTCTAAATGCCGATGGATATCTCCTCTAAGATCGGCAACAAACACCCAAGCCCGGCGGCCCCTCCGAGTGTACGAGCGAGAGAGAGAAAAAGGAGAGAGAGAGGCGGCGGTATACTCTCACAGGCGGCTTCTCCCCTTCAAAGGCTTCGGGCGGCGGTTCTCCCTCCTAAACCTCACAGGCGGCCGACTACCTCCAATGGGAACAAGAACCAAGACTTCTATAATTCCAGGTTTTATTAAACCTAACACCGAAACCGTCCGGTTCAAGGGATTCAAACCAAAAACCTTCAAAATCAACATGGTGTTGCAAAAATCAGAGTAGAACGATCAAACAAGCACAAAATCAAAACACAGAAGATACAAATTTGCATGTTTCACCTCATGATAGTTACGTCCACGGGCATTAGCAACTCATTTTTCACTAGATCAAGAACATAGATGGTTACAGAAAATGAACAGATTTAAGGATTAGACAAACCCTAGAAAGCCAAGGAGTTCACATAACATTCCTTACATTTACAAAATACCCAAAATTCCTCTGATAATTACCTCGAACACCGCGGGTCGAGATCAACATCAACCCCATCTTGGGTTAGCTATGATTCAAGGCACATAATTAACACAAGTGGAATCCAATTAATCAATAGCTAGCAGATTATCTACCCAGTTCTTGGGTACTCGGCCATAAGACTAATACTCTGTTTGACTCAGCTGCAGCGACTAGAGAAACAATGGTGGGAAGCAGTGGTGGAATAATTAATTGTTTTGCAGAGTGGTGGTAGAATCTGTGAAACTGTTTGGAAGAACAGCTTTTGCAGAGCTGTTTCAAACGTAGACACTGTTTAAGCTGTTTGGCAAAACAACTATATGGTGTTCAGTTCATTTTTTTTAATTTAAAGAAAACAACTATAACATAAAACGACCAAGGTAACTTAATTCATTTTAAGTGACTCATTACAATATAAAAAATAACACATTTTTAAGAAGAGTTTTTTAGTGTTCAATATCATAAACTTGCTCCGTCATGCAGAGGAAACGTAGTTCTCGATCATCAAAAGTTTACTGCACTGGAAGAATAAATCCACTAAGCTTATATAAATTTAAGAACAGAACAAGAATCACTAAAAATCCATCAAGGTTTCACAGATCGGAAAAATATCTCACAAAAATCACAAACGGGTGCAGCCGCATGACCCGGATATGGAGAAGAGAAACAGAGATTAGAAAATCTTCCGTAGACCAAAGCCCTAACATGAAATCAGGAAAAATTGGTGAGAATTCGGTGGCCCTAACCTGAAAGATGGTCGGCGGGTAGAGGGAGGCCGGCCATAGCAGAGGAGGGCGATTCGGTGCCGTCGACAAGAAGGGGGGCTTAACTGCAGTGGAGGAGAGGACGACGAGTCGATGGCGTGAAGGAGAGCTCGGAGTCGGAGAGAAATCACGGCGGGCAGCCGGTGGAAATCGCAAAGCAGAAACCCGGGCGAAAAAATAGGAGCAGGAGGGAGCTTGGGTAATAGCCCGTTTCCGGAGTCGTGATAATTTTTTGCGACTCCAGAACACCATAAAAGTGTGATTATGGAGCGGGGGCGACTCCAATCACAGTCTGTATATTCATGTTTGGCGGGGCTTTCCAAAAGTCGCAGCACCCCACTCATAAAACGCCCCGCCAAACAGATCCTAAAGAACTTAACATTATATATAGTTGAGAACCGGCCCAAACCACTCAGTTCCGATCACTTGTGGTCCAATTATCAGTACTTTGGTTAGTTTTGTGCACTCATAATTTTATCCATGCATATTTTTTTATTCTTTCATGCATTACTTGCTACCGCAAACTCCGTCTATACTAGTAAATTTTATTTATACTCCACAATAATATTGAAAAAAAAAACAGTTCCACGAGAGAATATTGAAAATTATGCTGCTGTTTATTCAGATAAACTATAGGAGAGTGTCATCAATGATAGCATTCAGTCAACATTTAGGGCCCGTTCGTTTGCTTGGTTTTGACGGTCTGTTTTGGTTTTCAGTTTTCACAGTTTTAATACAGGTGTTCGTTTCACTCTGTTTTGGCCTGTTTTGGTTTTGACCCAAAACACATCAGTTTTACCTCCTTCATTAAATCCTTCCGCCTGAAAACCGAGCCGGATAGGTCGGTTTTCGCTCGTTTTCGAAAAGGCTCTCCTCCTTCCCGACGAATCTTCCCCGACGCCGCTCCTGCGCGGAGATTTTACCGGCAAAGGAATCGCCCGGCGGTGCTTCTGGAGGCGCATCTGCTTCTTCCCCAGGTATGATTTCTTGTAGTCGTGATCGCCGCTGCTCTCGGTGGTTTCTACCCTTCCGTCGCGATTCATTCGCGATTCAGACGGTGTTTTTTCCCCGGTTCTATTCACAGTTTCTTCAACTCCACCAACATCCAACAACATTGTTTCCTTCTTCTTCTTCTATTCTCGAACTCTTCAGTCGCTGAAAATTGGGTCACAACGATTTTGGTGCATGTTAGGATGGTTTCCGACTTTTGAGCAACAACAGTTGTGACCCTAACCAAAAGCAGAGCAAAATCGTTGTGACCCTAACCTAACGATGCACCAAAAGCAGAGCAACAACACTCCCAACATTGTTTTTAGCCCGCTTCGTCCGGCATGTTGTGACCCTAACCTAACGATTTTGGTGCATGTTAGGATGGTTTCCGACTTTTTTACCTTCTCATAGTGACACCTTCATTGAGCTATCAGAACACATGTTTAAAACCTTTTTTGTTTCTTATTTGTATTTTGCATGGTAGATTTTGATCGAAATTATGTCTTAAAGATCATTTGGGAGTGTTGTTGCTCTGCTGCAGTGGGCTAAAAACAATTCCAGAGCTCCTGATATTGTTAGGGTCAATTACACACAATGTCTCGTGATATCTTCCTTGTGATTAACTATGAGCTCTATTTGAGTAGGTCAATTTGGTTGTGGAAATTAATGTGTATGAGCTCTATCTTCCTTGTGATAAACTATTGAAACATGTTTATTTATATTCCATGGTCTGTAATATTTTCTTAAAACTTGTGTGCTAATTTATATGTGTAGATGGATGCGATTATTGCGTTACGTAAGAAGAGAAAAAGTTTAAAAAGGAAGAGAGCTATCATGGTAGCTTTATCTGCAGCTGCCGTAGTGTTGATGAAGCATAGTACACTAAGACGACCTAGCATAGGAGCTCAACGTGATACTTTACGAAGCATGGTTCTTAATAGACTGTATAATGGTTGTGATATTAATTGCTACAATCAACTTCGCATGAACAAACATGCTTTCCAAAGCTTGTGTGCCTTATTGGTAGACAAAGGCCTTGTAGTTGGCACAGACAATGTAACCGTTAACGAGTCGGTTGGGTTATTTTTACATATCCTTGCCCATAATCACAAATTTAGAGATGTAGGTGGTACATATTTACGTTCAACCGATACCATAAGTAGACATTTCAACTTGGTGTTGAGGGCAATTCTCAAGTTGAGTGCAGAGATGATTAAACGTCCGGAAACATCACAAACAAATAGGTGGGGGTACTTTAAGGATTGTGTTGGTGCAATTGATGGTACACACATCGAGGTCACTGTCCCAGTTGGTGATCAAGGTAAATACCGCAATAGGAAACAAGCTATTACCACAAATGTCCTTGGAGTATGTGATGCGGACATGAAATTCACATATGTTTTGCCTGGATGGGAGGGTTCTTCGTCTGATTCAAGAGTCCTGCGAAATGCAATAGAGAGAGATGATCGCTTTGAAGTTCCTGTAGGTAAATACACATAATTTAAGATTGATAATTTTCCATTATGGGTGGTTCTCTTCATAAATCATTTATTTTACAATGTAGGAAAATATTACCTTGTCGATGCGGGGTATACAAATGGTCCAGGCTATCTAGCTCCGTACCGATCGACTCGATATCACCTTCAAGAGTGGGCCACTCAAGGAAATAGTCCAACATCATATAAAGAATTATTTAATCTTCGTCACTCAAAAAAGCGCAATGTTATTGAAAGAACCTTTGGTTTATTGAAAAAAAGATGGGCTATTTTACGGCAAGCTTCCTTCTTCAATATTAAAGGGCAGGTATAAATATATATTTTACAAGGTATGTGACTCTCCACAATTATTGCATGTTGTATTAAAGGACAATATTACTTACTACGCAGGTCAAAATCATCATTGCATGTTGTATTCTCCACAATTATTTGGTAGACCGGAGGCTTGCACGTGATGTAAGAATGTTAGCGGAAGTTGATGCGGAACTCTTAACCCAGAATAATAGCGGGGATAGTTACCAATACGAGGATGGTGTTGAACACATTCAAGCGACAAATGAGTGGACCGAATTCAGAGATAATTTAGCTATTGCAATGTTTGATGAATACCAAGCCCGAGCAGTGCAATCGCTAACATGATATAGTTTTGAGTTCTTAATGTTACCATTTTGGATGCAATGTATAATGAATTCTTAAAGTTACCATTTTGGATGCAATGTACACTTTTGCAATGATATAATGAATTCTTAAATTTTCATCATCTTGTACACTTTTGCTAGATATTCAACACCATATCATGAATTATTCCATGCTTTTGTACTGCAATGTATATGCCTATAATGGATTTATAAAAGGACACGCATGTTCGTACAAGAATGTTTTGTATTATGTTTATTTATTAGCTGAAAATCTTATACCGATACTTTATTACAGGGTTGCCAATGGACAAAAAAAACATCAAAGCCGGGAAGGATAAAGAAAAATCATATATTCATTGGACTGCCGAAATGGATTATGCACTTTCAGCCGCACTTTTAGAGCAACAAAACCTCGGGCACAAGGGTGCTAATGGATGGAAGGGACCCGCATTCACAGCTGCCATCAAAGCTTTATGGGATGAGTGTGAAGTCCATATAAGTAAGGAAAAAATAACAGCAAGATTGAGAACTTGGACTAAACACTACCAAGATATATCCGCAATGTTGGATACAAGCGGTTTTGGGTGGGATTGGGAACGGCATGTGGTTATGGTTGATAGTGAACAAGTGTGGAGCGATTATGTTAGGGTAACTTATTCTATGCCCATAATCCAACATTTACTACCCAATAAATGTTCATCTATTTTCTTTTTAACGCTTTGTGCTTGTGTTCAATATTAAACTGCAGGCACATCCATCTATGAGGCACTATAAGGATAAGGTGATTGTAAATTGGGGGGATCTTGCAGCCCTATGTGGGACAGACCGGGCAACGGGTGGTAATGCAACGACTGGGGTGGAAGCATGTAATGAACCTGATGTTGAAGTGGAGGAGATTCCTGATGATGATGATATAATGGCAAGCCAACCAAAGAAGAAAAAAGTGAAGAAACCTTCGGCTATTGATAAGATAGCAACGGCCGTCACTCATATTGCAAACAACATTGATGGCCCGCCAGAACGAGAAAGGACAATGGTTGAAAGGATGTATGCGGCTTTGGCAAATATGCCAGACCTTTCGGAGGGTGATCTCATAAAGTCAATAGATTTGTTGTGCGCTAGCGAGTTGAAATGTGAGATCTTCTTAGTTATGCCAGAGCTGGTTAGGAGGAGTTGGTTGCGCGCACAACTCGATAAAGAAATATGATATGACTGATTTTGAGGGCGGAGACATATGTTTTGGGTGCATGCCTTTTGTAATGCTTAGCAAATGGATTGTGCGATATGTCATTCGTAGTATATCTCTTGTATTGCTTAGCATTTCTTTTGTAATATGTAATTCTAGCATGCTTTTGGTAATGTTTAGCATGTACTGTGTGACATGCCTTTTGTAATGCAACGCTCGTTTTAATTTTTAACTTTTTTGTACTTCTTCATATGATTATGATAGTGTTTCCTGTCATCGAGTTCGAGTACTAGAGATGCTCATTGTGAATATGAATGTCATTAAATAGCTTGCCCAATTTCATGATTCCTGCTTTTTTGCATCGTTCTTTAGAGTTTTCACTGTTGATTTTACTCGGAAATCAAGATCCTGCAAGAAAGGGACAAATGCACAATGTCAAGCTTACTATATCAAAAGTTTAAAAAATCCAATAAAAAGATCTACAAATTTATGCAAACGAACATAAGTTTTCGTTTTTCTTTAAAACAGACTTGAAAACCATGTTGCAAACGAACATAAGTTTTCGTTTTGCTTTAAAACAGACTTGAAAATCATGTTGCAAACGAACATAAGTTTTCGTTTTGCCCCAAAACGAAAACGCTTCATGTTTTCGTTTTGAAGCAAAACGAAAACCGTAAATGAAAACATTCCAAACGAACGGGCCCTTAGACATTGAGGTTCTGTTTGGGGAACTTATTTTCACCAGTCAAGCAGTTATTATCGTATTAATCGGACTTTAATTAAAATCCCATTCATACAGTTGTAACTGCTTAATCTGTGAAAAATACACACCCTAAACAGAACATAAAATACATCTTCATGCTCATTCTGTGTGTGTGTGAGCAGCTGCAGCCTGCAGAATCAAAGATATCGTTTGAGGTAATGGTGGACTCGAGTATAAGAAACTTCTGGATACAGGCTAGATGCTTCCTCGCCGCCCTCGCCGATCTCGAAGTTTGTGAGGCAGCCCTCGTAGCATACGTGGTAGTAATGCCCCAATCCAACCTGCTGCGCATATTCTTGGCCTGAAGATTATGCAAAGTTGCACATATAATATATCTCACGAGGTCTAACATATGCTCTGTTTGGCGCGGCGGTGGAGATCACGTGCTCGATGATTATGAATGGTTGTTTGTGAACGCCCGACCCCATCTTGTTGAGCGCGTCACGTGGAATCAACGGTGATGTCCGAGCGTGTGTTGCAACTCGCTAAAAGTGACGGTTTAGTCACACACCGCCTAGCGTGCCCGTTGGTCCTGAGTGTATAAGCTCGGTGGCCGCTCCTTCCCTAACGGTGTGGTTTTGGGGAGCGACACCGCAATACTTTATATGGTATCAGAGCAGGGGGGCAGATGACAAGGGGGTCGGGGGTGTTGAGTGTACCGCGCGTGTCACGACTCGTTAAAATAGATGGTTTAGTCTCACACCGCATAACGTGCTCCTTAGTCTCGGGTGTATAAGCAGTGTGGCCACGCCTCCCCTAACTATGTGATTCTGAGGAGTGACGTCAAGTTGCTTTACACACCTAAGAAATGGAACTTCGTACATTTTAAAGTTCAAATTAAACTAATAATATTTTCTTGGTGGCGATCATAATCAATATTATGCCAAATATTATTCTATAACTGGAATTTTTCTTCAAACTCACAGGAGCATGCAAAAATGTCATCTTTTTTTTTGTCGCTTGCGGAAAGATTGGGTTTTTTGTGCGATTTTTGGCGACTTTGTACTCTCCTCTCTCTGGTATAGTGATTTTTCTCCGTCGTGTGCGTAAATAAGTCGGTTATGTTTGAATCAATATCTATAGGTTTTGTGACCACCACGCTCACGATAGTCACGGCCGTGCCAAACAGAGCCCGAGTAAAAAAAAAGAAAGATTTTTATTGTCATTTTACCTTGGATGTTAGAGAGGAAGTCCTCTTGTGAAATACATGTCTTTTCAAGCTCTCTACCAATGAGCTCCTCCCATGCCATGACCACTTCCCTTTGTGAGAGTATGTTTTCCGGCGGTCTGATGTACACTGTTTTGTTTAGCGTTCGACGGTCGTCGATCATCTTGATAGTGTACAACGCTATGTCATCCTCGTCGACGTAGACGGCTGCAATGGTTCTAGAAATTAGCTTCGTTACCCAATTTTAGATACTAACACTAGTATTGGTGTAGTATATCCAAAAATAAATGAAGACATGTTTTGGTGGTGCTTTTTTAGCCATTATATACAAGAGGTGATCAATTACCCATAAGCATAGGCGCCGCCGTGAACACGGTGATTATGCCGTTCGGGAACGTGATCACACCTAACGAACTTCATCACTTTTACGTTCAACGTTATTTTTTTTTCTTGGTGGCCGTCATAATCATTGTCGTGTCAAACATGCATATGCTATGATGATGATGTTTTTGTCCAAACTCATTCGAGCAAAAAAAGTCGTGTCAAATGAAACATTAACACTCTTTTAACAAAACAATACCTTTTTCCTAAAAATAATTTATTGGATTTTATCATTTGATTGGATCTAAATTTCGCCTCTTTTTTTCTAACAGTAGCTTTATTGATGAGATCTCGACCACCAATGGCACAATTTACGCTCTTCTAATTTTGCTCTTGCGGGAGTTGGATCAATAATAATGCTTCAAACTCTCCTTGATAAAACATTGCACATGTCACAAGCATAGCTTAAGGCTTCGTTTGGCAAGGTAGTGGTGGGCGTAAACGCATGGATTAAACTGTCATTCGTTAAGAATCACTTAACAAACATCATCCGTTTGAACATAAAAGTGAATGAAGTTCGTTTGTTGAGCGTTAACGAATGACAATTTAACCCCCATGTTACTGACCATTACCACCGTGCCAAACGGAGCCTAAGCGATCGACTCTCGAATTATTGAGGATAAAAAGGCGAGCATGTTAAATATTAGATGAAATGGCTAGAGTTTAACGACTCACCTTTAACATTGCCTTGTCCGTGCAAGCGCACGCTGCGGGTGGAGGGGACGATGTGTCCGGGCTGGCAGAGGCCGCCGACAAAGTACCCCATGAAGCAATTGGCAGAGACATAGGTGAAGGGAATGTTAGCTTCTTCGATCGCCTTCCTCACCACCATCTTCTCATCAAATGTTACTCTTCCCGGGAATAAAGCATGCCCCATTCTTGAAGGGTCTGTCCCAAACTCGGAGGGTATGAATCTCTATATATATACAAATAGTAAGAGTAAGTCTTGCATCATTTGTTACGTATATAATGATAAAATCTTCATATTTTTTAATGCCCCCCTTCAAATTCATTATAGCCGTTGGATTATTATAGCATTATTGCTTTTAAGATAGAATAAAACAGCAAAGAAATTAGAAAATAAAAGCTTCGTTCGTCGCCACCGCCTTGGTTTTGAACCATTGTTTGTGAACTTCCAACCTCATCTAAGGAATTCCATCCGCTTTTATGTTCAAAATTAACTAGTTTTCTTTTCTTGGTGGCGGTCATAACCACTATTATGCCAAACAAACATTCTATGATAATGTCATTTTTATCTAAACTCATCCGAGCAAATAAGTCAGTGTCAAGCAGAGTCGAAGATTAACAAAATAAATTATATCTCTAGAGTAAAAATGATGTTTGAAAATCTCTTATTATAGTTAAAATCAGCCTATGTCGGTTCCAAGTCCAAATAAAAAATGATGAGTGTTGTGTTAGGCAGACGTTCAACGTAAAATTTAGTCACCCTTATAAATATGAATCATTTGAGAAATTAGCCGATCCCAGTATAGTGGAATAAAAGCTTGAATGTTGTTGTGGCACCAGTTCACTGTTATATAAAACAAGGGCTCTGTTTGAGACAGTGATATCCTTGAAAAAGCTCTATTCTCATCACACCGCACTTTTTATGTTGTTTGAATGATGAGTTTTTTCAAAAAAAACAACTTTTACAAGAAAGATGTATATTTTCAAAATAGCTTTTATAAGAAAAATATATTTTTTCAAAAGAGCTTTTACAATGTAAAAGATGTATGTTTTGGGAGCTTTTTCACCCATTCATGATCTCTAGCTGAAATAAATTAAGCTGATCACCTTGATGTTGCCAGCCTCTTTCATGGCGTCGACAAGCTTGAGCTGTAGAAGGATGTGGTGGCTCCTGATATGGACGCCGGAGATTGCGCAGACGACGACATCTACTTTCCTGACGGCGTCGACGAGGCTCCGGTGATCGCCGAAAGATCCCGGGAGAAGCAGAGCCCCCTGTTCCCTGAAGGACAGCAGCATCTGCACCTTCTCTATGTCGATGCCGATCTCGGGGCGATGCAGCACAAATGTTGGGTGGCCTTCAGCTATGCTTGCCCCCACTATCCTTCTCCCCAGGTATCCTGTGCCACCCACAACAAGAACTCTGCTCTTCTCCATTTCTATTCTCTGTCTATCTCTCTCTCTTTCTCCCCAGTGCTGTAGAGGCTGTGCAGAGTGGTGGGACTTATATAGAGCTAAAAGCAAATGGTGGTTGGGGTAGGTGAAGGCCATGCTTTGAAGGTAATGGAAGTGGGTGTTGCACAAATAAGAAGAAGATGGGAGTCAAAAACCATTAAAATTTAACATATTTGGGGAGGATTAGAATTCTCTTTTAATTGGGACCTCAACTTAGGTGTATTTTTTGGTGTGATTGCATTTTCATGTGATTGCATTTTCATTTGGTCTAATGATGTATAATTTGTACTTCTTTTGACACTTTGCACCTCCGACATATGAATTATTATTGACACTTTGCACCTCTGAAGCATGTTTATTATTGACACTTAGCACCTCCGAAACATGTATATATTTTTGGTGTGAATGCTTTCTCATTTGATCTAATGATGTATAATTTATATTTTTTGACATTTTGCACTTCCAAAACATGGTTTATTATCGACACTTTGCACCTCCGAAGCATGGTTTATTATTGACACTTTGCACCTCAGAATGCATTCTCCCTCTCTCTTTCAAATTGGCAATTTGCATCCTCTATTTATCAATTTTTGACACTTTTGCACCCTCATGTCGAAATTTCAAGATTATTTAGGTTCGGGCAGTAAATAAAATGCTCATTTGATAATTTTTACCCAAGATTATTGGAGTTGCCCGGATCTAAATACCCTTGAATGGACATTTCTTGTGTTGTCCAGACCTAAATACTTTTGAAATTTTAATCTGGGGGCGGCCAGAGTGTCAAAAATTGATAATTTGGGTGTGAAAAATACCAATTTAAAGATTTGAGTGGCAGTGTCAAAAATTCATATTTTGAGGGTGCAAAATGTCAAAAAAAAATCATATTTTTTTGATTAAAAAAATATGTAAGAATGTGATTAATGAAGTTGTGGGATGAGCTCAAAATAATTCTGAAACGTATCCATTTCACTACTACAAATGGAGAGGAACTCTAGAATTTAAGAGAAAATTACTCTGATGCCGTGCTTCCCGCTGGTTTTAAATATGCTGTTTTTATTGTTTTGTCTGTTTAGAGGTAGTGGGTCAGAGAGAGTTTAAGAGAAGACTATTTTGATTTATTACTCCTAAATTAAATATGTGAGTGTAATTTGGTGTCGTTGAATAAGTTTAAACTCTGAATCCAGCTTGGATTGGAGTCATTGGACTTTTCTTCTTGTCTCCTCATAACAATAATAATAATAATAATAATAATATTGAGAAAATATTGTGTTGGGTGTGCTAAAAGAACTTTCTCATAGGGCAAGTCAAATTTGAAATTATTTTTTTTTACAAAAATACATCAAATAATTCTCAAATATTTTCCATGCAAATTTGCTTTTTCAACCCGAACTTTTATTTTGACGTGGTACACTCCCACACAGATAGGGGGCAAAAAAGAGAGAATTTTCTGTACGCGCAATGTTTGATGGGATGATGTGAGACAGTATTTTTAGTTGAAATTACGACTGTAATTGTATTTATAGTTATATGGTTATATTTATCGTCGTAAAAACGTACGTAATTTACAACTGTAAATGTATTTAAAAAAATCATTTTTTTACACGTGTATTTTCAGACTGTAACATATATATATATGAGATCTTAAAATGACCATAAAAGCTGTACATTAATATTTTATGATTTATTTTTTTAAAAAATAACTATATTTTGGCTAAAAATAAAGTTCGCGAACAGAAAAGTAGAAACGTTACACGTATATAAATTTTTTCCGGAAAAAGTGCTCAAAATTGAAAAGCATATGTATTCCAAAATGTAAAAAATTGAGAAGCGGGAAGGTCGCATGAACACTCAACCAATAAAGTCAAATAAATCAGAAACAGGAGAAAAACAAAAACTGAAATTGCAATAACCTGTATCTTCTTTACAAGACAAGGTATACACTGCGAGAAATGATTAAGTAATGCACCCGGAGAAAACAAAAAAAACAAGCAAGACAAGAAGTCGGTCAGACAGAACTCCGAGATCAGCTAGCCCCAAACCGCGAGCTGAAGTCGCCTATTCGCCCAAACAGCTTTATTGAGCAACTACTGGAGATCAACCCGCCCACAATTCTACCCATTTGACCGCAAGGATCGGCTATCCGCAGAAACCGCGCGAACAAATACTGTCGAACTGAACATAACTGGGAAACAGTCGACCTCTGAGACCAGACGAACTGCCTTATTGAACTGTCCACAAACTTCGAGTAAGAAGGCTTCTAGTCACACAAATTGCGACATGCAGATAAACAACAAACTACTATCTGTGAACTTAACCACACTTAGTTTGTTATGGTTCCGCTCGATCAAGATAGTCCACTAAGGCTCATTGGTGTGGAATGGTCTTATATAGTATCTACAGCGTAGAGTCGTTACACTCTAGTGACACATAACTCATTGGGTCGTTCCGAGCCGGTCTCGACACGCGCGGACATATATTAAATATCCTAACATAGTCTCCACTGACAAAATGTCAGTACTAGTTGTCTAGTCGTTTGGCGATGGTCGCACAACCTACACAACACAATTCAACTTCGTTTAATCGCGATGTTAACAAAGTCTAACTACAAGTTCAAGAAGCGAGCTAAGTTCTCATTGTTCCCGTTAAAAATGACGGGCCGGGGACCCATATTTATAGACGATCAGGGAGTGCGGTCACCGCCCATAAGCGATAAAATGACCCCCGATGAACTGCGACTAACAGCAACAAGTCGCAAGCCGAGTTGAGAATAGACCTGGCAACTTGAGAAACAAGCAGCCCACCCCGAGCTCACACCGCGACTTAGGCAACCAACCCGGATAGGGCACTTGGACAATTTGTCCTAGTTAATAACACAAACGATCTCTGGAAATAGACTGTGCGGACTGAGAACTAGGCCGCCGTCAAGAATCGTAGTACGCACCCCGCGCGAACATGGAAGTCGTTGCGGCCTGAATCGCCTTCCAGATATAAACCGTGCAGCATCTACTCAATCCAGAAACCCGCGGACTGAGCGGTCTCCGCGGTCTCATATACTAGACCGCATAGTTTGCGGCTAGCTAAGTCTAACCACGCATTTACACTCCAAGGAATCTGCAAGACAGTTCGCGAGAAATATACATAGCCAAGAACCCGACTATCCGCCACATCTGTCCGCGCTAACCACACGCGGTCTTGGCGGTCTCGGCGGTCTGTGTGGTTTGCAATATCTTGACCACTTACTTCTTACTTCAACAATTTCAACACAAAATGACTAGAATTTTGGCATTTAACATTCACTAAATTGGGTCCGTTGACACATTGTTGTTGAGTTTTTCGGATCTTAAAATGAGCATGGGTTATCTCAATTAGAAGGTTAGATCACAATCATAGATTAGTAACAAGAGTCTTTATTGATAACAACAGTCTTCTTATAAAGCGAGGCATACATGGCGAGATATGATTCGCCAAAATAACCAAAGAGAAAGCAGAGACAATTAAAAGGCAAATCAAACCGCGTGGATTGAACAAGTAGCCGCCAGTTCTACTGCTGCACTACGGAGTTAGTACAAACCGCCAGGTCGCCAGACCGCAAACCAAGCCGCGCGGACTGCCCATTATTCCAAAACTGAGCTCTAGCCGCCGATCTGCAAGCCGCCTAACCGCGAGGTCGCCTTGCCGCCAGACCGCACAAGCTGCTGATGCCGAACTGAACAAGCCGCCTGAAACAGACGACTTATTGAACCGGGAAACTAGTTGCCAAAGAGAAGACCGCCTGGTCGCTATCCGCGACCTGCTGTTTACCGCTTCTTGCTATCCGCAGAGTCCGCACTGTCCCTGACCGCAATCAGAGCCGAGTCCTAGCTTTTCAGCGCTATCCGCACAACCTGCACAGCACAAATCGGTCAACTCCTTCAACCCGCGCGGATACCAAAATCCAGTCGGCGATAACTATTCGCGAGCTCACTTACTGTTCATTCACATATATAATTGATGTGACAGGAGGTCATATTTATAGGCTCGATGAGAAGTGTGGTCACCGCCCTAGCCGATAGGATCAACGCCTCATCCCGCAGCAAGAACAAGTGTATCCACAAGCTGCTAATACACATCCAGTCCGTCGCGACCTGTGCAGGATAGCCAGACCGCCTAAGCATCACCAAGGCCGGACAACGACCCAGTCCGCCTTGTCGCCAAAGGCCAACCAGGACTTGGACAACAACCCGCAAACTCTACAATAACACCTTGTCTGCTTAACCGCAGACACAATTCCAGTCCGCATTCCCCGAGGCCGCAGCCACGCCACCAAGATAGCTGTCGGACTCAGCGGACACAACATCAGTTCGCACGCCTTGCAGACACAACTCCAGTCCGCATTCCCCAAGCTCAAAACCAAGGCACACGGCACTACTGCCGAGCTCGGCGGACTGAGAAGCAGTCCACGCTTAACTGTACGATCTCCTCGAATTGAGCCAAACCTGGACTTGATTCAGAACCAACCAAGTCCACTCCACCCGCCATAAGGGCCAGTCCGCACTTACTGGCGGACACTGGATCCAGTCCGCCAATCACGGCGAACTTCAACACCTGTCCGCACTAATTGGCGACCTCCGCAGCTTCTGCATGTCGCTTCACCAAAGCTAGACCAATGCATCTTCCAAGACGGTTTGCCGAGCTCCAGTTCAGTCTGCTCATTGTCACACTCCGCGGATAGAGAATCTATTCGCCTGGTTACCTTCTGGGTACAAGCTGTCTTCCGAGCATGAGCCAGCGTGGATGGTCGCTGCCTCTGTTCGCATAGTAAGTGTGAACAGACCGCCCAGGCCGCCAAAGAACAAGCCGTCTGCAACAGCTCTGCCGACCTGGCTATCCTCAAGTCATGTTTGTATAGTCCACGCGGACAGGTCGCCCAGATTGCCCAATCACCCACTTTCACTTTACCATTTTTAACACTCCCCTTGAAGTGAGAAGTGGTGACCAACCCCAACAGCTCTGGTAACCTTGCAACTGGTCCCTCTGACAGCATCATCGAGAAGATGTCTGAGATATGGTCCTCGCCCTACCTATCTTGGACCATAAGGGATCCCTCCAACATCTCCCAAAAGGAGCCATGCTTCCATCTGCCTTCTTCTTTAGCTTCGACCTCCACTTGTGCGTCACAGGAGTATAACCAACAATCTTGTGCACAAGGCCCCAAGCCTCATTTCTTCTGAGGGTAGTCACCTCCTCAACCTTGACGTCATCCACCTCCTTGACTCCTGTGCTGTCATCACAGCTAGAAGGTACTCGCTCGACCCGAGGGCCTGCAAGGAAACATGAGACCAAGCTCACCGAGTTTTCTCCGCAATATCGAGCTGGTGGGTTGATGTTCCTCTTCGACCTCCGAAGACCCTTATCACAGCTAACCACCTCCGTTGCTCCTTCCGAACCAGCTCCATTCCCAGGCAAAACTGGAAAAATGCTCCCCTTGCTTCCTGGTCAAGAAGCCACCGCACTGGAACCAGAAGCACCTGAAGCAACACTCCCCCTGCTACATAAACTAGAAGACTCCGCTCTTGAACAAGAACTGTCTGGAATATCGCTTCCCTTGCTACCTGAACAAGAAACACCTGAAGCAACACTCCCCCTGCTTCTTGAACCAAAAGCCTCCGTCTTTGAGCTTGAAGCACCTGGAGCATCCCTCCCCCTGCTTCCTGACCCAGACGCCTCTGCCCCGGAGCTAGAACAACCTAGAGCTCCTGGTGACACAAGCAGCTCAAACTGAATATTAGCAGCAACCTCTTTCAGCCCACCATCTGACCCGCTCTCCTCTAGCTCCACACATGAGCTACCCCAATACGATGTCAGCTCATCGAAGATAACGTCTATCGATACGATGAATCTCTTCATCGCAGGATCCATACACCTTCATCTCCTCTTCCATTCATCATACCCAACAAAGACTAGTTTCGTCTTGAGAACATCTGGAGCATGTACGTAGCAGGTAGAACTAAACACCTGTAGGTGCTTCACACTGGGCTTCACCACGAACATCAGCTCAACCAGAGTCTTCGTATTGATCGGACTAAGAGGCATCCGATTGATGACATGTACTGCGCAAGCCATCACTTCCGCCCCAAAGGCCTTAGGAATACCTGTGCATTGAAGCCAACACTTGCAGGTCTCCGGCAACAGATGGATCATCCGAACTGCAACACCATCTTGCTGTGAAGTATGTCTACGAGAGAGCTCCCTTCGGATCTCATACTTCCTGCAAAAGTTCGAGAACACGGATGAGCCAAACTCTCCTATGTTGCTTGTCCTCAACTTCTTGATCCGCAGACCAAGCTGACCCTCCATAAGCTTCTTGAACTTCACAAACAAGCAGAACATGTTCGACTTCTCCTTCATGAAGTATAGCCCGTATAGTCATCAACCAAAATCAACATGTACCTGCTACCTCCAAGACTGACAGTGACAGTCGACCCTACTAGATCACAATGAACAACCTCCAAAGGTGCTTTGCATCTGGACAGCGCCTTATCAACCGTAAAGCGATAAGCTTCACCGTGCTGACATCCCACGCATGCTTGACCGCCATCGTAGGATGACAATCTAGGCAAGCCTCTCACGAGTCTCCTTACTGTCATTGCTTTCAGCTTGTTCATCCCCACATGTCTCAGTCTTTCATGCCAGATAACTGCACTATCACTGGTTTTCATCCGATCAGCATCAGAACTTGTTGACGACCCAACCAAGTTCTTCTCCTTACTCCCAGCATGGGCAATGTTCACAGAGTGCAAGACAACCTTACACTCCTTCCTGAGGTGATCAAACTACTTGCATCTATAACACTTTGGTCCTTCCTTCCTCTTCCCATCACGCCCAGGAGAAACACTCCGCTCCTGCTGATATGAAGTAGAAGGACCAACCTCAACAGCCACCTTCACCTCCTCCTCGAACAACCCAACAAGGGAAGTCCAAACCTTCGTAGCTGACCGACATCCGCTAATATTGTCCAAGATCTCCGATGAGATAACCTGCTTGAGAATAGACTTCGCACTCGTATTTGTCTCATTCCAAGCTCTCATCGCTTCAACATTGCCAACAATATCCTCTAGCCTTTTTGTTCCGCACACTACCTCCCAAAGGTCCTCGCCAAGAAGATAACACTTCATACAAGACTTCCACTTTTTAAAGTTAGTCTGTGTTACGAGTTCAATACCAAGACCTCTTGCAAATCCTGCTTCCATGGCTCTAACACTGGTTCCCTCTTCACAAGAGAAACAACAACTTCTAGTTAATTACTGCTTAACCACTCCAACCGCCACCCTCTGATACCATGTTGAATTTTCTGGATCTTGGAATGAGTCGGGGTTATCTCAACTAGAAGGTTAGCTCACAACCAGAGACACCACCAACAATAAGAGTCTTTATTGATAACAACAGTCTTCTTACAAAGTGAGACATACGTGGCGAGATATGATTCTCCAAAATAACAAAAGGGAAAATGAAAACAATTACAAGACAAATCAAACCGCGCTGACTGAACAAGTAGCCACCGGTTCTATTGTTGCTACCTTCTGGGGACAAGCTGCATTCCGAGCATGAGCCGGCCTGGATGGTCTCTGCCTCTATTCGCATAGTCCATGCGAACAGACTGCACAGGCCGCCAAAGAACAAGCCATCTGCAACAGCTCTGCAGACCTAATTATCCGCCAGTCCTGTCTGCATAGTCCGCGCGGACAGGTCGCCCAATCACCAACTTTCACTTCCCCATTTTTAACATTTCCCCTTGAAGTGAGAAGTGGTGAGCAACTCCAACAGCTTCGGTAACCTTGCACTTGGTCCCTCTGATAGCGCCATCGAGAAGATGTCTGAGACATGGTCCTCGCCCCGCCTATCCTGGACCATAAGGGATCCCTCCAACATCTCCCAAAAGGAGTCATGCTTCCACCTGCCTTCTTCTTCAGCTTCGACCTCCACTTGTGCGTCACAGTAGTATCACCAATAATCTTGGGCATAAGGCCCCAAGCCTCATTTCCTTTGAGGGTAGTAACCTCCTCAACCTTGGCGTCATCCACCTCCTTGACTCCAGTGATATCATCACAGCTAGAAGGTACTCGCTCGACCCGAGGGCCTGCAAGGAAACATGAGACCAAGCTCACCAAGTTTTTTCCGCAATATCGAGCTAGTGGGTTGATGATCCCCTTCGACCTCCAAAGACCCTGATCACGGCTAACCACCTCCGCTGCTCCTTCTGAACCAGCTCCGTTCTTGGGTAAAATCGAAACAATGCTCCCCTTGCTTCCTGGACAAAAAGTCACCGCATTGGAACCAGAAGCACCTGGAGAAACGGTCCCCCAACTACATGAACCAGAAGCCTCCGCTATTGAACAAGAACTTCCTGAAACATTGCTTCTCTTGCTACCTGAACAAAAAGCACCTGGAGCAACACTCCCCCTGCTTCGTGAATTAGAAACCTCTGTCTTTGAGCTTAAAGCACATGGAGCATCGCTCCCACTACTTCCTGACCCAGACGTCTCTGCCCCGGAGCTAGAACAACCTAGAGCTCCTGGTGACACAGGCAGCTCCAACTAAACCTTAGCAGCAGCCTCTTTCAGCCCACCATCTGACCTGCTATCCTCTATCTCCACACATGAGTTACCCCAATATGACGTCAGCTCATCGAAGACAATGTCTATCGACACAATGAACCTCTTCGTCGCAGGATCCAAACACCTCCATCTCCTCTTCAGTTCATCATACCCAACAAAGACTAGTTTGTCTTGAGAACATATGGAGCGTTTACGTAGCAGGTAGAACCAAATACCCGTAGGTGCTTCGCACCGGGCTTCACCCCGAACATCAGCTCAACCAGAGTCTTCACATTGATCAGACTAAGAGGCATTCGATTGATGATATGTGCCGCACAGTCCATCCCTTCCGCCCAAAAGGCCTTAGGAATGCCTCTGCACTGAAGTCAACACTTGCAGGTCTCCGTCAACAGACAGATCATCTGAAGTACAACACCACCTTGCTGTGAAGTATGTCTACGAGAGAGCTCCTTTTAGATCTCATGCTTCCTGCAAAAGTTCAAGAACACGGTTGAGCCAAACTCTTCTCTATTGCCTGTCCTCAACTTCTTGATATGCAGACCAAGCTAACCCTCCACAAGCTTCTTGAACTCCATAAACAAGTGGAACATGTTCGACTTCTCCTTCATGAAGTATACCCAAGTATTCCTCGTATAGTCATCAACAAAAATCAGCATGTACCTGCTACCTCTAAGACTGATAGTGATGGTCGGCCCTACTAGATCATAATGAACAACCTCCTAAGGTGCTTTGCATCTGGATCGCGCCTTATCAACTGTAAAGCGATAAGCTTAACCGTGTTGACATCCCACGCATGCTTGATCGTCATCGTAGGATGACAATCCAGGCAAGCCTCTCACGAGTCTCCTTACCGTCATTGCTTTCAGCTTGTTCATCCCAACATATCTTAGTCTTTCATGCCAGATACCTGCACTACCACTGGTCTTCATCCGATCAGTATCAAAACTTGTTGACGACCCAACCAAGTTCTTCTCCTTACTCCCAACATGAGCAATGTTCACCGAGTACAAGACAACCTTACACTCCTTCCTGAGGTGACCAAACTGCTTGCATCTATAGCACATTGGTCCTTCCTTCCTCTTCCCATCATGCCTAGGAGAAACACTTCTCTCTTGCTGATATGAAGTAGAAGGACCAATCTCAACAGCTACCTTCACCTCCTCCTTGAATAACCCAACAAGGGAAGTCCAAACCTCCGCAATTGACCGACATTCCCTGATATGGTCCAAGAGCTCCAATGAGATAACCTGCTTGAGAATAGACTCTGCTCTCGCATTTGTCTCCTTCCAAGCTCTCATCGCTTCAACATTGCAAGCAGTATCCTCTATCCTTTTTGTTCTGCACACTACCTCTCGAAGGTCCTCGCCAAGAAGATAACACTCCATACAAGACTTCTACTTCTTAAAGTTAGTCTGTGTTAGGAGTTCAATACCAAGACCTCTTGCAAATCCTGCTTCCATGGCTCTAACACTGGTTCCCTCTTCACAAGAGAAACAATAACTTCTAGTTGATCACTGCTTAACCGCTCCAACTGCCACCCTCTGATACCATGTTGAATTTTTCGGATCTTGGAATGAGCAAGAGTTATCTCAACTAGAAGGTTAGATCACAACCAGAGACACCATCAACAACAAGAGTCTTTAGTGATAACAACAGTCTTCTTACAAAGTGAGACATACATGACGAGACATGATTCGCCAAAAAAAAATCAAAGGGAAAGCAAAAACAATTACAAGACAAATCAAACCGCGAGGACTGAACAAGTAGCCGTCGGTTCTACTACTGCATTGCGGAGTCCGCACAAACCGCCAGGTCCCCAGACCGTAAACCAAGCCGCACGGACTGCCCGTTATTCCAAAGCTGAGCTCTAGTCGCCGAACTGCAAGCCGCCTAACCGCGAGGTCGCCTAGCCGCCATACCGCATAAGCTGCTGATGTGGAACTAAACAGGCCGCATAAACAGACGACTTATTGAACCGTGAAACTAGCTGCCAAAGAGAAGACCGCCTAGTCGCTGTCCGCTACCTGCTATTTACCGCATGTTGCTAATCGCAGAGTCCGCACTGTCCCTGACCGCAATCAGAGCCGAGTCATGACTTTCTAGCGCTATCCGCACAACCTGCACAACACAATCCATTCATCTCCTTCAACCCACGCGGATACCAAAATCAAGTCTGCAACAACTATTCGCGAGCTCACTTACTGTTCATTCACATATATAATTGATGTGACAGGAGGTCCTATTTATAGGCTCGATGAGGAGTGTGGTCACCGCCCTAACCGATATGATCACCGCCTCATCCCGCAACAAGAACAAGTGTATCTGCAAGCCACAGATACACATCCAGTCTGCCGCGACCTCTGCAGGATTGCCAGACCGCCTAAGCATCACCAAGGCTGGACAAGGACCCAGTCCGCCTTATCGCCAAAGGCCAACCAGGACTTAGACAATAATGCGCAGACTCTGCAGCAACACCTTATCCGCTTAACTGCGGACACATCTTCAGTACGCATTGCCCGAACCCGCATCCACGCCACCATGATAGTTGCCGGACTCAGCGGACACAACATCAGTCCACACGCCTTGCAGATGCAACTCCAGTCTGCATTCCCCAAGCTAACAACCAAGGCACACAGTACTACTGCTGAGCTCGGCGGACTGAGAAGCAGTCCGCGCTTAACTGCGCGATCTCCCCAAACTGAGCCAAACCTGGACTTGGTTCAGAACCAACCAAGTCCACTCCACCAGCCACAAGGGCCAGTCCGCACTTACTGGCGGACACTGGATCCAGTCCGCCAATCCCGGCGAACTCCAACACCTATCCACACTAACTGACGACCTCCTCAACTTCTGTTTGTTGCTTCACCAGAGCTAGACCAAGGCATCTGCCAAGCCAGTCTGCCGAGCTCCAGTTCAGTCCACTCATTGCCGGACTCCGCGGATAGAGAATCTATCCGCTTGGTTACCTTCTGGGGACAAGCTACCTTCCGAACATGAGCCGGCTTGGCTGGTTGCCGCCTCTGTTCGCATAGTCCGTGTGAACAGACCGCCCGGGCCGCTAAAGGACATATTGTATCTTAGGATTTAGAATTTGGTACTTTGCACCCTCGAAACTTGACATTGCACCCTAGCTGATATTTTTATTTATTATTCTTTTATAATTTGAAATTAGAAGAATATTTTGGTCACTATTTCATTAGGCAAAATATTTATTTGCAGGCCCCATACAAATGTAACAACCCAATTTTTTTAGCAGGCAAAATTTTGGGTGACACGGCCTGGGACACGGGCGTGTCCCAGGGCGTGTCCTGCTCGGGTGCGGAGTCATGTCGAGATCGACGAAAGTCGTTCGACGAAAAGTGTTTGGGGGGTCACGCCCTGGAACACGGGCGTGATAGAGGGCGTGTCTCGCTCGGGTTCGGCGTCAGGTCGACGAAATGCTGTGTTCAACGAATTGAGCTCGACGATTTAGCAAAGGCTTCGTGGGCTGGCAAATCGTCGAACGGAAATCGTCGAACGCGCGGAATCGTCGAACAGAGATCGTCGAACACTGGGCCAATCGTCGAGCACTGGGCCAATTCAACGATCACTGCCCGATCATCGAACGGAAATCATCGAACGCGCGGAATCGTCGAACGGAAATCATCGAACGCGCTGTCTGACGATCGCTGGCGGGCTCGACGATCGCTGGTGAGCTCGACGATCGCTGCCTAATCGTCGAACGCAGATTGTCGAGCGCAGATCTGTGTCATGGGCGTGACTTTGGGCGTGTCCCGTGGCGGTGACCTGTTTTGGAGGATAAGGCGGGTTGAACACCTCTTTGAGTACACGGCCTGTGACACAGGCGTGTCACAGGGCGTGTCGGATGCGAAAATCGGTTTTCCCGGTTTTTCGTAGCCATCCATTTTTCTCAGTTTGGATCCATTTTGCTGAGTTGTTTTATATGTTGGACATCCAAGTGTGGAGTTCAAGTGTTAGTCCAAGCTTCCGCTAAAATGCAATGTGTTAAGGTGCGATGTGCTACTCTGGTATCTTTTCGTAACTATTCCGCCTGTTTTGTGATATATATTGTGGGACCCCGACCGAACCTTCTAGTATATATCATATGAACGGATGAGGTTGTTACAATAAATTGGGCGAAAAATTCGCTATTGCATGAGACACTCTTCATTCACAGGTCATCCTTTGCTGCCTAATTAAATATCGAATATTTGCAGGTTTTTTGCATAGTAATTATAGGTTGTTATTTCCAGGCCACCCCTTGATCAAAATAAGTCGAGGCCGTGCAGATGTTTTGAGCAATTTTTAGAGCATTGTTCCGAGCAATTTTTAATGTTAGCAAAGTAAAATTTTAATGAGTTATCAATTTTAGAGCAATGTTTTGAAGACCCATGAGATTTGAAAAAAAATTGTAATGAAAATTTTAGAGCATTTTTAAAACTAGTCGCTCACTTAATATCCAAGCAATTTATATCATTTTTGCAGGAGAATTTGGTAGTTATTTTCTCATTTTTTAGGAAATAATTTGTAACGTGTTTTGGTAACAATTCTCACATTTCTTTAGTTCACCGCTCATTGCTACGAGTCGTTCACTCAATTTTGACGCAACAACAACATATTCTCGAGCAATAACAACAATTGATCCATTAAAGATATGTGACAAATGGAAACAAACGATCATCTAAAATTGCAAAAAATCAGTACGATTACTAACAAGCACAGTTGCATTTTAAAATCCAAAAAAGAGTACTCTAATTAACACCCACAGTTGCACATAAAAATCCCCAAAATCATAAATTGAGTACTACCGCTTGCACTCCAAATTAATCGTTGAAGTCTTGAAATCCTGCCAAAAACACAATTTAGTCAAACGCAAAATTATGAAGAAACTACAATAATATATGAATTTAATATCTAATTAACACATGTTGAAAATATTAGAAATGATGAATTTGTTGCTTAAGTAAATGTTTTTGTGTTGTGGAAACCTTCTTCTTCACCTACATGAAAAATAAATATTATGTTATTTTAATACTCCTAGAAGTTTTGAAATTAAATCAATTAAAAGAGAACTTACCGACAACTTTGATTTGGATGTTGTTGGCAATGGTTGTTCGACAATCTTGCTTGATTGATTACAACTTTTTTTATTACGTCCTTTTACACCATAGTTGGAGCATGCATATTTTTTTCCATGCCTCTTCAAACCATACCTTTTACCATCCAACTCATCTTGTTCCAACCTTCTACCATGCTTTGATGGCCTCCCCGTTCTTTTTATTTAACCGTCTATGAGACCAAAAGATTTAAGTCAGTTTGAGGTCTTTCCCTTGATCCTCTTATTGAATTCAACATATGTTCATACGTTTTCAAAAATTTTATTTTTATACAAGAAATCAACATAATCTTCTGTCTTCTCTCTTTTAAAAAAATGCACGCTATAGCATGCACATACGAAATTCCGGTTAAGTCTAATTTATTGCAGCTACAACTTTGACATCCTAATTTCACTATCAATTTATCACCACTCCACCTTTTTACCTCAAACTTGTCGTCGTCACTCCATTCCAATATGTAATCATGAACCCTTTTTTTTTTTTTTAAATTTTTCAATATCATTTGGATGGTTGGACATATATCTCCAACCAAGTTGACCAAATTATCTCGTTATGTATGTAATCTCTTTATCAAAATTACTCTTATAATCTCAAACATTGTGATGATTGATTTACCTCTTGCCTTTAGTATGACGTTATTAAAACTTTCACACAAATTATTCAGCAGCATATCACATTTGTGTCATGTGCTGAATTGAGATTTTGCCCAATTTCCAGGATGTCTTGCTCTTACCTAATCATATGCCTCAATATTAAATAGTTTCAGTTTTTCCATCTCAACATTAAAATCAATTAATCTCGAAACGGATGCGGCCTTTCACAACAAAGATTTTAGTTGTAAGTCTTTATGTATTAGCTTGAAATTGCTATACATATGTCTCACACAAAATATATATTCTGAATTTGGTAGTAATTCCTCCACTGCTCTTATAAGTCTCTTCTGTTTATCTGAAATGATGGTCAATGCAAAATTATTTTCAATGCATAAATCCTGTATTAATAGACCAATAAACCATTCATTGCATGTTTGAATAAGTCCTAACCGCGTCTCTGAAATCTTCACCAGTATTGAAGCATAATCCACCTTCAAATTCAAAGTTTGTTTCATGTGCATTTCCTTCGTAGATGTGATAACATGATGATTGGCCTTTATTTGGATTAGAAGTGGGAAAGATTCTATTCTTATAATGCTCTATGATTTGATTTTGCTCCTTGCTACCTCTTTCATTTGTCTCCTTCACCCCAACTCATTCTATTGCTTCATCAACATATTCATCGAAATCTATATCATCATAGTCATATTCAACTTCTTCAAAGTCATCGCTAAAATTTGAATCATATTCATCTATGTCCACTTCGTTGCTTATTGAGTCGTTGTAATTTTCAAATTCTATTATTGGCTTCTCCAAGCTGGGGTCAACCTCACTACCATGGTCAATATGGGCTTCAACAGTTTCAACATAGACATCAACTATCTTTTTTGGATTAATATACCTTATTAGATTTTTAACGTCATCATCATTCAATATCAAATTCATATTACTACGATCAACAAATCCGTCGGAACAAACCAAAAAATCTCACCTAACCTAAATGATGAACTAAATCCGTCATATCATACAAATCTTTTAACATTATGTAGTTACAATCACAGTAGTCAAAAAAGCTAACTACATCAGGGCTATATGAAATATTTGCAGAGCCAATGAACAATCCAGAATGCTGCAGTCTGATAGTAAATAGAAAAACTTCAGATGATATGTAACATGTGCCCGCTCTTGAATCATTAGCTCTCAACATTCAAACCATTTTTTATCAAGCAAGAAAAATAATTTATTTCAAAAAACTAATTAACTATAAGTGCTAAGAAGGGAGGTGCTAAGAAGAAAGATGATGAAAATCAAATGAAAAAAACAATAAAAACTGTGCATGTAACTACTTCTAATTATGCATGTAACTACTTCAAAATATACTATATATAGCAAAAATCATTACTAGTTCAATAACAGCACAAAAAATCATTACAACAATGATTTAACAGTATGAAAAACCATGTAAACAGTCCATCCAACAAAAATCATTACCAATAAACTCTATCTCAGAACGTCGAGAGAGGGATCGCCGGGCGGGGTGGTTGGAGTCAGACGACTGATGAGAAGGCTCGTTAGGATGTTTGGAATGAGAAGGCTCGCTCGAGCGTTTGGAATGAGAAGTGCTAATAGGGTTTTAGGTTGAAGTAAAACTGCTATTCCAAAAACACCCCTCTATTTGAATAAAATAAATATTTCTGAATTTTTAATTAAAGCTGAAGCTGAAATTAATAGATGGTGTAATGTGCTAGACAAAATCATTTTCTAGAATACAAATGCTAAATCATCAGATTTGAGATGCAATGCGCCAAACACCCCCAATTCGGGGTGTTAAGTGCCAAAAATTCTAGAAGTGCCAAAAATTCCAAAAAAGGCTTTAAAGTTTAACCTAACACTGCGTTGTTTGGCCCCCACTCCTAAATAGTAGTGCCAACCGGATCTCAGCAGCAAGCCAGCAATAGATCACTCGCTGCAAGTGTATTCCTTCCCCGTCGAGTTGCTAAGCAGACCACGCCGCCGATCAATTTTTATCGTCTCTTTGCTGTCGGGATCTTTTTCTGTTCTCAGAATCCCGGTGATTCCAATCTCCCCCTCTCTTTCGTCGTCTAGTTTGGATCTGGGAGGAGAAAAGAACGTGAGACAGAAATGCTGTGCGCTGGCTAAGGTCGCTTTCTTCGTTTATGGTAAGTTGGTCTTCAACTGCCTCTCTGTTGTTCCTGTCGTCTCTATCCGCTCTTTCTTTTCTCTATGATCTGTGGCCTTCTTTCGTTTTCGATGTCCTAACCCGATCTATGCAGTCAGATCTTCTCTTCGCATGTAATTTTGACATTTTCACCGGGATCTGGTTTCTATGATGCAAGTAACTCATACAATTTATCTTTTTTGTGGAAGTTTGGTCATTTCCCGTTTTTTTTTTCTGGGAGATACCTAATTTTCGTTGGATATTTATGCATTACATGTATCTGTTTATATTTTATCTTCACTTTTTTTATCGCACCTTTAGTAATGAAACGGATTACTGTAAATATCATCTCACAAGTTATTGCAAAAACTCTATACTGTAATGTGCCTTTCTGGTTGATTCAATTCAATTTCCAACGAGAGCTCGATTGGGAAGAATTAAACTCAATTCAACAGCAGAACTGAAGCAAGGATCAAACTAGGAATTGATTGCGTAGAAAACTTACAATTGCACTCAGCTCAGCCCTAAGGGGAAGACCCTGAACAAGCAAGATCGGCGGAAGGAATCATCTTACAATTGCACTCAACTCAGCCCTGAGGGGAAGACCCTGAACAAGCAAGCTCGGCAGAAGGAATCAACAGACTCCTCCACATCAATAGAACCAAACAAAACGAAATACACAAGCTTAAGCTCAAACTGATAACAGATAAAACTCCTGCTCCCGCCATCCATAGCTATTTATAACCTCCATAGCTTGGAAACCGAATTACAAATTTATCCTTTATTAAAAAAAAATCAAAATAACCGCTGGTTTGAGTCTTTCGAGCTACTTCAGCCTTCGTGAAAAATGGGTGAAAAATGGCGACAGCTCAACTGCTATTTAAAACCGGTTAATTTCAGCCGTTGAGTTGATCATGCTACATCACTACCCCTTCCTTCAAAAGCTCCTCAAGGAACAAAAGATGGATAGCGTCGACGCAACAATCAGAGGCCCTCCCAAGTAGCTTCCTCCACAACACCAGTACACAATTGTACCAACAGTTGTGCAATCACTCTGCCTTTTTTGGAGGTGATGCGGCGGTTCAACACAGCTAGTTGTTCTACCAAAAGTTGGCCTTCTGCGTTCACCGTCAAAGGAAGAGTTGGCACAAGTCCCTTGTGTTCCCTCAATTCTAAAATATGAAAAGTGGAGTGGATCTTAGTATCCTCCGGCAATTGTAAATGAAAAGCGACAACTCCCACCTTTTCAATCACCCGAAATGGACCAAATTTTTTTGGAGATAACTTGTGGAATCCATGGGAGCGAAGACTGATATGTTTATACGGCTATCTACACACATAAGCCAAGGAGCCTATTTCCAGAGTTCTTTCTCTTCGCTTTAAATTTACCAATACTTTCATCATGTTCTGTGCTTGCAATAGATTGAACATCATGAGAGAAATGACTCTTTCCCTGACTCCCAAAGATCGGTTCAGCTCTTCTCCTCTGACATCCCCAACAACATATGGTGAATGTAAGGGTGGTTCCTGGCCGAACACCACCTCATATAGAGCCATCTCGCTGACACCGTGAAAGGTTGTGTTGTACCACCATTCGGCCAATGATAGACAATTGGACCAGTTGCGAGGTTTCTCAAAACACACACACCTTAGATAACTTTCTATGCAACGGTTCACCACTTTGGCCTGACCTTTAATTTGAGGATGGTAAGACTTGGAGAGCTTCAAATGAACTTGCAAAGTGCGGAATAACTCCCTCCATAACAGACATACAAAGATAGGGCAACGTTCGCTTACAATTGACTTTGGTTGTCCATTCAAGCGGAATATAGAATCTACGAAATTTTGCGCAGTGCTCTCGGTGGAATAAGAATTAGTTATTGCCATGAAATGTGCTTGCTTACTCAACCTATCATCCACTACCAGGATTGTTGATTTACCATTTCTCTTTGGTAAACGTAAACCGTCAATGAAGTCGGGGGATATGTCTTACCAGATTCTCTCTATAATGGGTAGAGGTTGTAATGAACCCATAAGTTGTTGATTATCAGATTTACAACACTGGCAAATCACATTGTTGGATGTATGCATGTACTTCAGGTTTCATCTATTTCCAAATGAACATCCTCTTTAATCTTCGACTTGTTGATGTAATACCCGAGTGACCACCCAATGCCCCATCATGATATACCCGAAACAATTCGTTTTTGATGGAATTTATGTTCACCACGACTAATCTTCTCTTCCTTTTAAGTATGCCATTGTTCCATTGATATTTAGGCCTGCTAAATTCATTGCTCCTTCATTCTTATGATCCAACGAATATACTCGTCTTGTTCCCAAGACTCTCTAATTTGTTGTAAAATATTAGAGTTGATGGTACACATCACGTGTAATTTCCCGGCTACCTCTTCATGTCGTCAGGAAAGTGCGCCAACACAAACATTCTCCTTCCCCTTTTGTATTGAATTGTAAAATTTTAGCCCAAGAGTTTGGCGAGGTATTGTTGTTGAGCCGGTGTTGCAATTTTCTATTCAAAGAGGAATTTCAAGCATTGATGATCCGTCTTAATTACAAAGTTTCCACCTATTAGATAGTGACACCAATTCTGGACTGCTATCACAATGGACAACAATTTCCTTTGATACGTTGACAACTGTGAGTTCTTTTTTCCAAGTGCCTTGCTAAAGTATGCAGTGTGATGATCATCTTGCATCAGAACTGCCCCTTCTTCGGAATCAGAAGCATCGGTTTCAACAACAATGTTCTTGTGAAAGTCAGGCAAGCTTAACACAGGAGGTTGGGATATTGCATGCTTCAATTGATCAAACACCTTTGATGCCTCCTTAGTCCATTTGAATTGCTTCAATTTCAGTAGATCTGTCAGGGGTTTAGCTATAGTTCCATAACCTTTGCTGAATCGACGATAGTAACCCATTAACTATAAGAAAAGCTCTCAATTTTTTAAAGGTGTTTGGTGTTGACCAATCCAACATGGTCGTAGTCTTGTTGGGGTGGTAGAGGGCGCGTTTGTTAAGCCGAAATGCATCACTAAAAACTCATAGCGACCTTGATGAGTCCTGAACGCGGTTTTGTAAATGTCTTCAGCTGTCATCCCTACCCCGCCCGTAGATCCAACTTAGAGTAGAAGACAACCCCTTCCAGTTCATCAATGAGCTCCTTGATGATATGCATATGGAATTTATCTTTCACGGTGACCTTATTTAGCTAGCTGATGTAAACTCAAATTAGGGGTTTTCAAAATGAAGTATTTTTTTAAACAAATTAATATATTTGTTATAAAATAATACTTAGGGTTTTGAGAATGCTTTGATTTTTAATAACAAGATATTCTAATTATTGAGCGTTTTGATTTAACTCAAAGGAGGCCGAGAGTGCCCAAATCGAGTTCACGCGCGTACAACTACCGTAACGACGAGTTTTCCAAAAATCATTAATCGTTATTTGCAAAAGTTCTTCGACGTCTAATGAATCGAACCGTCGCGAGATTCGAACAACCACAAGCAAAGTACACAAGAAATAATTTATGAAATAACGGTGAGTAAAGTGGTTAGAATTAGAACGCTTAAAGTTACGCCAAGAGTTGTAGCTAGAGGCAATGATGTTACCCAGGGTTGAGTCCTGTCCAAATCTAGTCGGCGTATGGACCGGTTGATTCTGACGAAAGATTTGGAACTGGAATCTACTTCAATCAGCAACCTCACACGGTAGTGGCAAAGCCCAACTGACGGAGGAAAATGTCGTGGTCGACGTCAGGTAGGTAGGCTCGCTGGAACAAGGAAATGTCCTCAATCTGGCGGGAGGTCGGGCGTTGGAACCTTGATTCGTCGGCGTCGGAAGGTGAGGATGTAACCGACGGCGGTTGGCAGTGGAAGTTGATGGACGACGGCTCTACTCGCAGGTGCCGAAACGGGTTGAATGCGGCAACGACAAAAGCTTCCAGCGAATACGGGGGCTCCAGAGGAGGAGGGCTACAAGAATGGCGATAGGGGCTCCGCCGGTAACAGAGAGAACGAGACAATTCCTTGTTCTCTGCAATCTCCGACCACTTTTGTTCTTACAACAACGACTATTAATAGGAGATAAACTTGCCCTTTTCCAATACTTTTCCAAGCAGAGCTGATTTCCAAAAACACATTTTACTTCTAAATATTGCAGCAGCAGTCAAATATTAAGTTAAAGATAGGAGAAATATTTATTCATAAATAAATCTTTCCAAACAAAACAGTTTTCTAAATTTATGGTTCTTTTTGAAAATTTAAAATAATGTCCATAATAGATTTTCCCTCTATTAATTTTTATGCGTCTTTTAAAATAATTTTAAGCTTGTCCGTCCTAGCAATCTCCGACCACTTTTGTTATATTAATTTTTATGCGTCTTTTTGAAAATTCAAGTTCTCATTGGACGGTCACCCCGCTGAGCCAACCAACTACAAAAAATTGCGTGAAAGAAGCACATGTTCATAAATGTAATGCTGAAAATAAGATATGTAATTTTAGGACACGACGAAGGATGCATCACTAGCGCTAGTCAATTCACAAACTCCAAGAACCAGCACCACCGGGGACGCATATGGGTTAAAACTATTCCCGATGATTCTCGTGCTTAACATTTCTTTAATCAACCTCTCAAATTTTGACTTCTGGAGGGGGGCGGTAAGGTCATAAGTTAATATCAATTCTTCCTTAAGAGATATATGATGTCCATGCTATCGAATGGGTGGAAATTATGTGGTTTGTTTGAACAAGTCGTCAAAAGATTGTAGCAACTCCTGGAGGTCCATCAAAGTCTCATCTTTTGAACTCATGTCCAATCCTAGGCAGGGGTTACTTGAGTTGCATATAAGTCCTTCAGATGAGGGCTCACTCACCCGAATATCACAGACCGCCAGCAAATGTATTTGACCACTTTTCGCCATCTAGTTATGCATTATTTTTTTTGCTTCATTTGAGTCCCTACCAAGTTCTTATAGCCCTGCAAGGAAATCTTGTTATCTTGATGTGTGAATTCCATCTTCAAGTTATTGAATTCCTAGTGTACAATTCATAGAGTGATTAGACATTGAACTCCCAACACAAATTCACATCCCCCAAGGATAATACTAGCATATCCTACATGAAGAACACCCCTTGCTTCCGCCAACGAAATCTCACTACTTTTTGGGAGCTAGTTACGCTCTTTCCATTGTCACATGAGATTTAGGTATTGGAATGAGTTTGCATTGAAGCTTGTTGTCTGCTTCTAGATCCAGAAAATTATGCGTGCTTTCCGAGTCAATCAGAATGTTGATGGTCTGTCCTTGATAAGAGACCGTAACACACATGATGTAGAAGTGTGTCATTCTCATGAGAGCATGTAAAGATTCTTGTGAGGATTTAGCTTCCTCTTCAGGTTCATCTGGCATAAACAACTCTTCATCAGTGGTTGCATCTTCCTGATCGTCTTCCTCCCCATCAAGTAAGAGCTCTAATGCGTAAGATTGTCATTTCTCTAGACAACGATAACCCGGAAGTATACTTGCTATCACACAAGAAGCATAACCCCATACTCCTCTTCTCATCCTTTTTTTGTGAATGTCAATCACTGCCCTCCTCTCCTAGGAGTTGGGTGGTTGCCGGAGGTAGGCCGAGGAAGATGTTGAAGGGTATGTTTTACAACAAAGGTGGATTTCTCCTCCCTTGTTCCAGATCCAGTTGATGTTGCCGGAAGTTGCATCGACGATATGCTAACGTGACGTTTCTGGATACATGCTAAAGAATAAACATCTTGGAGAGCCTTGGGTTGAAACGTTCTTACCGCTTACCCGATTTCATCCTTCAATCCCAAGCAAAATCTAATTGCATATTTCCTTCCCAAAAAGTGCTGTCCAAGAAGCAGTTGGAGAAATTTTATCCCATTTTGATCCTTAAACTGCAGGGAAAAAACTTGTTACTTTGGATCTCTCTAGACCATTCGTGTTTCAGTTTTTTTGGTACTGTGATTACTTTTCTCAACAACAATTAAAGGTATTGACATCATATACGGACTGGTTGTTCTCCAGAGAAATTGAGAAGCACAAAAAGCATCAAAGATTCTTTAAGGTGGCATTTGGTTGGGCTGGTAGGCTCCGATGCAGATGGAGGGAAATGAAGTTTAGTCTAAATGCAACGTTGGTTGTTAATATCCGTGATTTCCTCCTATACGCGTTCCGCGTCTTAGAGCTCCAGTTCAGACGCGCATCTCCCTCCCGTGCCTCACCGCAGCTGCTGCGGTTTCCCTCTCTTTCGCTCTCTTCCTCACGCGTTGTCGTCTACTTTCCCTCTTTCTTCGCAAGTCCGTAATTTCCACGAAGATTGGAGAGCCAAGCAGCTGCGATCCCGACGACAGCGGAGAGGGAGGTAAAGCCGTGGAGGAAGAATTTCAAGGGCTGAGTAATCAGAGAAGTCTGGTTTCGATCCGATTCTCTGGCAGGAAATCGTGCTCCTCTGAGTTCCAGGCCATCAAAATTTGCGAGGTATTGCCGACATTGTTTCATTTACGCGCCCATAGCAGAGCATCGAGGATGGCTTGAGAGGAACCCCTTGGCAACCCCTGATTTTACTTCGATTTCTCCTCTCTAGTAATTTCTATACAACCCTAGTTCTTTATTAAAAGTTTAATTGGTGTTTAGGGGGAAGGCTTGATTTTGCTTCGATTTCTGCCCTCTGGTTTGGATGTGGCTGTTCCTTTCTTCATCTTCATCCTTCTTCTCATTCTTGTTGTTGCCTTCCATGGCCGTGAAATTCAATTGAGAATTTTCTTCTCTTTCCCCACTAATTTCTGATGGTTTTATGGATGCAAATTGGTTTGTTTGGATATGAGTTCATATATGGTTTCTATTAGTTGTTATGATTGGGTGCCGTGAAATTGATAGCATGACATTTCTATGAAATTTATAAATGATGGGTCCGTTCTTTAGCAACTATGGTGAGATGTGTTTGCCTTTCCCTTCTTGACTGAATTCCTCCTATTTATTAGTTTTATTAATACAATGCCTTTGAAGCATAGAGAAGAGGCATCATGCACAAATTTCATTTTGATCTTCCGGAAATGTAGATCTAGTGATTGTTTAGTTGGTTTATTCAAGATTTCCGGGTTTTATAAATTACCTTTTTCATTGTTCTAGGTTTCAAGTTAATGAAGCTCTCATGAATGATGAATAATTAGGATTTGGAACAAAGGATCTTGACTGATGTTGGGCTGCTTGATGCGAACTCGGCAAGTGCACCGATCGTTGTCAAGTAATAAATTCGAGAAAATAATCCCCAGATATCGTATCTCTCGAGGAATACAGATGGTTGAATTCACTCTTTGAATTATTAATTATTAAGAGTTTAAAACATTCTTTTTGGATTTTTAATTAGCTCAACAATAAAAGGAAATCCTAATCTATAGGCGCGGGTTGCCTTCACCGCCTCTCAATCTCACATGTTTGTGCGGGTCGCAAACATCTCTTCGCCAAGGGCTTCACAAAGCCAAGCTCACTCCTGCGGGTCGCCTTCACTGTTTCGCTTAAGAAAGTTAGGTGAAGGTTGCCAACACCTCTTCACACCTCCACGGGCCGCCTTCATCCGCTTCACATAGCTCATAGCTAGCAAATGCTAGTGTATATTTCTCAACTTTTCGCAACAATGAATACAAAATATAGTCCTACTCTCAACAATACCTTAAAGTAGCTTGATACCAAATATACAATCCAACACACAAGCTTATTTAGAACTGAAAACTGGGATTTCTACCATTCACATCCACAAATGGAGATATAGCTATGAACACTCACACCCATTGGTTCTGGTGTATGGATGCTTTAACTAGACCGCCAGGTTAATTACAAAATTTTCAAAGTAACAAAGAGCGAAAGTACCACTCCCTAAGCACGGGAAGCACGTCTCTGCCCTGGATTTGAAGGAAAGCTATCACCCTTCTTTCTCGTCATGGGTTGCGTCCCCGCTATATGGTCGGAGCTGTCACCTCCTTCCTTTGAGTCTTTCCTCTTCTACTGCTGCCTCCAACACTTATGGATCCAGACTCGAAGAAATCCAGTGAGTGTCGCTGGTGCTTCAATCCCTTTGAAAGTGCTTGGGGGAAGTGAGGAAGAATGCCCTTATGGTTGCTGGAGAAAAGCCCTAGAAAGGAGCTCCAAAGAACTCTAAAATCGGGATGTAGAAGAAGATCTTCAGAGTTGACATGCACAACAACTTAAATCGGAAATTAGTAGAATTTTGTTCTCGCATGAGCTGGTGCATGACCGTGCGTTTATATAGTACAAGAACAAAATTAAAATATAAAATTTTGCCGCCAAATTCGGCGCGGGATAAGGATTTTTAACTAAATTTGACGCCCATGCGTTTTACCCATGCACGACCAAAGTAGCTCGGGTGATAACAAGTCGCATGGGTGTAGGCATAATGCATAAAAATTGGGCAATCCCAAGAAATGAACTCGCACGAGCTAGTGCACGACCGTGCGTCAGACAGTACGAGAACAAATTGTATGGGTAGTAACAAAACATCGAAAAACTGAACGTTTTCATAGAATGAACACACACGATCTACCTGGTCAGTGCGTGAAGGACTATTGCACGAGCGCGCGATAAATTCTAACTGCACATACCTGTGCGATTATCAAGACGAACGGTCGAACCCAACCGTGCGAGAAGAAATCACACTGACTCTAACAAATTACTCATTTTTAGCATTTTAAAGGGCATTAACTCGCACGGCTGAAGCAAGCGTACGATAAGGACTAGCGCACGACCGTGCGTGTTAAGCAAAATTTAAATGTAGTTGAAATGATTTGCAAAATATTGCCAAATGCATAAATAAATATGACAGGGAAAGAGACACGCTCCCCTAGTAAATGATTAAGCGTGCATTGCACACCACAATCGGCTAGAAGTGTGCTTCATGTGTGCTTTGTGCCTTAATGAAGTATGAGCATTATTCATACATAATCGAAGCGACTAAGCATAAAATTAAACCTATATGAGCACGAAATATGTTATGTAAAAATGACTGATCAATACTCAACATATTTTCTGGCATATGAATGTCTTGATTATAATCGTATTGTGGGGAGTCATTTAAATCTAATTATTGCTTCTTTTGTTTCATGGAATTTAGCAAATACACTTGTGCGTGAATGGATCATAAATTTGTTACACCATGTAGACGAATTTTTTTTAACCCCAAACAGCTTTTTCAAAACTCTGTTTTACAAATTCCATTTTACCAAAATAGTTTTTAACAAAACTCTGTTTTTTCAGAAATAACATTTTTCTCAAACTCCATTTCTTATCAACAACTTTCCATCAGCAACAACCCAACCAAATAGAGCCTAAGCCATATGGGTGACTTTGGTGGCCTACAACACAAAGGAGTCAATGAAGAATCTCCAAGATCTAAAAATTTTCAGAAACTCTCCATCACCTCTCTTGTTTTCTTAATCTTCTATGAGGTCTCTGGCGGGCCTTTTGGTATTGAAGACAGTGTTCGTGCAGCTGGCCCTCTTCTTTCACTTCTTGGATTTCTATTACTTCCATTAGTATGGAGCATTCCGGAAGCACTGATTACTGCCGAATTGGGCACAATGTTCCCGGAAAATGGTGGTTATGTTCTCTGGGTGTCTTCAGCTTTGGGGCCTTTCTGGGGTTTTCAGCTAGGTTGGATGAAATGGCTAAGTGGTGTCATAGATAATGCTCTCTATCCTGTTCTCTTTTTAGACTATCTGAAATCTGGAATTCCAGCTCTGGGAGCTGGATTTATGAGAACACTGGCAGTGCTTATTCTTACTGTTGGCTTGACTTACATGAACTACAGAGGTCTCACTATAGTTGGATGGGTAGCTGTTTTTCTCGGAGTTTTCTCGATCCTTCCCTTCATTTTCATGGGGTTCGTGGCGATTCCAAAACTAGATGTTTCGAGATGGTTGGTATCCGATATTAGCAATGTTGATTGGAGTCTATATTTGAACACTCTCTTCTGGAATCTGAATTATTGGGACTCGATAAGTACTTTGGCGGGAGAAGTCCGCAATCCAAAGAAGACTCTACCCAAAGCACTGTTTTATGCTTTATTACTAGTAGTCTTCGTGTATATTTATCCTCTGTTGGCCGGTACGGGATCTATTCCGCTTGAGAGGGAGCTATGGACCGACGGCTACTTCTCTGACATTGCCAAAGTTCTAGGTGGCGTGTGGTTGACATTGTGGCTGCAGGCGGCTTCGGGACTGTCGAATATGGGAATGTTTGTCGCAGAAATGAGCAGCGACTCTTATCAACTTCTCGGAATGGCGGAGAAAGGGATGCTTCCCGAGTTCTTTGCCAAGAGGTCTCAATATGGAACACCAGTTGTGGGGATCCTTTTCTCGGCATCTGGTGTGCTGTTGCTCTCATGGATGAGCTTTCAAGAAATTGTTGCTGCGGAGAATTTTTTGTACTGTTTTGGAATGATTTTGGAGTTCATCGCCTTCATAAAGCTGAGAATGAAGCACCCATTAGCACCTCGTCCCTATAGGATTCCTCTGGGCACTCTCGGATGCATTTTGATGCTTATTCCTCCTACAATTCTGATAATAGTGGTTCTGGCTTTTTCTTCCTTCAAAGTCATGGTTGTTAGTCTATTAGCCATGCTTATTGGGTTTATATTGCATCCTTGTATGATTTATACTGAAAGGCATCGATGGTTGAAGTTCTCAGCGAGCTCTTATCTCCCCGATTTTGAAGGTGTTCGGCATGAGAGTGGTGAATCTTTGATCAGTTAACTCTAGTTACAGTGGAGGAATTTCATACAAGTCACAAGTGTTCTAATTCTTCCTAAAGGGAATGTTTTCATTCTTACTACAGTAGTGGGTTGTTGTGTTTCAAGAATCAGGTAGTGTAATATTTATGTTGTGATGCAGTAATTCCAATAACCATGAACGGATTGGGATATAAAGAAGGTAATTTTTTTAAGAAAAGTTAACTTCATATCTCTGCAAGTTAGGTGTCTATTTTAGTGCTTCACTGTAAGCATCTGTAGGTGAATAAAATTGTTAAAACTTTTTTCCTACCTTTTCCAATTTAACGTTTCAAAGGATGGACAATATGCATGATTTAAGATTTACAATATTTGTTCGGCATAGAGAAATGACATGTAGAAAATCATCCTCAAAATATTACTGCATTTTGAGTTTTTGTGGTAATATTATTGTTCAGTTTCGTAGAGATGGTGCAATACTTGTTTCACTTATTTTAAGAGTTTCACGGAACTCCATAAAGCTGTTTTACAAGTTTAATATTTATAGTCGTCTTCGGCAGTGGGCAAAAGCACGATTCTTTAAGTGAACATTTGTTAATAGGGGAATAAAGTTGTTTGCAGTAGAAACAAAAGTCATAATGGCGGAGGCCGAGATAATCTTGGTGTGTGTTGATGTGGTGGGTGATTTGACCTTCAATGGAGGTGGGGTGGAGGAAGAGGGGGTATCGTCATAACCAATGTCTATGGGGCTTATGGGGGAGGAATGTGTGGGCCTTGTGCCATCTTGGTCAGGCCGATGTACGATCGCAACGGGCAACATTAAGTGCTATAGAAACTGAAGGAGGCCCCAAATGTCGTTCAATAATATTCAGCCTTCACAAAGTGATCTTGCTGGATCCCAAGGGGAGTGTGGCCGGGCTCAGGTGTGCAAGCTGGCGCGATTGTGAGGTTGCAGGCCATGTATGAAATAACCCAGGTAGTGGGCCATTGATTTTCCTGGAGCATGATACGTCGGATCAGTTGAGGAGAAAATAATATGATAATGATCAAAAGCAAGCCCTTTGTTCATACATATATTGAGTTAGAGAAAAACACACATACCGAAATACCCTCTAGAGGGTGAAAAACATACAAAATATACTTGACATAAAACATTGATTACAACTCTCCCTCTCAAGTCAGATGATAGATATCTGTCATTCCGAGTTTATGGATATCATCAATAAAAACATTGCACCCTAAACTCTTGGTGAAGACATCAGATAACTGATCTTTAGAGTGAACAAAAGGAGTGACTAAGTTTCCTTTTTCCAGATGGTCTTTGATACAATGACGATCAACTTCAACATGCCTAGTTCTGTCATGTTGAACAAGATTGTGAGCTATGCTGATAGCAACTTTGTTGTCGCAGAATAGAGAGATATGAACGTTCTCCTGAAGGCCCAGGTCTTGCAATAAGGTGCGCAACCATAAATCTTCATGGAGACCTTGAGACATTGACCGATACTCAGCTTCAACATTATATCTGACCACAACATTTTGCTTCTTGCTACGCCACGAAACCAAATTCCCACCAACAAAGGTACAATACCCCGTTGTAGATTTCCTGTCATCACTGCTTTCGGTCCAATCCGCATCAGTAAAAACTTCAATCCTTAAGTGTTTATTCTTTGAAAGCATAAGCCCACGACTGAGAGCCTTCTTTAAGTACCGTAGTACTCGGTAGACTGCATCTTGATGTCTGATCCTGGGGGCATGCATATATCTACTCAAAATTTCTACCGCACATGTGATGTCGGGACAAGTATGAGAGAGGTATAAAAGCCTCCCAACCAATCTCTGATAACTCGAAGCATCAGTACGATCGCATTGCTGTCTTCATCGATCCTATGGTTCTCCTCCATAGGGGTGTTAGCAGGGACACCAAGCATCCCAATCTCTTTTAACAGATCTAAAACATACTTGCATTTAGAGATGAAGATATCCTGATCAGAACGGGTCACTTCAATGCTCAAAAAGTAACGTAATCTCGCTAAGTACTTTACTTCAAACTCAGTACACAGAAGAACCTTTAGATTTGAGATTTCATCTGAGTCATCCCCGACGATCACAATGTCATCAACGTAGACAATAAGAACCACAATTTTCCCCTCATTTTTCATGACAAACAAAGTATGATCCGACTGTCCCTATTTGTAGCTGAATTTAATCATGACCTTGAGAAACTTACCAAACCAAGTCCTGGGAGACTACTTCAGTCCATACAAATACTTCCTTAAGTGGCAGACAAGTCCTTGCCCCTTCTTCACAAAACCCGGGGAGAATGATGGCGCCATGGATCCCCGTCTGAAAGCGTTCGTGGATTGGGACGGTCGTTGTCGCAAGCTCACGGATGGTATTTCTACCTCGACGCCAACGCCGCCGCCAAAGCGTTCGTGTATTGGGACGATTGTGGCCGCAAGCTCACGGATGAGATTTCTACCTCGACGCCAACGCCGCCGCCACTATTAAATAAATTATATAATTATGAATAAAATAATTATAATTATATATTTTATTAAATTGTTATTTTATCGATTGTTATTTTAAACAATCTTATTTCAAGCATTTTAATTTTGTATTGCATGATGAGTGCTTATAACCATCTTGCATTTTTTATTCTTCATGCAAACTCTATGCTTTATTTAATTCATGATGGGTGCATATAACCATCATGAGGGTGTTAATTTTCTAAGGTGGAGATTGAGTGGTGTAGCCTATATATAGACATGAATTGTTTTCATATGGTTAAGTTGAATGAGAATTTGAAATCCTACCTCCAAAAGGAATCTCCCCCCTCTCCCTCCTATTCTAATTTCGGCTCCCTCTCAATCCTAGCCTTCTTTCCCCTCTTGGCCGCCAACCTCCTCTCCCTCCCAAGCCGCCCAACTTCTCCCCCTTCCCCCTTCAAGGAAGAATCCGGCCACCCCTCTCTCTTGGTGGTTAGAGCAAGGTGCTTGTGGTAATCTCTCGTGGATCTCGGCCAAGGCGTGACGCGACGAAGGAGGAAGAGTTTCCTCTCCATCCGGCGTAACTCCGGCGGAACCGTGGAAGAGCGATTCAAGCAAGATAACCGGAATCATCTATTCCGGTTTGGGTAACGAAAATCTCTACCGTTGTGTGTTTTCTCTTCTGGATAGATCTTGTGGCATATGCGTGTTGCGTGGCTTGTGAAGCGTTTGAAATTTCATGGTTAAATTTTCATTGATATTGTTGGTGTTTTCCTTTTTTTCCGTTTAAGTTCGTGAGGCGTGGCGGCCCTCGTTTTATTTTGTTGGGAGAGAACCATCCTTGTCCGAATCTTTTGTTTTCGGTGGATTCTCTTTTGGTACAACAACGCTCGACCGAACCGTGTGGGTTTCTTTCGCTTGAGAGGACCTTGGTCTATCGCCTTGGTACTATCTTGAAGGGCTTTGCGAACCCTCCATCGTCTATGTTTAATGAATATATGAGTTGAGTAGTTGCTGTGTTTTTGTTGCTTGAGCGTGACGTGAGAGTTAGTGGAGAGCATTGCGTTTAGTTATGTCCGTCTCCATAACGTCAAAAAGGGGCAAGCCTCCATCAATTTGGTATCAGAGGGAGGTTCACGTCAATTTCCTAATTGGCACCCTCCCCCTCTTATTTTTTGGAAATTCTCTATCTTATTTTTAATAAGAAATCCAAAAAAAAATTTATTTTTTATTAAGTCATTATTTTTATTAAGTTATTTTAAAATTTAATAGTTGGTCTGTAAATAGCGGCCTATATTTTTATATTTTCAGCAAAATTCAAATTTTTTTTTTTTAATAATCCTCATATTTTTTCCAGCAAGAAAATCTATTTTATATAATTATAACCTTAGTGGTTAAGCGGGAACAATTCCATCTTTGAAATTTAAATAGGGTCAGGTTAGTTAGTCATTGCATGTGCACTAGTTCTGGGTGAGTTTTCTCTCCGGTTCTCACTAAATGACATATGACATATATGTTACCCAGTTAGACTATTCCTATGCTAAGGATATGACTAAACACACCCCTAGGGCACAACATATTTATCATACTTATGACGGTTTAGAGTTTCCCCAAAATTTTAGACACTGGCTTAAGGGATTAGAACAATATTTTAATTGTCACTTATGGAATGACTATGAAAAGGTTAGCTTTGCCCGAGAGCTATTAGTAGGTCGAGCCCGATTATTTTGGTTAAACGAAGAGCGTCGTGTTGGTAGCTATCATTATGCTTGGTCGCACATGCGTAGCCTCCTCTCGGATCAATTTGATCCCGCCTACCTGCGCACTAATAACACCACACCCGTTAGTAAGAATAGTTATGGCACCAGACCCGTATCTGCTTATAGGAGTGACCCTACGCCTCTGGATAGATCCTATCCCCAGAGAGGTAGTAATACCCAAAGTGTGCCTAGTCCCACCTATAGGGAACATAAGCCATTTAGACTCCAAAACTTGAACTCGAAAGAGGTTACTATTAGGGTGCTTGCTTCTTTAGCCTCGACATCTAAGCCCTCTGGTATAGTGACTGATACCTCTCAGGATTCTTATGTGGATATAAAATCTCTGGATGATGAACTTAATCAGCCAGGTGAGAGTCTTCCTTCACTTACGATAGTGCCTGACTCTCCTATTGAACCTGAGGATGTGAATAGGACTGAGCCCGTCACTGAGTACGAGGCAATTTTCGCTGACGCTTTTAGTGACGTTGAGGAGATTGGTTACCCTAGTGACCTGGACGAGGATTTCTCCCCCGAGGAATCATCTTCACCCCCCTTTGACGATATTTTAGTCAGGGAGTCGCCTGATGACCCTGAGTCAGAAGACGTTCCGACTGAGTCGGTAGAGTCATCCAATGTTGAAAGTTTACCTGTTACTAAATTAGGTGATGACTTGCTAGGACCCGATATTATTATGGTTGACCCAGAATTAATAGATGTTTCAACGGTATTGGAAGAGTCACCTTGGGATGGTTGTTCAATTTGGGATAATCTTAGTGTGATACATCCGAGAGTTAGTTCATTTACGGTATCAACGCCGCTTAAAAGTCAAGTTAATTTTGATACTCACCGGGATTCAATTTGCCCATCCCTTTATTTTGATTGTGACGATGCACCCACTTCATGGGAAGAGTTGGTTAACGAAGGATCTGTCGTTTTGGAAAATTTAAACTATGGTGAAAAATTATCTTTGGATGACGGTAGCCGGAGGGCCAGAAAGACATTTCGTTGATGATAGCTCCTTTATCTGGGGCCCAAAACTGTTTAGAAATTTTGTCGGATACGATTTTGCCTACTTATGATACACTCACTAATTCTGAATTAAATGAAGTATCGAATGAGTTGGAAGACTTGTCGGCTGAGTTTTCAGTGAGGACGAATCCACTGTTTTATTTTTCCTATGATTTTAATGGCCTGCAACCGGAGGCTTGTTCTTGGACGAGTAATCCGTGTTTTGACGTTGAGTGTGACTTAACTTCCCCTACGGAATCACCCATGTCGACTCTCCCTCCGGTTCATTTAACTCGAGTAGATGATTTGTTAGGAGACGAGCTAGTCATTCCTAGCCCTTTATATTTGGAGAAGTTTATTATTACCGCCTCCCCATTAGGCTTACTTAGATGGATGTGGGTAAACGTAGTTGGTGACGAGCGTTTTCTGCTAGCTATTCATTACGAAATTTTTAAATCAAAATTTAATTCCAAATTTAAAACGAAAACGTTATGTTCCACTGAAATAATTTTTGAAGTTAAAGAACCCGTGCCACCTGATATAATTCCGTTATTTTCTACTATTAATTCTAGTCATGTGGCATATGGGTTCACCCCACATGATTTTAAGTTAATTAGGCGCATTCTTACCCTTTTAATCCATCAAAATGCGTCCTTTAATTTACTTGCGAGTTTGTGTCAGAAAGTCTCCTACTGTTATGTGGATGATTTGGGTTTGGCTTGTCTCACCCCTGAACGGATGCCCCCGGTCACCTTAAAAATATTAACGAATCGGCAAGTCCATCCTTTGCGAACATTAAGAGAGTTTGGTAACATCACTTTTCTATTAGAATTTTCCATTGATTGGGACATATCTTCTATTTTCATCGTTTCATATTTTACGCTTCATGCTCCTATGCCACTTGAAATGTGTACCTCTCCGTATATATATTCCACTTTGAATTCTATCGGGTTGGGTGGTGCAAGTTTCCCAGGATCGTTCTCTTTCTCGGTCTCCATCGGAGGTATGTTGGTTGATGTTGTGGAAACTGTTTTTCCTTCGTTGGCTAATGCGTTTTTGAGGTCCCCCCAAGACCACTTTTTTTTGCCTTGCAGGTTCTTCCCCGTCGACGATCTTCCATGCGAGTACTCACATGCCTACTCATCAGTGATGAGTATTTTTGAGAGGGGGAGGATTGATGGCGCCATGGATCCCCGTCTGAAAGCGTTCGTGGATTGAGACGGTCGTTGTCGCAAGCTCACGGATGGTATTTCTACCTCGACGCCAACGCCGCCGCCAAAGCGTTCGTGTATTGGGACGATTGTGGCCGCAAGCTCACGGATGGGATTTCTACCTCGACGCCAACGCCGCCTCCACTATTAAATAAAATATATAATTATGAATAAAATAATTGTAATTATATATTTTATTAAATTGTTATTTTATCGATTGTTATTTTAAACAATCTTATTTCAAGCATTTTAATTTTGTATTGCATGATGGGTGCTTATAACCATCTTGCATTTTTTATTCTTCATGCAAACTCTATGCTTTATTTAATTCATGATAGGTGCATATAACCATCATGAGGGTGTTAATTTTCTAAGGTGGAGATTGAGTGGTGTAGCCTATATATAGACATGAATTGTTTTCATATGGTTAAGTTGAATGAGAATTTGAAGTCCTACCTCCAAAAGGAATCTCCCCCCTCTCCCTCCTATTCTAATTTCGGCTCCCTCTCAATCCTAGCCTTCTTTCCCCTCTTGGCCGCCAACCTCCTCTCCCTCCCAAGCCGCCCAACTTCTCCCCCTTCCCCCTTCAAGGAAGAATCCGGCCACCCCTCTCTCTTGGTGGTTAGAGCAAGGTGCTTGTGGTAATCTCTCGTGGATCTCGGCCAAGGCGTGACGCGACGAAGGAGGAAGAGTTTCTTCTCCATCCGGCGTAACTCCGGCGGAACCGTGGAAGAGCGATTCAAGCAAGATAACCGAAATCATCTATTCCGGTTTGGGTAACGAAAATCTCTACCGTTGTGTGTTTTCTCTTCTGGATAGATCTTGTGGCATATGCGTGTTGCGTGGCTTGTGAAGCGTTTGAAATTTCATGGTTAAATTTTCATTGATATTGTTGGTGTTTTCCTTTTTTTCCGTTTAAGTTCGTGAGGCGTGGCGGCTCTCGTTTTATTTTGTTGGGAGAGAACCATCCTTGTTCGAATCTTTTGTTTTCGGTGGATTCTCTTTTGGTACAACAACGCTCGAGCGAACCGTGTGAGTTCCTTTCGCTTGAGAGGACCTTGGTCTATCGCCTTGGTACTATCTTGAAGGGCTTTGCGAACCCTCCGTCGTCTATGTTTAATGAATATATGAGTTGAGTAGTTGCTGTGTTTTTGTTGCTTGAGCGTGACGTGAGAGTTAGTGGAGAGCATTGCGTTTAGTTATGTCCGTCTCCATAACGTCAAAAAGGGGCAAGCCTCCATCAGAGAATGTCATGTACAACTCTTCATCAAGATCGCCGTGCAAAAATGCATTTTTAACTTCAAGTTGGTGCAGATCCCACAGCCCAAGCACACATCACAAGATCGAAGATGATGTAAACCAAATCTGGGGTTTTTCAAAATAAAATAATTTTTAGGCAAATAGTTTATTTGTTATAAAATAAACTAAAGATTTTGCAAAATAAGTTGATTTTTTAAATTTGAAAAGAGGGGCCGAACGGCCAAAACGAAGCTTTCACGCGCGAAGCGCTCTCCAACGTTGAATTTCCAAAATTCGTTAACTGTTAATGGTGAGAGGTTCCGTAACATCCAAAGGATTGAATCCAAACGAGTTTCGCACAACCACAAGCGCGTCACAAACAATAATTTATTGAATACCGTAATCAAATGATTTGAACGTTCGGGGCAAGCTCTTAATTATTTAAGTTATGCATAAATTTAAAACTGAATAATTGCGAGCGTGAGTCGGGTCAAGTTACCACAAGAGAGCAGCGCGGTCCAAATTGAGGAGCAATTGTTGTTGTTGGGTCGAATCGGTGAGCAGGCCCCAACCTTAACTTGGTTCCAATCGGCGGTTTTGAGCGAACGTGGGGATGCCGGAATAAGATGCTGAAGTCAACGACACCCTTCACGCGACAGAGCAGGCGACACTGAAGGAAGACGACGAAGTTGCTTGATGGTTGTAGTCACCAACGGTGGAGGACGTGGATGCGGTGGAGGCGGATGCGTAACAACCGAACAACGTAGACCGACAGATACGGGCCTGGCTGGAGACGACAGGTTGAGCGGCGGTCAGTGCTTGCGGCGTCGTTATGGATGAGCTGGCGTGGTACCTGACAAATAGAGAAACAAAAAATTTATTTTGTTTCTGTGTCAGTTTTTTTTCTAACAGGTTGACTTCTCTTCTTAAATAGAGAGAAAAAATGACTAAATGATTTCCCCAAATTGCCTTCTCTTATTAAGGCTGAAATTGATTTTCTTCCAAAATTGTCTTCTCTTCTTATTTGGCTGAAATTTGATTTTCTTGACTTATTTCCTTCCCAAAGTTGTTAAATTATCTTTTGCCTACATGATTATTTCCAACAGTGCACTTCCCAAATAATTTTCTGTTCGAGATTATCTCTCAAATATAATATTTCTTAATATCATTAATCTATTTTTCACCTTATTTTTTTTAAATTTATACGTTTTAAAAAATTTTAAGCTTGTCCGTTACGTCCTAACGACTAAAATTATCAGACTTATTTATTCAGGGTCTCATCGGCCGGTCAAACCAACGAGCCAAACATTTTTTTAAAATAAAGCAGGTGCCCAAAAAAGAAAATACTTGACAATAAAAAATGCATAGTAAATAAACTCCACGACGCATGATGATGTCATGAAAATTTGAATGCGACGGAGGATGCGTCAGAAGAACACGAACATAGTCCATCTTTGCTACAAGGGCAAAGGTCTTTGCTAGTTGGTAGTCGACTCCCTGTGTTTGAGTGTATCCACGAGGTACAAGACGGACTTTTTATTGCTCAACTTTACCATCCTGGTTTTGCTTAACTGATGCAAACCGCGAGGCATCTTTTTAGTTTTATTATTGTACATGTATTTTTTCTTTTGTCGCGCATGTCTTCGCGCTTAATTGGATGATTATGTTTTGTCACAAATGTTATTAGCGCTTTTGATGTAATTTTGTATCGCGCATGTTCGCACAAGTTTTGGTTTGACTCATTGGTGCGATCAGCCAACGAGATCCTAAATGCATAGGTCTGATATTTTAGGAGATAGATTAGTTTAGGGCAAGCTTATAATAATTAACTATTCAAAATTATATATTAATTTCCAAAATTTGATGAGATTTTTAATTGGGAAAATACTTTAGGTTATGCCCCCTCATTTCATCAAGTCTGCCTTTATTAAATGAAAGCCATGTCTGCCAATAGCCATTAAAGCCCTAATTCCTCTCATAAAAACCAACCCCCTCTTTCCTGTGGAGGCAGCTGGGAAATGAATTGAACGAAACCAATTTCTGGTCTCGCTTGATTCTTCCCGCGCCGCCAACCCGACCCCGTGCTCCAGCCCCATCCTTCACTTACCCGTGCTGCCGGTGCCAAGGTCTTAGGTCACCAGCAACTCTTCCTCTCAGCTCCAGAGCCCCGCCGGCCAGTCTCGCCTCCTTCTCGCGTCTCTCCTTCGACAAAGCCCACACCTCCAGTTGACATCTTCCCCGACGAAGCCGTCTCCTGAAGCTCCGTCTGGCGCCGACAAGGTCACCCGAGCTTTCCTTGGGCGCCGTCGACCTCTCCCGCACCCTACTCCAACAGATCCTGCAAGCCTCCAATGTTCTTCTCCTCTGCCGAGCCTCTTTCTTCCGTGCAGCCATCCTGCGAGTTCTTCCAACCTTTCCTGTAGCCGTCGGGTAGCCCACCCTTGGAAATTCTTGCGCCGTTGTTGCTACTCCTTCCCTAAGGTATACCTCTAATCTCCCTCACTTGTGATCTTTAGTAAATTTTAATGTCTATATTATAAATGAGTAGATGATTGTTATGAACTTGTCCTAAATAATCGTATCTCCTGATTATCGTTTATTTTCATATCTGAAATATTCGCCACCTATTTCTGTGCCTGTGGAATTAAGACTTTTGACGTTTGTGTGATAGTCTTGCGTTTGCGAGCGACGTCTTGACTGTTTAGTTCGTTAAAATAGCCCGTGAAAGTTCCCTTGTGCCCACAATATTTTAAAAGATCTCAATTTTACATTTTGAAAAACTACAGCCCTAGGATTTAGATCACATCATTAACGGAGGAAATCCACCTTGAACCGATGACTTTCTTGTCAGAAGGAAGGGGGGATACATCCCATTTGCGATTCTTGTCCTAGACAGACATTTCTTACTTCATTGCTTGAGTCCATGCCAGGATACAAACCTCCTCCTGCCACGTCTTTGGAATAATCATCACGTACAAAGAAGATATAAAACCTTGATGAAGCTGAGAAAGGTGATCATAAGCAACATGATTAGAGATTGAGTGTTCCCTGCACACAACCTTATCTCAGCACAACAAGGGGAACATGTAGATCAACATCAGAATTTGAGTCCAAAGTCGGCAGCAGCAACGATGGAACAACGGAGGACTGTTTACCTGCTTGACAACGATGGTATATATGAGGAAAAGGGAAGATGAAAGACGGACGATGATATATATAAGAATACGACGTAGGTGTCAAAAGGGACGAAGGAGGTGTAAGAAGAGTAGCTATGATGGAAGACATGGTAGGTGTAGAAGAAATCAGAGGGAGTGACACTGAATCAGAATCCATGACATCATTCTCCCCCTGACGAGTGGAATGACTCAAATCCAAGTAATAAGATTCCTCTTCGCGGAAAGTCGCATCCATGGTACAAAAAAACACGTCTGAAGGAGGGTGATAACACTGATACCCTTTTGTAGTCGCAGAATAGCCAATAAAGACACAACAGAGTGCCCGAGGGTTAAGCTTGTTACGATGAGGCTGATACATGAACAAAACATACATAAACAAAAACGCGTGGTGGAAGATGAGAGGTATGAACAACAGAAGTAGATGAGAGACGGGCTAGAGGAGTAGTATAGTCTAAAACCCATGAAAGAAGACGATTGATAAGATGAGTAGCAGTTAGGATGACATCACCCCAATATGATTTCAGGAGGTGCATGGTGCGGAGAAGGCCTCCTGCAACATTAAGGAGATGCCGGTTTTTCCGTTCAGCAACACCATTTTGTGTGGAGGTGTAAACGCAAGTGATTTTGTGAATAATTCCATAACTAGTGAGGTATTAGCCAAACACTCCACGATTATCGTATTCTCCCCCATTATCACTGCGAAGAACACGAATATTACCATTGAATTGAGTTTGCACCATTTTATGGAATATTTGAAATACTGGAAACACTATTTTTTCTTTAAAAGGTAAACCCAAGTAGTGCAGGAAAAACAATCGATAAATGTGACAAACCAACGATAACCAGTTAAAGATACAACATGGGAAGACCCCCAAACATGAAAATGTATAACAACAAAAGGAGTAGTACTAGGAGAATATAATTGCGACGATGAATGTCGAACATGTTTAGACATTTCACAAACATCACATTTTAAAGTTTTAACAAACAAAAATAAAGTAGGAAATAATTTTTGAAGGTAGACTGAAAAAGGATGTCCAAGATGCAAATGCCAGCGTCGAGCATCAACAACAGTAACAACGGAAGAAGAGTGAGCAAGGGATGAAACAGTAGCATCCAGAGAGTACAAGCCACCGCGATTTCTACCACTGCCAATGATCCGCTTTGTACCTAGTTCTTGAAAAACACAAGAATCAGGAAAGAATGTTATAAAATAGTTAAGAGACCGAGTGATATTGGTAACAGAAAGAAGACTGTAAGGAAAAGAAGGAACATGGAAGGCAGAAGAAAGGGAAAGGGAGGAGGAGCATGAAATGTTGCCCTTGCCCGCAATAGGGGACAAGGTGTCGTTTGCGGAGATAACTTTGTGCTTACCAGAAAAGAGAGTGTAGGAAGAAAAACCTGAGAAGGAGCCGGTCATATGATCAGTAGCTCCCGAGTCAATGATTCACTCAGATGGAGGTGTTGCAGCAGCATTAGCGCTGTGCATAACAAAAATAACAATGGAAGTAGAAGTACCCAAGGTAGTGTATGACTAAGAGTGTAAGAGGCGACATAGAGCATCTAATTCAAACGCGGTAAAGTGTCCTGGGGGCTGACCATGATGGTCATCATGGACTTCAGTGGAGTAATTAGCATCATGAGGACGAGAACCACCATGTCGGGCCTCCACCCATCCTGGTCCCCGACCACGTCCCCGACCACGGTCAGGTCCAGGTGGAGCATGGTGAGGATGGAGCTTGAAGCCCACATCCAGTGTATTGCCCCTGCGACCATAATAATCACAAGTAGGGATATCGTTGGTATGACTGGAACCACCTCGACCAACACTAGTAAAGGCTGAGCGATCTGGAGGAGCAGTCGTATTGAGGGACCTCCGACGGTCTTCATCGCCAAGAACCATGCTAAAGGCCTCCCAAAGAGAGAGAATGGGAGATCAGTGTAGAATATTAGTCCGAACCATATCCATTTTCATGTTCAAACCCATCAGAAAAACCTTAAGACAAAATCATTCGCCCCTTTTCTGCAACATGACTGCATCAGCAGTATAGGCAGGAATAAACTGTTCAAAATAATCCAATTTCTGAGAGATACACCTGAACTTAAAGAAGTAAGTAGACACTGTCATGGATCCCTGACGTAACTCCAGCATATGACGCGTCAGCTCATAAATCTAAGTGGAATTGCCTATCTGAGAGTAAGTCTCACGTGCCCGAGTTCAGATCTCATAGGCCGAGTCCATTAACATATAACTCTGGTACACCTTAGGAGACATGGAATGAAGGAGGTAGGAGACAATAAGAGAATTTTCAGAATCCCAATACCGCCAAGTAGGATCACCTGGAGGAGGTGCTACAATAGTCCCATCGATATATCTGAATAGCTGATGACTGTGAATGACATGTTGAGGCACACGAGACCATTCAAGATAATTTGTCTCATCTAAGGGCACAATGGTGATCTTCAAAGAGCCAGCATGATCAGAAGATCGCTGAGGTTCACCCATCTGGGGAGCCACAACACTCGGCGATGTAGAATCAACAACAGCCGAAGAATTATCCATGAGGCACAATCAACAGGATCAAACAATAGAGAACATCATTGAGCAAACAACAACGAGGCAGGAAGAACCAGCAAGAACAGAGACAAATACCGGCAACAGGTCAACACTGGACGAGGCAAGAAATACCAGCACCGTCGAAAACCGGTTGGGATGCAACCAGGATGCGGCGGCAGGAAGCACCGTCGAGAATAGGGATGCAACGGCAGGAAGCACCGTCAGATGCACAGTCTGGATGCACCGACGTTCCCGATCCTGTCTGGAATCCTTCAGCAATAGGAGAACGACAACATCAAGGAGAACGACAACAACAAGGATCCTTCAGCAATAGGACCTGCGATGGAGGACCTGCGATGAGAACGACAACAATAAGATTGACGACGGGAATAGGACACACATCATAAGGAGATGCGGCAGTCTCCTTCAGCGTGCACATCCGCCAGCGAGAAGGTCGCGGCTCAACATGGTATGAGCGTCAAAACGGTAGAGGCGAAGCGGGCAACGGAGGCGAAGCACGGGATTAGGGCGACGGAAGCAAAGCACAAGATTAGGTTTTCTTTTCTCTCATCCTCTGATATGAAGTTGAGGAGAAAATAATACGATAATAATAAAAAACAAGCTATGAGTAAGGAAAAAACACAGACCGAAATACTCTCGAAACGGTGAAAAACATAAAAAACGGACTTGACATAAAATATTGATTACAACTAGATCCACAAAAGCATACATGTAAGCCTCCCCTAAATCGACTTGATGATCTGCACAAAGATGCTCAAAGGTGTACCAGGGACGGTGCATGTCTTAGCACAATATGCGTTCCTCTTTTAGCTTTCCCCACATGACCACGTCATGTGTGGCACCAGCAGATGAAGCCAACACATGCAGTGAAGGGAGGACCCCTCCATGTAAATCATCCGTAGCGGCGCCTTGCTTCAGGGATGAGTTGTAAGTTAAACAATTGTTCCACACCAGTGATCCAACCTAAGGAGGAACCATCAAACAAGGGAACCCCCACTTGTTGGGATGGATGGTGCAGAGGAAATGAGGGCAACTAATACATAATATTACAATACGAGACACTGAAAGTTTGGTCTGGATCTCCACTCGCCAAGATGTGTTTAATCTGAATGCATATACTCAACTGCATATATGTTTCTTTTTTTAGCACCTCTCTCCCTCCTTTAAGCTCATGATATGAACAATTATGAGTTTGAGAGAGAAAATAAGAAGGCTAGCATTGCTTTGAAGTTGGAAAGGAATGCTAGCCTTCCATCACAAGGATCAATCACCGGGAGCTTTCCCAAGAGAAAAAGTGTCATTGAAAATCAACTATCCACATATGAGATGAAGCATAACATAGAGTGATTGGCCCATTAAGTTATTGCTGGCAGACATAGTGACAATGATGTGATCCTGTCGCCGGCACTCTACTGCCGCCTCGTTTTAATTTACTTTAGTTGTCACAGCTATGCTTTTGTATTGTCGTTTATTTATTTACCGTCATGGACAATTATGTTTAATTTCTTGTATTGTGACCCGGCGCGTGAGACTGACCACCTCACGTGACCCTGAGTGGATTGGTCCGGCTAGGAATGTGCGGGCGGGGCGTATCGTTACTTTGTTTTATCATAAAACAACCTAGCTGAAATTGAAAACTTTTAATTTTTATCTTTGTCTAAAAGGGGAAGGAGGAGGCTTATAAATAGCCAATTGGGTGAATGCCCTAGGCAGCGTTGGATAATACCGAGAGATCGAAAAGTTCTCTCTCGGTGAAATCCCGCCGCCAAGCCTCTTCCCGCATCGTCGAGCCCGAGCCGTTCTCCTCTGCGCCGATCGTCAACAACAATCCCGATCTTTCCCCCGCTACTTCCCGTTCTCCTCTGCGCCGATCGTCAACAGCAACCTCCGGCCTTTTTTCCCCAGCTACTTCCCCGAGCTCCAAATCTTCGCATCCTGCTTACGCCAACCGCGCCGACAACACTCCAGCAACCTTCCACCATCCAGCAACCTTCCTCCAGCAACCATCCAGCAACCTTCCTCCATCCAACAACCTTCCTCCAGCCATCACGAGGCCTCCTCCATCCACTGCTCCATTTACCTGCTGTGACCGAACCGTGAAGGATCGACAAAGCTATTGCGGGAAAGCCCTCGGTGAGATCTCTCCTTTCCCCTCCCCTCAATCTTCTTTACTAGCGTTTATTATGATAAATTTCAGCAAGATTGTTTCATCCTCGAGTAGCATGCACTCGCCCAAATCATTCCTCGCCGTTTGTTCAATTTTTTTGTGTTGGAAACGCTCTTCACAATTTAATTTGTGCCCTGTTAAGTTTATTACTAGATTTAGGAACTTCGAAGCCATTGTTTGCATCAGACAATCAACCTCCATGTGATTCAATAGTAGTGGTAAACGACACATCCATATTATTAAGGAGCCCATGAGGCAAAGTGATCTCAATAGTAGTGGTAAACGTCATTCAGTATTCCACCGTTGCACTGGATCAGGTGATCACATCCCATTTCTTTGATTTGCAATAAATTAAAAAAATCCCTAAGAAGCACACAATTATCAATAATGGATTGTCTATCAGCAACAATTTATGCCCAATCAGCATCAGCATAGACATGGAGCTCTAATTGCGATGTTGAGGAGAAAAACAATGTTCGAGATTTGATGCCTCGTATAATTGAATGATCCTCAATAAGGCAGAGTAATGAGTGATATGGTGCTCAAAAATAATTGACTGATTATACATACTGGATGAGCGATGCTCGGACTACTGATTGTGATATAAACAAATATGTCAACCAACTGTTCATGTCTAGAAGGGTCCGAAAGAATGTCACCATCCTCAGGGAACATTTTGAGATTCAACTCCAGAGGTGTAGCTATGATCGAGTATCATTGAGGTATGTTTTTTTTTATTTTGCTGTGAGAGTTGTTAGTAAGATGAAAAATGAGATTGCTGATGTGATCCAAGGTGGGGGTGTAGTTTTGAAATAAAATAAATGCGACTATTTAAAATTAATGCGGCGTGAAGGATTTCGCGGGCTATTTTAAACCGATAAAACGACCCTAAGCGTCTCACACGAACGTAAACGCTACCGCACGAACATGCAAACGCTACGAGTCACAATTCCATAGACACTGAAATTAACTGGTGACATTCACGTGTTTGAAAACAAACGATAATCAAGAGTTGAAATTAACTAGGGCAAGCTCAAATTAATTACTATTCATTTAAACATGTAAGCATAAAAATTACTAGTGTTCGCAAGCGAGGAGATGAGAGGTATACCACGGGGAAGAGCGGCGGAGTCTTCCAAATCCCCTCAAGATGTAGGAGGCAGCTGTAGGAGGCTGCAGGGCTCGGGATGGCGTGGAATAGGGCTGCCTGGAAGCTGACAGGAGAGGTGTCAAATCAGTCGTAGGGGTGGTAGCCGGGCTGCCGGAGTGACAGGATCACTATGGAAGACGAAGAAGTGCCGGTGGTTCCTGAATCCGCCGGAGGAGGGAGTTGGTGAGGTCGCTGGAGCCTAGAGAAGCTCAGGCGAGCTCGTCGGCGTCGGAGAACAAGAGAACTGGAGGTGTCTTGGCAGTAGAGGCGGTGGCCGGTAGATCTTCTCTGGACGATTTCTGTCGGGGAAGACAACCGCAGGCCGCCACAACTTCAGGCCAAGGAGGTACGGCTCGGTCGGAGGTTGTCGTCGGAGAAGGTGAACGCTCGAGGAGGCGGCTTCAAGCGGCGGCGTCGGGCTTCGTCGGGAGGAAACGGTGCAGGAACAGTGGGCGCTGGAAGAAAACCCGAACAAGGAAAAAAAATTCCTGTTCAGTTTTCTTATTCCAGCCGCCATTACACATGAAAGAGGGCTGATTATATAATAGGGGATTATGGTTTATTGGCTAATGACAGACATGGTTTTCTCTTTAGGAAGAATGAGCTTTAGGAATAGTGTGCTTTGATGGGCTTTGGAGAACACTTCAAATTTGGGCTTAATTTGAAAGGAAATTGCTAATTATAAATTAAAGTAGTTAATTAATTAAGCTTTCCCTAAACTAATATACCTCCTAAACTATCAGACCTATGCATTCAGGGTCTCGTTGGCCGGTCACCCCAACGAGCCAAACAAAAATTGTGCGAACAACATGCGCAATACAAAATAAAACTAAAGCGCTCATAGCACACACAATACAACTCTACGCTACAAAACAACCCAAAAATTGCGCGAAAGCGTGTGCTACAGAAGTAAGAAAACATGTGCAATAATAATAATAATAACGACGCGACGCGGGTTGCATCAATTGCACTAGAATAGCAGAAGAGATGTAAACTCATGAGATATGCTCACTCCTGAGGGTAGTATCCTTCTAAGAGTTTCTCTTCGAATGAGTGATTGCTCAAGACCTCCAAAAAGATCCCAAAGGAAGCCCAACACGCTGTTAAGCTTCCCTTTATATAGTTGGGATGGCACACCTAATAAGACAACTCATAATATTTAATTAATATAATCGATAGTAATAGCTACTAATTAATATTAATTTGCTAATACAATAAACACCCGTAACCCCTAAATGCATAGCCCTTAGATATTGCAACTGCCCACTATACCGAGGTGGTGGCTCCATGTTCTTCACTTGTTTCAAGGGTTGTGTGAGAAAACATGTATATCCGCCATTAAATGGTGTGTATGATCAACTTCCAATCCTAGGAAATATCAGAGATGACTAAGGTCCTTTATCTCAAATTGAGCGCAAAAATATTTAACCATAACATTAGCATAAATTAGAAGAAAAGTCCTTAAGGGTGCATGAATAGAGCTAGATTACAATAACTCGTGAAAAACCTACAATATGAATGATAATAGTGAATCTGGAAAGACCATGCTTGTGGATTGGAGCTTGCTTGAGGGAATAAAAAGCCTTATGGAAATGACAGACATGCCTAGCCTAGTAGAGTGGATTATCCTCCCAGAGGTCATCTAGATCCTCAGACAACTCACCATGAAAAAATGCATTCTTTACTTCCTGAAAAACAGGCCATGAACGAACAAAGATAACAACAAGGATATTCCACACAGTAGTTGACGCAGGACGAATCTATAGGATGTGAACTAATGATGCTCTAACCCTAAATGCAACACACGTGAGCATGCGATGAATGTAATTGGCCGATGAGGCGCCGACGAACCCTAAAATGAAGATGCAAATGAATACAAGCACACAATCCAATGGACTAACAAAGGATAACCCTAATGTGATGTACATACGATGACTCAATCTGTTATGGGAAGACTAGGGGAGAAGACAACTAGAGAGATCTAGGAGACTAAGGGAGAAAGTTAGGGTTTGAGGAGGAAGGAAGAACTAACCTGATAACACTCTTCATGACCCCCCAAAGGGGGCTGCCCGGATATATATATGTCCGGGCATGGAGGGGCCGGCCGGCCCCTCCCAAGGGGGCTGAACCGGGTGGGTTCAGCCCCTGGCCGGCCGGTTCACTGGGCGGGGGCTGAACCGGAAGGTTCAGCCCCGTTGTGTAGCGCGTCCTTGCTCCTCCGAACATAGTGGCGACCCGTAAAGCGTAACGGGGGCGTAACATTCCCCTCCCCATCAAGAGCCAACTTGTCCGCAAGTGGGTAATCCGGGTAGAGCTCCTTGAAATCGAAGAAGTCGACCCAAGAGTTGTGTGCGGACGGTAAATGCTTCCATTGGACCAAGAGCTCGGGCCGGTACTCCGTGCCCCGAATCTTCCACCTGTGCCGTAAGATATCCTCTGGAAGCGGACGCAGCTCGCCCGCAAGCGTCACCTCAGGCAAGAAAGAGCTTGGCTGAACATGCGGACCCAACTTCCGCTTAAGCAAGGAGACGTGGAAGGTAGGATGAATGCGGGAACCCGCCGGCAAAGCCAACGTATACGCCACCGGCCCCACCCTGCTGATGATCCGAAAGGGGCCGTAGTAGCGCGGAGAAAGCTTATGATTGCCCCGACGAGCCACAGACAACTGCCGGTAGGGCTGGAGCTTGAGAAAAACTTCATCGCCCACGGCGAACTCCCGCTCCGTGCGGTGTTTGTCCGCCTGGGACTTCATGCGGTCCTGTGCCACGCGGAGGTTCTCCCGAAGAGTGAGTAACACACGATCCCGATCCAACAGAGCCCGGTCAACCGCCGGAAGGGCAGTGCTGCCGGGTTCATAGCTGGCCAAGGTCGGCGGAGGCCGTCCGTAAACCACCTCAAACGGAGTCATCTTGCTGGCTGAATGATAGGATGTATTGTAACAGTACTCGGCCCAGTGTAACCAGTCCGGCCAACTCCGAGGCTCATCCATCACAAAGCAACGGAGGTATGTCTCGACACCCCGATTGAGGACCTCCGTCTGACCATCTGACTGCGGATGATTGGCCGTGCTGAAGTGTAAGCGGGTACCCTGCAACCGGAATAGCTCCCGCCAGAACCCACTGACGAAGGTGGGGTCACGATCCGAAATAATGGCCCGAGGGAGACCATGTAGTCTAACAATCTCACGAGCAAAGAGGGCGGCCACAGAATCCCCGGAATACGGATGGCTGAGGGCCAGAAAATGACCATACTTGGAGAGCTTATCGACGACCACTAGAATGACGGACTTGCCTTTCGACTTAGGCAGACCATCAATAAAGTCCATGGAAACCGTGTCCCAGACAAGCTGTGGAATATCCAATGGCACGAGGAGACCGACAAGAGAAGTAGTCTCATATTTCTGCCGCTGGCAGATGTCACAGTGGCGAATAAACTGCTGTATATCCCGTCGCATGCCGGCCCAAAACACGTTTGCGCGCGCCCGCTGGAGGGTCCGGAGCACCCCCGCATGTCCTCCTGTGGGAGACGAGTGGAACTCATGCATCAGAACCGTCTTCCAAGCCGAATCCGCGGGGACGACCACCCGTCCCCGATAGTAGAGCCGGCCGTTACACAAGTGATAGCCGGGAGGGCCCGTCTCGCCCCGCTGTAAAGAGTCCACCAACGGCCGAAGCGTGTCCGACCGCAACACCTCTTCCTGAATATCCGCCAAAGAGTCAACCAGGGGCCCGGAAATATTGGAGAGAACAGCCTCGGGGAGACGAGAGAGGGCATCGGCGACCACATTCTCGGTGCCGCGGCGATAGACAATCTCGTAGTCGTATCCCAGAAGCTTTGTAACCCATTTTTGCTGGAGAGGCGAAGAGACCCGTTGGTCCAGAAAGTGCTTCAGACTCTGGTGGTCCGTCTTGATCTTAAAGTGCCTGCCCAACAAGTATGGCCGCCAGACCGCCACTGCGTGGATGATAGCCAACAGCTCCTTCTCGTAGGCCGAGAGACCCAATGTACGAGGAGCGAGGGCCTTACTATAAAAGGCTATGGGCCGCCCTGCCTGCATCAAAACCGCCCCGATGCCAACCCCTGATGCATCCGTCTCCAAAACGAACTCCTTCGTGAAATCAGGTAACGCAAGCACTGGTGTGGAAGTCATCGCTCGTTTGAGAGCCTGGAAGGCCTCCTCGGTATCCTCATTCCAAGCAAAAGAATCTTTCTGCAACAGCTGGGTCAAAGGTCGGGCTATCTTCCCATAATCCTGGACAAATCGTCGGTAGTAACCGGTGAGGCCCAAAAAACCCCGCAAAGCCCGGACTGTCACCGGCCGCGGCCAAGACTGCATACTCTGAATCTTCCGTGGATCTGCTCGAACGCCCTGACCGGAAACCAAATGGCCCAAATACTCCACCTCCTCCTGCCCGAAGGAGCACTTGGAACGATTGGCATAAAGATGGTGTTGGCGAGGTCTGGCCAGGACCTGGCCCACGTGGCGCACGTGGTCATCCCAAGTGGCGCTGTAGATAAGGATATCGTCAAAGAACACCAGGACAAACTGGCGCAGGAAATTTCTGAATATCTCATTCATGTTTGCCTGAAACGTCGCAGGACCGCCAGTCAGTCCATTCGCCATAACCAAAAACTCATAGTGGCCATCATGTGTCCGGAACGCCGTCTTATGAACATCCTCCGGAGCCATCAAAATCTGGTAGTAGCCGGAACGAAGATCCAGCTTGGTAAATCGGTGTGCCCCATGCAGTTCATCCAGTAACTCTTCGATGTGGGGAATCGGAAAATTATCTTTGACAGTAACGCCGTTCAGGGCCCGGTAATCCACGCAAAATCGCCACGAGCCGTCTTTTTTCTTGACCAAAATAATAGGAGCTGAGAAGGAACTAGTACTTGGCCGAATGATGCCGGCCTCCAGCATCGCGCGGACACTCCGCTCAATTTCCGCCTTCTGCACGTGTGGGTAACGGTACGGCCGAACATTCGTCGGCTCAGCATCCGCCTTGAGCGGAATACGGTGGTCACGAAACCTCGGCGGTGGCAAGGTACGCGGCTCCTGAAAAACATCAGCATAATCCGTCAGAAGTAACTGTAACTGAACCGGTACCTCAGAAGGCGTGGAATCGCCAGCCTGGACCTCCCGAAGGACGACCATCAATTGTCCCTCCTCGCTTAAGCGCTGCAAACTGCGAACCGAAACCTCTTTCACAGGAGACAACATGATTCCTTGTAAGCAAAACTGCTTTTCCCCGTGCCCAAACTCCATCGTCATATGTTTCCAATCAAACGTCACCCGCTGTAACTGGCGCAGCCACTGAACTCCCAGCACCATGTCCGAGCCCCGGATAGGTAACAAATAGACGTCAGTCTTGCCCACATACTCACGGATACGCATTTCCACTCCCCGCAGCACCCCCTCGCACTGCAACCTGCTGCCATCCGCCACCATAACGTGAAAGGCAGCTCCTCGGTCAATCACGTGCCCCAGCCGTCGTGCCACATCAGGATGTATGAAGTTGTGAGTGCTTCCACTGTCCACCAGAATGGTAACTCTCTCTTGGGCAATCCGGCCCGCCAGCCGCAAAGTAAGCGGGGGAGCGCAACCCTCAAGAGCATGTATAGACACCCCGAACTCCGTCTCCTCCAAATCCACATCCACCTCCAACTCCTCTACCGACGCCTGCTCGTCGCCGTCCTGCTGCAACATGAACACCTGTAGCTTCTGACACTTATGGCCGGGCACAAACTTCTCATCGCAATTAAAGCAGAGGCCCTTCTCTTTCCGAGCGGCCAACTCGCTCCAAGACAACCGAGTCACCGTCGGTTTGTTACCCGCAGGTTGCTCCCGGCGTGCCGCCGTGGCCGGGACCGCAGATGGCCTACTCACGAGCCGCGCCCGCTGCCTGTTAAACCTCTCCTCCTGGATCCGTGCCAAGGTAATGGCGTGATTCAAGGAACGGGGCATGAGCGCCTGTACCTCGTCTCGAATGTGCTCCTTGAGGCCAGATATGAAGCAACTGTATAGAGTCCTTTCCGGCCATTGAACCCGATTTGCTAATTTCTCAAATTCCGTGCGATACTCCATCACGGACCCCTTTTGGCGCAACTTCTGAAGGAGGGCCTCAACGTTCTCATACTCCAGTGGACCAAAACGGGCCGTGAATCCATCCACAAACTCCCCCCAAGGCACGTACTCCCGCCCGCGCAGGAACCACTGCGTCCATTGGAAGGCGTCGTCCTTCAAATGGAAGGACGCTAGCTGCACCCACTGACCTTCCGGCACCTCCTGGTATTGGAAAAATAATTCCGCTTTTTGGATCCACTCCAAGGTGTCACCGCCCTCGAACTCCGGGAAGTACATCCGAGTGAACCCGGGAGTTAAACGTTGTCCCCCTTGACCTCCTTCCCGCCGTGCGGGCTCCCCTTGCTCGAAACCGCCGTAGCCTTGATGCGGAACTGCTCCCCAAGGAGGGGGTTGTGGCTGGCCGCCCCATCCTTGGCCAAAACCGGCCACCCCCGGTGCCCCAAATCCACGAGGAGGAGGGAGAAGCCCTCCCCTTGGCTGTCCCGCCACATCAGGTGGCCGGCGGAACCCACCGCGGCCCAGTCCGGCCTCGCCGAACCCGCCTCCTGCGAACCCGGGCGGAATCGGCCCCGCACCGCCTCCCTGGACCGCCGCCGAACCCCCTGCTGTCCCGTACGCCCCATAGCCCGGGCCGCCGGAACCTGCTGCGCCGTTTCCCGGCAGAAACGAGCCCGCCAGGCCACCGTACGGGGCCGCCGAACCCGCGCCGGGGGCGATTCCGCCCGTGCCGCCCAATTCCGCGCCCGATCCGGCGGAATCCTCACTGGCCGGTCCTTTTCCCTTCAACAGCGCCTTCAACTCCTCCATCCGGGCCTCCATGGCCGCCATCGAATCCGTGAGGCCCACCACACTCTCCTCTAGGGTTTCAATCCGCGAGGACTCCTCTTGATTGCGCGTGTTCACCATCGGAAGGAACGAAATCCTCTGATACCAAATGTTATGGGAAGACTAGGGGAGAAGACAACTAGAGAGATCTAGGAGACTAAGGGAGAAAGTTAGGGTTTGAGGAGGAAGGAAGAACTAACCTGATAACACTCTTCATGACCCCCCAAAGGGGGCTGCCCGGATATATATATATCCGGGCATGGAGGGGCCGGCCGGCCCCTCCCAAGGGGGCTGAACCGGGTGGGTTCAGCCCCTGGCCGGCCGGTTCACTGGGCGGGGGCTGAACCGGAAGGTTCAGCCCCGTTGTGTAGCGCGTCCTTGCTCCTCCGAACATAGTGGCGACCCGTAAAGCGTAACGGGGGCGTAACACAATCATGCAAGCATTTTCCGACGCACAAATAATTAAATAAATAAAATTTAAAAATCTTGTGCAAGCGTCACAATTGATTACAAATAATGCAATGAAAGTAAACTGTAAACATTTACAAATTAATTAAGAGTGCACTAAAATTAAAATGTGAAGCGAATAAATCTTTTGCACGCCAATAAATAATACAATAGTCAAGTTTATCCAAGCCAAGTAATACTAGCAATATAAGATATTCATACAATGTGAATAAATACACACTAGAAAATAAAAGCTCACCGAGTAATGGATGTCAGTGTAGCTGGTGGCTGTCCGAAAATGTAAATGCCGCTGTTAGAGAGGACAAAAAGGATTGTAGGAAGGTGATAGTGGCTGGTCGTGGCTGGTAGAGGATGTTTAAAGGTTGTTGGGTGAATGGGGGAGGTTGGTAGCGAGTTGGAGGTGGCTGTAGCGGGCTGGGGAAGTGGAGAAGGCTTGTAAATGAATGGGAAGGGCTGGGGGTGGTAAGGGGTTTGGCTGCAGGCTTCCAAGAGGTGGTTGAGGGGTCTAGGGGGGATTTCAGTGGTGGTGAGGCCGGGGGTGGGGCTGTAGGAGGGTGTATGTTACAAACTTGCTCGACGACGAGACGCCGTGGCGGGTCTACACTCGGAGGAAGACGACGATGGGTCCGTCTGGAGGTGGAGAGACCGAAGACGCGACGCCGACGTGACTATTTATTTATTTCGCACTCTGTTATTTCATATTATGTTGTGTATGCATTTATTTATTTCGTGCTTGCTATTCGCACCTCGCGACTATAAGGGGTGGAGTTATGATTCTTGGATGAATGAAAATTAAGGCTGCTCTCTATGGTTTTCCTCTCAACCCTAATCCCCTCCTCCCTCACCTCCGCCGACCCTCTCCCTTGTTGGGTTTCTCTCTGAGATCGTATCAATTTGGTTTGACATACCTCATCGCTCTCCATCTCGCGTCGGTGCTCTTGACGTCCGCCAATGTCTCTCCGCGCCCTTCTCCGCGGTGCTTCCGAGCCGCGTTTCACGATTCTGCGTGCCCGTCTCCTCCGATACATCCCGTCGCACGATTCAGCGTGTCCTATCGTCGGCGCTTGGAGTTTCGCCATTTCAGTGCCTGCTTTCCCCGATCTGCGCACGCTCGTCAACCCTGCTTTGACTGATTTCCCCGATCCGGATTTCCCAGCGCTGGATCTCAACCCTACTTTGCCGCAGGAAAGCCGCCAGCCGTCAGGAACCGCCGATCTACGCTAGATCCGCCCCTTCCAGCCGCCGACCGTCGTCTCCGACCCCATGGCTCCCACCACTCGCTCCTCCGCCGACCCCGTTCTAGATTCCTCCTGCAAAGTTCTTAGCCATTGCGTCGAGGCTCAAGAACAACTTATCGCCTCCATGCACGCCTCCCTTCTCGCCCTCCATTCCAAGATTGATTCCCTCCAGGCGTCCGCCAACGCCGTGTCCGCTGCGTCCGGCTCCAACTCGCTAGCGGACGGCGACTCTCTCCTCGGCGTCGGGCTGCCGGCCGTTTCCATCGGACACACTCCTCCGACCATTCAAGGCCGGTCCGCCCTCTCCCTCGTTATTCCCTCCTTCGCCTGCGTAGATCCGATGGTGTGGATCGTCAAGACGGAGCAATATTTCGACCTCAATTACACACCGAAGCACGATAAGGTGTCTACGACTATAGTTGGCACGAACGGCTCGGCCCTCCACTGGGCTCGGTGGCTCCGCCAATCCAACCCGAGCCTCTCCTGACCCGAGCTCAAACAAGGGAAGATTCGGCGGTACGACACCCACTACTTTGGCTCTTCCGCTATCGAGCGGCTATGTGGCGTCCGCTAGACAGTCGACTTGGACGACTACATTGACAAGTTTGTCGCCTTGGTCACTCATGTCTCCGACTTGCCACCCGACCATTACCCGGGCTTCTTCATGCAGGGGCTACTGCCCCACATGCGCTCCCGGCTCCGCACGCACCATCCCCGCATTGTCTCAGACGCCCTTGACATGGCGCGTCCGATGGAGGTCGTCCTCGCTTCCAGGGTGCCTGCGTCTGCAACCAGTCACCACTCGCATTGGCCGCCCTGACGGCCACCTCCTCCGACAGCCCCCCAGCAGGCGCCCCTGGGGGAGACCGACCCCGCCGACTGGGGGTTCCCCAACGCATCTCCAATAGTACCTTTAATGAATGCCGCAACAAGGGCCTGTGTTTTCGGTACCGTCAACCCTACTCTCCTACGCATCATGTGTGCTCCATCAAGCAGTTCCATGCCATCATCGCCTCCTCTACCTCCAACAGAAGATCGCAACGCCCACCCAGCAGGTGTGGGTGGCCAATCTCCTGGGCTATGAATTCACCATCGAGTTCCGCCCAGGGAGGGAAAACCGGGCGGCTGATGCCCTCTCTCGGCAGAGCCAATCGCCAGAGCTCACAGATATCTCTCGGCCTTTGTGGGAAGACGCGGTGACCATCCAACACGAGGTCGAGGCCGACCCTGTTTTATCCGGGATCCGGACGACACTCATCGCGGATGCCTCCGCCCACCCATCATACTCGCTTGTAGGGAGCCGCCCGTACACTCTTTTCTCCGAGCATCCCCCACCTCCTCGTCGAGTTTCATGCTTCGCCCTCTAGAGGGCACGCTGAGGCTTTCCGTACCTACCGCCGTCTAGCGGCCTCTCTCTACTGGCCTCACATGTTCCGATAGGTCAAGGCATTCGTGCCCGCATGTTTGGTCTATCAGAAGGCCAAGTATGAGACAACGTTTCCAGCCGACCTCCTTCAGCCTCTTCCCATTTCAGACCGCGTTTGGGAAGACGTGGCCATGAACTTCATTACTTGGCTACCGCGATCCCAGGGATTCGATTGTATCTTGGTTGTGGTGGGCAGACTGTTCAAATACGGGCATATCATTCCCCTTCGTCACCCCTACACCGCCGCCACAGTCGCAGACAACTTCATCAACGGTGTCGTATGCCTTCATGGGTTTACCCGATCAATTATGAGCGATCATGATCCGCTTTTCTTGAGCAGCTTTTGGACCACACTTTTCCGGCTACAGGGAACTCGCCTCCGCTTGAGAGCACTACTTATCACCCGTTGACGGATGGCTAGTCCGAGGTCCTCAATCGTTGTTTGGAGACGTACCTCCGCTGCTTCGTGGGGGAGCAACCCCGCGGATGGGCTAAGTGGCTTTGTTGGGCCGAGTACTCCTACAACACCGCCTACCACAATGCGGCAGGTGCCACCCCATTTGAGGCTCTCTATGGCTCTCTATGGTCGGCCTCCACCCTTCATTGTCTTCCATCTGCCGGGAGAGTGCCCGGTCGAGAGTTTGTCCACTGCCCTGCAGGACCGTGACACTATCCTGGATCATGTGAAGCATCACCTCCTACGGGCCCAACAGAAGATATCCTCCTTTACGAAGAGGAAGCGACGCGACCTTTCCTTCCAGGTGGGAGATAAGGTGTTCATCAAATTGCACCCACCCAAAGCTAGCCCCACGGTTCTTTGGCCTATTTGAGGTACTAGCGCATATCAGTGTGGTCGGCTATCAACTACCCCTCCCCGCCGAGAGCCGCATACACCCGGTCTTCCACGTTTCTCAGCTGCGTCGTGTGGCGGGCAACCACGCCACCACAAACCACATTCCGGCCGACGTCGATCTCACCGGCGAAGAACCGTACTACCCTTCCTAGATACTCAACCGCTGCTGCCTTTTGTCGGGAGACCCCACTTCAGAGGAAATTTCGGTCTCCTGGGCAAATCACCTAGACTCTGGCTCCCTTGAGATGACCCCCGCCGCCAGTTCGCTGACTATTTCCTTGAGGACAAGACACATTTTTCAGATGATGGTATTGTTACAAACTTGAACAACGACAAGACGCCGTGGTGGGTCTACACGCGAGGAAGACGACGACGGGTCCGTCTAGAGGAGGAGAGACCGAAGACGTGACGCCGGCGTGACTTTTTATTTATTTCGCGCTATGTTATTTCATATTATGTTGTGTACGCATTTATTTATTTCGCACTTGCTATTCGCACTCCGCGCCTATAAGGGGTGGAGTTGTACTCCTTTTTTATTATTCTTGGATGAATGAAAACTAAGGCTGCTCCCTAAGGTTTTCCTCTCAACGCTAATCCCCTCTCTTCTCCCCCACCTCCGCCGGCCGCCCCCTCGCCGGGTTTCTCTCCGAGATCGTATCAATGTAGGTGATGTATCAAGAAGATTTAGGGAGATAAAAGGCTGTCGGTGGCCTGAGAAAGAGGCGGGCAGGGCTGGTAGGCCTTGACAATGAGTTAGGAAGGCTGGGTAGAGGCTGGACAGTGAGGGAGGGGCAGAAGGAGGGCTGGAACGGGAGTACCTGCAGCAAAGAAGGCTGTCGGCGGGCGGGAGGGGCAACATGAGACGTATTTGTCGGCGGGAACGGCGGCGGCAGCAGAGTCTGGGCTTAGGCGTCGGCACCTGAGGGGATGACTGCGCCCGTGGAGGCTCCCGACATCGGCACTGGGAGGGTGAGGCGTCGACACCTGCAAAGACCGAGCGGTTTCTTCACAAAACCTAATTCCTCGATGCTTTGTTCATGTGGCTGCTGGAAGAATATAATGGTGGAAAGTTATGTTAAGAATATCCAACGGCCACGATCGTCGGATGAATACATATTTTTACATAACTCCTAAAATACATATGCAAAAAATAAAAATAAAATACATAAAAATGCGAAAAATCGAGTCGGCCGCAATCACGGTGTTCGATCGTCTATCCGATGATCCAAGTGTCGTCGATCTTCATCTGTAGTCATCTTCATGACACGGGTGAATGTCTTTTCACAATCAACACCATACTGATGAAGAACTTCTCTAGCAATTAGTTCGTCCTTATATCTTTTAAGTTTCAATAGTTCCATTAGTCAGAGTCTTGATCTTGTACACCTACCTGCAACTTATGGGGTTGCCCAATGGGAAAGGTTATTATATCTCATGCTTTTAGTACGTGTTAAGTCTATCAATTTATCATCCACAGTTGCTTGCCAGCCATGTATAGTAGTTATCTCATTATGTCATAGTATGTTGGGGCTTCTGATGACTAGAGGTAGTAGCCAGAAAATACTGTAGAGCAGGAGTCAGTGTGGTGAATAAGATCGGGTGATTGGGCATGTGATGTTGAAAAGTAAAAGCAACGCGAAGCTGGAGAATTTAAAGAAACAAGATCCATAGAAGCAAGTGGGCCAATGGAAGTCGTTCGGCGTTTCGCCGCCTTCGTTTGGAGCAAACGCCGTCGGAAAGTGGGTAAGCAAACGGCTGCTGGCGGCATTTGCTCCGTTTGCACCCGCAGCAAGGAGGAAACAACCCCGATCCCCACCGTTTCGACCCCCACCTCTCCCCCTCTGGTTCCAAAATGACGTTTCGACCCACCGGATGCACCCGCCACCGCCGAACCGAATATAGCCTAAAGCATCTGAAAACACTAGGACAACATAGATAAAAGAGTGAGGGCACACTATAAAAAATAAAATGCAGAATGATTAATTGAGAGGGTGAGCCGGTGAGGGCACATTTTAAAAGAAAGAAAATAAAAAAACACAATTTAAAGCCTCCTATAAAAGATGTAATAAATAAGAGATAATATTGGAAAGATAAATATTTCATCAAATAATATTTTTCCTTTATATATATACCTATATATATATATATATAGTATAAGCTAATTGAAAACACTTCAATTCTCTCAATAGAGAGTTTGGTTTGTCATTTAGGCTCCGTTTGGCACGATGGTGGCAGTAATGAACATGGTGGGTTAAATTGTCCTTCGTTAATGCCCACCTAAGAAACTTCATCCACTTTTATGTTCAAATGAACGATGTTTGTTAGGTGATTCTTAACGAATGACGGTTTAACCCATACGTTTACGACCACCACCACCGTGCCAAACGGAGCCTTCGACTTCAAAACTTGAAAGTTTGTGAAATTGGAATTCTATCAGTCTCATCTTGATACACACACACACACACTATCATATAAAGAAGTTCCTTTAAAACTTTTTGGTATAATGGTGTGTCACAGATCGGGCTATTCTCAGCTGATCGCTGCCGCCCAATCCCTCGCATTCACTTTGAAATGTTTTCTTCAACTGGAGCTGAATGCTGTTCTTCAACTGGAGCTGATCTTGTTGCAGTAGTAGCCTTTTTATATTAGACTTTTCAAAAACAGAACTAGCATTGATGCTTATTTTTGTTACATATTATCTTCTAACAGAGACGGAAGATCTGCAGTAAGTGCACATGACTTTTAGTTTTTTCCTTCAGAAACTATGGAGCTGAACAACTTGAAAGAGACCCCTTAGGAGACTGTTCACACACTTGGCATATCCAACAATGCTGACACTAATGAAATCCTTGCGGTCGATTTCTCTCTATACATATATGCTTTCATGCAATAGATTTGTTTGCGGGATAGTAACTCTTGCTTGAGATCTGTGATCGGTGTACAATCCCATATCTGGCAAGTAGTGGTCGACAGGAGCCAGATCGGCCAATCCAGCAGTCTGGCTCGCCCAAGTGGGGTAGAACGTTTGAGGGGCGAGTGGAGCAGACCGGCTCGCACTCGGCCCGGGGGCTCGGCGAGCAGCGGGCGAGTGGAGCAGACCGGCTCGCACTCGCCCCAGGAGACTCGACAAGCGGCGGGCGAGTGGAGCAAGCCGGGCCCGCACTCTCCCAGAGTTGGGAAGAGGCGGCGAGTGCCAGCTCCATCGAGCACTCGCCGCCCCCGGCGAGTGGAGGTTCCAGAGGGCCACTCACTTAGTCTCTGGTGGTGTGTTTTTACCATTCCACCCTCGCCGGTCTGTCTGTAGCCTGTTAGAACAACGGAGTTACGCTGTTGGCAAATCCAGTTGGGCTGCACATAGCTGTCAAAACAACGGAGGTTGACTATTTGCAGACTGTTTTCAGAAATCTATAAATAGACCCAAGGGTGTACCTCAGAAGACATGCTTACTTGTGCCCCGGTCTTCTTGCGCTTTCTGAGGTATCCTTAACTCGACATCTGGCCAGGGAGGGGGAGCGCTATAAGATCTTTCGGGAGTGTGGTGAGACCTCCATGTTGAGCCATTGGGTCTGCCCACCAGAGCAAAATCAAATAATCATAGAGCTCTGGGGGGCGCGAGTGGCGGGTGCCGCGCCGAGATGATGGATTCCGTGGAAGCGGGCGAAGCCCGCTTCTATGCGGCCGAAGACCACCCGAAGCATCAAGCACGGGCGAAGCCCGCTTGATGCGGTCGAAGGCCGCCCGAGAGCATCGAGCACGAACGTAGCCCGTACGAAGATGCTTTTTTATAATATTATTAAATACTAACACATCAATATAGCATTCAACATTATTATATCATTTAATTTCAACTAATATATAACTAGAGAATGCACGGGGGCTCTCGCAGCCTCTTGCATTGGGGAGAATTTTATCTGCATGATTTGTATTATTAGTAATAGTGCGCGGATCAATTTTTATTGCAAAATTATAATTATTTTAAAGAAATGATTAACACAATATTAATCTATATATTTTACAATTTTATTTTTTATTGTATAAATAAATTTAGGGTAATGTTATAGACAAATTAGATTTGATTATATACAAATCTTTACTATATACAAATCAATATAAGTCAAAAAACTGTTATACATAGACAATTATTATATACAGATCCGTTCAAAATTTTTTAAATAAGTTTTTTTTTGTAAACATTGTATCATATTAGAACAAAATTAATGCATCTATTAGGTAATTAAGTATTACAAAGAATTTGCAATTCAAGATATAAAGATGCATTGAAATCCAAAAAATATTAGCAAGATGTCATTTGTTCCGATCAATAATTGTGAAGAGAGCACATCTTGCAAAACAAAATAAAAAATTAGATACAGTTGAAGAGTATCCAAATGCATTAAAACTTATATTAATAAAAAAAATTATTATCTATTGAGTTAGAAGACTTCATTATACACTACCTCACTTATGTGCATTTGTTGAGATGAAGTAGATAATGTGACAAGAATACAAATGCTTTCAAAATTGACAGATTTGTGGAAGTTATCCATTCTCGGTTCTAACTGATTGTGATTGTTCCATCTGAGTACAAAACTAGTAGAAAAATATGAGACTTAAAATCTAAGAACAAAAATCATAGTAAATTTGAGAACAAACCCTAGGTTAATGTGTTAATAAGAACCCTGGGAAAGGGAGTTGTATTCTGATGGAAGACGAAGTGAAGGAGTACAACATCAGTCCATAATCCTACTCTGCCGGGAGGAGGAAGACGAGGTGAAGGAATATACCTGGGGAGGCGACGGGAGGAGGCAGGGTGTTGGGGCGGCCATCAGAGGAAGAAACAGAGCCGTCAATTGTTGCGTCGGCACTCCATAATCACTGTCAAGGAAGAACGGCGGCTCCGAAAGATTGATGCTGTCGTCGGGGGTGGCCTCAAGCGGGTCGCCAGCTGTTTCAATCGACCCCATCAAACGCGCAGGAAAGGAAATCAGGGGAGACGACTAGTGTTGGAATGAAAAAATGAGTTATGTTTTGAGTTTTATATGATTTGTGTATAGTGTTTTAAATGAATCTAAAAATTTCGAAAAAGATTTGCAAATAGCCATAAATGATTTATCTATAACAACTCCCTAAATTTAAAATACAGTCCATTACAAATTTATAACAATAAATTACGTACTAGCACTGTCTCCGATTCTCCGTCGTCTCTTGTAATAATTTGGCAAAAACCACAAATCAGTCCCTGAATTTTGATAGCCTTTTCATATTAGTCCCTATACTTTAAAAATGTTGAAATCAGTCCAAGTATTAAAATCATTCCAATTTATAGCTGTTTTCAAATCCAAATCCATTTTTCATTACTACATTTCAAAATTCCTTTACTTTTTTTATTAAAAGAAAATAAAAATCTTAGATTTAAGTGAAATTAAAAATTTAGAAGCAACATTTCATGTAGTGACAATAATAAGAAAATAATACAACCATTAATATACTAGATTTCAGGTTCTCAAAATTAGTCAAAAATATGCATTTTATCAAACACAGAAGAAGCATAGCCAGATCCGGCTAACACGGAGAAATCAGATGCTGCAATAAGCATTTTATCAAATGCTGGTATAAACATTTTAACGCAGAGAAATGTTATAATAAGCAGCATTCGGCAAACACAGATCGAAATCAGAGGCTGGAATAAGCACATCCGGCTAGCTAAATTTTTTTAAAATTTTTTTTTGTAAACACTATCATATTAGAACAAAATTAATGCATCTATTAGGTTATTAAGCATTCCAAAGAATTTGTAATTCAAGATATAAAGATGCATTGAAACCCAAAATATTAGCAAACATGTCATTTGTTCCGATCAATAATCGTCGAGAGAGCACATCCTGTAAAACAAAATAAAAAAATAGACACAGTTGAAGAGTATCCAAATGCATTAAAATTTATATTAATAAAAGAAATTATTATCTTTTGAGTTAGAAGACTTTATTATACACTATCTCACTTATATGCATTTGTTGAGATGAAGTAGATAATCTGACAACAATACAAATGCTTTGAAAAATGACATTTGTGGAAGTTATCCACTACTTGGCTCCAACTGATTCTGATTGTTCCATCTGAGTACAAAATAGTAAAAAAGACTTAAAATCTAAGAACAAAAATCATAGAAAATCTGAGAACAAATCCTAGGTAATGTGTGAATAAGAACCCTAGGAAAGAGAGTTGTATTCTGATGTAAGATGAAGTGGAGTACAATATCAGTCCATAATCCTATTCTGCCGGGAGGAGGAAGATGAGGTGAAGGAATATACCTGGGGAGGCGACGGGAGGAGACAGGGCCTCGGGGCGGCCGTCGGGGGAAGAACCAGAGCCGTCGATTGCTGCGTCGGCACTCCAGAATCGCTGTCGAGGAAGAACAGCGGCTCGAGAAGATTGATGTTGTCGTCGGGGGTGGCCTCAAGCGGGTCGCTGACTGTTTCAATCGACTCCATCAAGCGCGCAGGAAAGGGAATCAGGGAAGACGACTAGGGTTGGAATGAAAAAATGAGTTGTTTTGGGTTTTATATGATTTGTGTATAGTGTTTTAAATGGACCTAAAAAATTCGAAAAAGTTTTGTATATAGCCATAAGTGATTTGTCTATAACCACTCCCTAAATTTAAAATACAGTCCATTACAAATTTACAACAATAAATTACGTACTATCACTGTCTCCGATTCTCCGTCGTTTCTTGTAATAATTTGGCAAAAATCACAAATCAGTCCCTAAATTTTGATAGCCTTTTCATATTAGTCCCTATACTTTAAAAATGATGAAATCAGTCCAAGTATTAAAATCTACCCAATTTAGTCCCTATAGCAAGGGGTGGAAATAGGCCAGACGGCCTACCAGGGGTCTGCGGCCTGATCTGGCATGTTTTCTATTTAGCATAAAAAATAAGCCTATAATTGGGCCTGTTTTTAAAATAGGCCAAGACCTCTATTATTAAAGTCTGGCCTGTTAGCCTACAGACTGACCAATATTATTTTTAAATAATAATTAATATAAATTTATTATATAAACTTAAATATTTATCGAATATAAATTAATTATATATACCTAATTACTAATCGTATATTTACAAAATGAATTATTAAATAGATCTAAGTAGGCTTACAGGTCAGGCCAGACCTACCAGTTTTACAAAATAGGTCAGACTAGACCTACATTTTGGCCCACATCAGGCTAATAGGGCAGACTCAAGCCCAAAAATACTAATGTAAGCCGGACCTGTCCTATTTTCACCCGTACCTATAGCTGTTTTCAAACCCAAATCCATTTTTCATTACTAGATTTCAAAATTCCGTTACTTTTTTTTATTAAAGGCAAATAAAAACTTTAGATTTAAGTGAAATTAGAAATTTAGAAGCAACATTTCATGTACCAATATATTACTATAATAATAAGCAAGATAATACAACCATTAATATACTAGATTTGAGATTCTCAAAAATAGTCAAAAATAAACATTTTATCAAACACAGAATAGGCACAGCCGGATCCAGCTAACACAGAGAAATCAGATGCTGCAATAAGCACTTTATCAAATGCTCGTATAAGCATTTTAATGCAGAGAAATGTTATAATAAGCACCACTCTAAATGAAAATAAGCACATTCCGCAAACAGAGATCAGCTGGAATAAGCACAGCCCGCTAGCTAAATACTATTAATAAAGCTAGATAATGGTTCCGTTTGGGGGATTTATTTTTACCGGTCAAGCGGTTACGATCGGATGAATCAGATCATAATTAAGGTCTGTTTCATGCGGTCGTAACCGCTTGACCGGTGAAAATAAGTCCTCCTAAACGGAGCCAATGTCTAGCAGCCACTGGATATACCAAATCTGCGACTCCAATACCAGTGGTGGAGCTAGAATGTAGAATGGGGAACACCGACGAGTTAAGGAAGAAGCGAGTCGAGCTTTGCACAGCCGGCAGAATTGTAAAATCTAATCTATTTAGACTTTAGAGGAGCAAAAAACCTGAGCCAGTTACAATATTGAAGCAACAAAAAAATTACATGTGGGTAACGGGAAACCGGAAATCTGATTTTCCTTGGGCCCTGACGGACAGTTATAATGACTGCGGGTCATGTATTTGAGCGGTTTTAATATATACAAAACGTTATCGTATTTTTGTCAAACGGTTCTCTGTTTTGAACATCTCTGCAACCACTGACTGTTCAAACAGATCTCTGTTTATAAAAATCAATTTTCAACAGCTCCATTTACAAACCTGTGATTACAACAGCTTATTTTACAACCGCAGCAACTCTACCAAATGAAGTCTAAATTGATTTGATTTTAATATTTTAAGGACTGATTTCAGTATTTTAAAAGTACATTCACTATTTTAAAAAGTTATTCAAGTTCAGCATTGATTTGTGATTTTTGCCTAATAATTTTAAATATAAAATCGAACGCTGAGCGATCGTCTTTTGCTGAAAAATTTCGCCGGCGAACAAAATCATCCCGTGAGGAGAGGAAAGTCGTTTTCATGGCTGATTTCCGACAGGACGAGCAAGCCCTATTATCCGCTGAAAATTTCGTCCCAAAATTTGAAAAACTGTCGCCGATAGTTTCACAGAAACATGACAAAGGGGGCACCTCGAAATCTTGTCGAAGCAATGGTAAGGAATATCAACGATTTAATTCTAATTTATTTCCCAACCCAACGTGTCGATCCATTATTTCCTCTTTTATATTCACACTGTTTGACGAATCGAACCCTAAAAAAACTTTGTTTGAATCGGTCAGCTAAATTTGGTTGGTATTTCTTCTCTGTCGTCTTCTTCTTGATCCTCCTATTTTCCCCCTTTCTTTCATGACTTATTTTGGCGCAGGCGCTAGTGAGCAGAGATCGGCGCCTGTCGAAATACTACAGAAGAGGATCAAATATTGAAGTGAGTAAGAATAATTGGTCACCTCTGCGACCGAATTATGGAGATGGAAGGCAGAGGATTTTCAGATTTTCTTAGAAGTACTACTGAGGAGATCTTCCTGACAACGATGATGGAGAACCCGATTGGGGCTACAGCGCCAAGCATGGAGATGCTTGGACTTAAGAACATCACGCAGTCGTTTAGGGGAGACAGTGAAGAGCTGTTCAATAACTGGTTGTCTAATGGAGAGGCAATGATCTTTTTTTTTTCTTCCCATTTTCCGTTTTGCTTTTCAGTGGTAATTCAGAAAATTAAATCAGATTTCTCTCTCGATGGAATTTGAATGGTGGGCGATTCATTTGTTTACTGCTGACTTTCTCAAAAGGTTTGATTACTGAGCTTGAAGATGGAACAGCTAGTGGCTGATCAATTTGTCATTGATTATTGACTAAAGTCAATTTTTGGATGGGAATTTGAGTTTTCCCAAGTCAATATGTTCTTTAATTCTCTTTTTTCCTATGGGAATAATCATATGCTACATGAGTAGAGATCCATGAAGAGTTGACATTTAATCTCACCTCTGGTTATTCAATTTAGGTCAAACCTTTCTTCTTGCTATTAATTATGCTTTTTTTTTAAAAAAGGAAGAACTACTTTGATGTAACACTAGAGCTTCTCAGTTTATTCTTGCATTCATTATTTTATATGATAAGAGGCCCATTTTGTGTAATACTGTAGCATCTAATTTTACCCATACATCAGAGGAATAAAATTACCAATATATAGTGTTTTTTTGGTAAAACACCCAACTTTGAGATATTTCGTGCGCGAGATATCCCTTGCAACTGCCGACCGCTAGTGGCGAGTATGCTCTTACTTTTTTGTGAAATGGTGATGGTCAGGGATTTGAAGCAAATAAAGACCCCTTCAACACCCAAAACGACATTGGAAGTATAGCCCTATAGGATACATAGGAAAGGCCTAACATATCCATTTTTCATTAGGAATATTCTCGATCTGTTTAAGGATAGTAGGATAACCCTTTTGTGTTTAATCCCTTTCCGCTTGCCTTCATATATTGAAGAAATTAACATGCACAGATAAAGAACATGGATGTTCTTTTAATTGTGATATATCCTTTAAAGTTGTTTGGTAGTAATCCAATTTCCCTGTATGCCTTTTACTGACTGTTTCTTGTCTTGTGGAATACAGATTCCTGGCTACAGTTCTTCAGGTGTAGCCCAGCGTACCCGGCAAGCATCTCGGAGGTGGGTAGGTAGCATTGCACATATTTTTTAAAAATATTATAGTGCAATTTGATTTCTAAACGGTTGTTAAATTTTCCGCTATGTGATATGGAGTTAATAACTCTGATATGGAGAGCAATGTGGATAACTTTGTATCTGTGGACTTCCACATTTATTGAAGATATTCCATATCATATGGGACTGGGTTTGATTAAGATGGAGGAAAAAGTCACTTATTTTGTTTTCTGTCCGAAAATTTTGCTTCATACTGCTTTTTTCGTCATCTCTTGTGTTAGTTGCCTCAGGATTTGTGGATTCTATCAATAGTTCCGTAACATTTAGCTCTTCGTAGCAAGACTTGGAATTTTCTATCCTAGATAAGATCAGTTCAGGATATCTTATATGACTAGCAGAAACTGGAACAGTCTTTGCACTCTGTCCCAATATTAATTGCCAGTAGTTTACTATATTTCTTATATTTTATGTTGAAAGTTTCTCTTTGATGTATTCAAATTTCTAAACATGTTTCATGGATTATTTGAAAGTTCTGCATGTGGTTTCTAATTGATAAGATTTGCAGGATATCAACAGATCTTGCTCCAAGCCCGCAAAACGGACAATCATTTCAAAAGAAGAGCAGCGAGGATAATACATCTGCTCACAATTTAAACACCATTGATGAACATTCAATTGATCCCGGGGGATTCTCTCTAAGGTGGTTATTGTGTTCTATAAAGCTATAAGTACACCATTACCTTCTAAAGAAGCTGCCATGGTTTGCTATTTCTTGTTAGAATATTTGTTCGCCGCCACTGTATTATCCAACCTAGGCCCCTTTTTATACCCTTTTGAGGATGATCGATCCTCTGCCACTTCTTGTCAATATATGTAATTTTTGGCATTGTGTTACCTTAATGGACATGCCATTGTCTCATAAAGTCAACCCAATATAGTTTGGTTTATATTATTGATGATCCTGATGATGATAGTTGAGTCACAAAAGGAATGATCTACAATGTGATCCTGATCACAATGCCTTGTGTATATCCTTATTCCTCAACACGGTAAGCTCATTTTTTTTGTGAAAAGTGTTGAGGGAATTTTCTTTCATCATGAAGGTTGGTTGTTTTACCGGTTAAGAGTCTGCGAGTATGCTCTTTAATTACCAACATCAAAACATGCTAGATTAGTCTCAGAACATCTGTATAAGGGGTGAGTGTTTGTTTTATGTGTGAAGAAATACCTTACTCTTTGAGCTAGTTTTGGGGTGTGAATGGCCTAGAGTATCCATGACAACTTCTTTAACTGCCGACATCAAACACGGTCGGTCGGTTTCACATCATTTGTAGAAAGGCTGAGAGTCTGTTTTATAAGTGTCGGGGAATACTCTACTCTTTGAGCTAGCTTTTGAGATGAAAAAGCTCTAGAACATCCCAGACAACCTACTCTGAAATATGATGATGGGCACTCTTCTTTTGATTTTTTTAGTTTTACATTTTATAGAATAATTTTAACATGTCTTATGTTTCTTATCCACAACAATCCAATGGCATCCCAGTGTTGATCATGAATCTACGATTTACAAAATTGATTTTTTTAATATATAACAGATAATTGAAAATTCAACCTTCCATAGATGAAGACTTCATCAGATTATCCAACAATGCATCTACTAGAGTTCTTAAATATACTATTATGGATAAGCCCTTTATTTCTTGATGATTGTAATGCATCCATTCTTTTCTGATCAGTATTTTCCAGGCATTATATATATATATGTGTGTGTGTGTGTGTGTATTTCATTTCAGTGATGCAATTTGAATCCATTATGCATCTGATTTTTTTCTTTATCAGGGATGACGCAGAGAAAGGAATACAAGCTAGCAATTTGTATTTAGCCAAGGTTTAGCTTCTCTTCCTTGGCCTCTTTCTTTTCCCATTCTTCTTCTATCGGCGTAATAGTTAGAGTGGAGCATAAAAATAATTTTGATAATTTGATCAGCCTCTCTTTCATGCAGGCATGGTTCCATAGTTCTCAACCAATGACCAGAAGTAGGTCATCAGAGTTAAGGTGAACTCTGGTTCATTTTAATATATGCTCCCAGAAAAAGCGTACTTCATTTGCTAAAATCTTATCCTGCTAAGTTGGTTTTGTTGAGTCTTATAATAGTATCAGTGTATTTTTCTGGCAGAATTCACCATTCATATCATCATCAATTATCTTTACTAGCACTTTCCCCTCTCCAAAACCTTTCTGTCAGGTGTACTCTACTCTAGTTATGTCCTTTTTATCATTGGTGACACTGGAACCAAGGAGTAGAGAAAATTCAATCATTGAAATCAATTCACTTCTAATCTAAGATTCTTAAAGGTATACAACAAATGAAATTTGTAGGCCACATACTGTTAACCTTCAATAATTATCCATTTTTGATTGAAAATTACACCATAGAAATCAATTCATATGGAAATCTAATGGCATTCCACTAAGATTATTCGGATCAGGAAATCCACATAAGCAAGAGTCTGGCCTATACATAATACAAATATAGCTAATTAGATAGAGTAGATGTGAAAGAATTCACCAAACATTCACCAAAAGCAAGAGTTTTGCCTATACGACGAGACAATCTCTAATAGAACTCCTCTAAGTATCTTACTTGATCAAGGAATTGAATATCAGAAGAAAAAAACAATATTTCTTCAAACAAGAAGTGTTTATTCAAAGACCAATTGATGTCATTTCATATGCTTACGATCGTTATTTATAAGAAGGAAAATTCGCAGAGGAATCAGTCTCCACTATAGAAAAGAAAATCCGTATAGCTCAAAATAAAGAAACCAATCCTCGATCACGAGTGGAAACCATTTGTTGCAGTGCCAAGGAAGATCGATGGAGACGTATGGACAAGGTAAGGGCGACCAGCAAAAGCTAGCTGTACATTTTTTCTTTTCAAGACTAACTTTGATATCAAACATTTGATATGCACTAATGCTCCTAGATATACCATTAAACTAAATATTATCTTTCAACTTTGGTTTAGCAATCATATGCACTTAAAAATACTCATATACTTCTCATAAATTAATGTATCCGTGATCATATGGAGCCATCCTAATCTCTATTCTCCATCTCAGGAGGAGGTATGCTGCAATGCAAAACTCTCAAATGGCAACCATTCCTCAAGCACCAAACCACACTCCAGCTCATGCTGCAAATCCAATGCAGCTAGATTTCACAAATGCGAACAATTTCCACAACATTCAGACGGGTGAAATGTCGAATCAAACGTATTCCTGCATTCCACCTTACAATTCATCCTCTTCCCCAATTGCAGCATCTGATACAGTTTCTTCAGTTGTGAGTATGCTTAAAGGAACATTAGAACGCAAAAAAATTAACAACATTGCTAAGAAGGAAATGGTGGAGGGAAATTCTTGTGGTATGTTTAGTTCTCATGAAGCTGTGCCCAGAAGCCTTAATCATGGTCAAGGGAGTCAGAATGTTGGGCCACAAACTTCATTCCACCTGGTATTCTCCGATCCCGGTAAATTGGATAGAGTTGAGAAGCCATTGGATCTAGCCATGGAAGGCTTTCAAAGTCGAGTGAACCAAGCACGGATAAGAGCAGCCTCTCAAGAACCGTCTCGGAGTGAATCATCCACTGGGGCACCTACACTTTCAATTGGCTTTGAAGTGTGCGATGATAGCTCGGCTTACTCGGGACATACCATGTCTAATGGTGTGAGTTCTGGTATACATCTTCTGAATGGAAGTTCGGAACACAAGTTGAAAGCCAATGGTAAGCTTCTATTTTTTTTGATCTATTTTTTTTTCTTCTTTTTGTATTTGTTAGTCAGGACTAATGGTTTTGTGACATAATGTTGTACGGTAAATTTGTGCACATGGTTCTAGGAATAAGTAAAGCACATTTTTGCTTGCATAATTTCTAGGATAACTTTTGTTTACTATTAAATACAATCTTATTTAGCTTATACTCATTGTCTACTTTTAGTTAAGTTCATGAAGTACATTTGTATACTTTTACATAGAATCATAGCCTTCTAAACCTATAGGTTTATGTTATGAATATTGTCTCGCATTAGAAAACTCATATGACCTTTTGCACTTGGTAGAGATAATGGAGCCCTCTACCAACAATTAAATGAAGGAACTACGATTTTAACTCAACTTGTACCCTAATTAAATAATCAAATTATTATGGTCTGATTAACATTCTCACAAATTAATATAGCGAGTCGTCTTAGCTCGAAAGTCAAGTAGGTGCATGCATACATAATCAAAAGAGATGACAATATTTTTTGCAGAAAACAAATTGAAGGTTCGGCTAGGATCAGGTAATTATGTTGTTTGTAGATTCTGTACATTCTTGGTTCCTTCTACCATAGTTGATAAGGTTCAACTGTTCAAGAGCAGATGGCACTTACAATGATTCCACATGATTTATTGAGCTTTTGGTGCACGATACTTGATGAGCTTAAAATCGGTTTTCATTTAAGAGTTAGTGGTGGTCAATGTGGAGAACTCTCACATAAGGAGAGATAAATTAATGCACATGAGAGTATTAAGGTTAGTCTATATTGGATAGGTAAAAGATATGGTTATCCAGAAATACTGACAGTTGACCTCATCGGTTAATCTTTTGGGTTAAAAATGTATTTCACCACTTGAATCAAGCCCAACTTTGACCTCCTTTTGGTCCATTACTACTCCCCAACTGGTTTGGATATAATAAAATGGGTTAAGTTGAACTATGCCCACGTGATTGATTTTTAGCTTTATGGAGAATTGACCGAGTATTTGAGTATCCTCTAAATTTTAAATTATTAAATCAAATGGGCCTTCTGATTTATTACTGTATAAAAATGACAAAAGAGAGAGAAAATAAAGATTATTTTATTAAATTCTCAAATTGTCTCTACTATGACATATGTATTTGTACATTTATATAGAGAGACAAAGAGGAGAGGATTCTCAATCCTAAGATGTGGGACTAAACAAGATTACAAGTGAGCTAATATTTGGGCCTGGGCTTTTTTACATATTTTTCTTCAACACTCTCCCGCAAGCCGGAGCATACAAATCATATGCACCAAGCTTGGACAAAAACTGACGATACAATGGTCGAGGTAAGGCATTGGTGAGAATGTCAGCAACTTGCCCGGTAGCAGGAACATATTCTAATTCCAATTTCTTTAATTGAACTTTCTCCCAAATGAAGTGACAATCAACTTCAATATGTTTGGTTCGCTCATGGAGTACATGATTCTTTGCAATGTGTATAACAACTTGACTGTCACAAAATAGAGTTGCTGGTGAGAAACACTCCAAGGAGACTTTCTAGCTATGTGAGCTCAGACACAACAACATCCATTGCATCATACTCGACTTCAACACATGAATGAGCAACAACAGATTGCTTTTTGCTACGCCAGATAATAAGGCTTCCTCCAAAGTAAGTACAAAAACCAGTTGTGGAACGTCAATCATCAAGAGAATCAACATAGTCAATATCAGAATAGACAATCAGAGATAGATAAGAGGATGATTTGTATACAAGCCCTTGTCCAGGAGCAGTCTTCAAGTATCCGAGGATGCGCTCGACGACCTGGAGATGAGAGGTCCGTGGAACATTCATAAATCGACAGACAACTCTAACAACAAACGAGATATCATGTATTGTAACAATAAGATATATCAGCTTCCTACAAGATGTTGATAATACTCTGGATTTGTAAATAGTGGATCAGAGTCAGTCATGAGCACAAAGTTTGTGGTTGACATCTATATGAGTGTCAGCAGGTTTGTATCCCGAATAGCAAGCATCCTGAAGAAGGTCAAGATAATACTTCCATTGTGATAGGATAAGACCACCAGGTCGTCTTGCTATCTCAAGTTCAAGGAAGTACCAAAGATTTTCCCGATCTTTAGTTTAAAAAGCAGAGTTTAAGTGTTGTTTAATCAGTTGTATCCATGTGGAGTCATTACCGGTAATCAAAATATCATCAACGTAAACTAGGATAATGATTGTGTCGGTTGGTTGATGACAAGTAAAGAGTTCGACCGAGTTTCGAGTAAATCCAACTTCACGAACAAGCTTACTAAACTTGTCAAACCAAGCTCGAGAGGACTGTTTGAGATCATAAATAGATTTTTTGAGATGACAAAGATAAGACTCCCCCGTGGTCTCAAACCCGGGAGGTTGGTGCATGTAAACAGTTTCTAGAAGGTCGCCATTGAGAAATGCATTTTTAATATCCAACTGGTAGGGTCATTGTCGATGAACAACTAAGGAGATTAGGACCCGAACAGTATTTAACTTGACGACTGGAGAGATTTTATCATAGTCGAGGCCTTGTTGTTGAGTGAACCCCCGAGCCACAAGCCGAGCTTTTAGGTGTTCCATTGTTCTTTCTGGAGCATGCTTGATGACAAAGACCCACTTACAGCCAACACAAGTCTGTTCTGGAGGAAGAGGGACACGATCCCAAGTCTGGTTAGTCCAAAAGGACAGTCATTTCCTCATCTACGGCTGCACCCCTCCCCAGATGTTGGAGAGCCTCCTGCAAAGAGTTAGGTATAGAAATGGAGGATAGAGAGAACAAAATTTAAGGAGAGGCGGGGAGAGGCGATGCACGAATACATAATTCCCCAAGGGATGAGCCGTAAAGGTCGATGTCAGATCGACAGGCCGCGAGATAGCGCTGGTAGAGGGTAATGGTTGTAGGGCATCAGATTTGTGAGGACGGTGAGTGTATCCACGAAGATGTGGTTTGGGTTGCACGGGTGCCGGGGTTGGTGTGGGAAGAAGTGGTGGAAGAGGAGACGTAATTTGGATGGTAGGACAAGATAGAGGGGGAGGTAGAAGAGTTGGAGGAGAGAAGTGAAACAGTTGGTTCTCGAGAAAGATTACATCTGCCGACACAACCATTTTGCAATCGGCGGGAGAGTTACACACATAACCCTTCTAAGTGCGAGAGTACCTAACGAACATAAATTTGGTAGCGCGAGGAACAAACTTGTCAGTAGCTGGACCAAGATTATGACATAATATGTACATCCCAAAACACAAGACGATGGAGAACAGAGGCTTTCAAGGAAAAAGAAGACTAAATGGAGTTGCAAAGTTGAGAATGAAAGAGGGCATGCGATTTATGAGAAGACAAGCAACAAAAACAACAAAATTCCAGTATAGTGTGGGTACCTGTATTTAAAACGTGAGTGACCAGACGAGGTCAATAAGATGACGATTTTTTCGTTCGGCCACACCATTTTGTTGTAGAGTATAAGCGCACGAAGTTTGATGGATGATCCCAAACTCTACACACAGATTTGAGAAGGTACAATTGGTATATTCACGTGCATTATCTATGGCAAGTACTTATAAGCTAGTAGAAAACTGAGTACGAGTTTCAGTAATAAAAGCACTAAATATAGAAGTAATTTCAGTTCGATCGCGAAGTAAATACAAACAGGGTCATGCGCGAATCGTCATCAGTAAATGTAACAAAATAACGATAACCATAAAGACTAGGGGTTTTATATGGTCACCAAATATCAGAATGCACTAAAGAAAAATGAACATTACTCAGAGTACAAGTAGTACTAAAAGATGAACGATATTTTTTGCCAAAGATACATGATTCACAAGTAAACTCATTTAAGGAGACATCGGGAAGAGCTTTCTTGAGAATCTGGAGGGGAGCATGCTCAAGACGTTGATGCCAATCAACAGAAGAGACCGTGAAAAGAACAGTAGGTGAAATATCTAAGAGATAAAGCCCATTAGACAACCTCCCCTTTCTAATGATATTCTGCACTTGTCATTCCTGCACAACAAATGAGGAAGGTGAGAAGGTTACACAACAATCAAGTTCCTGAGTAAGACGATTAACAAAAGGCAGGTTAAAAGGTGATCCCGAAACATGAAGGACCGATGATAGAGAGAGGGTTGGAATGAGGCAAATCAGCAGCGCCAAAAATTGGGGTGGTGTCACCATTGACCACGGTAATGAACGTGAGATATGCAGATTGCAAGTACTGAGGTGGTTTCTGCGGAGTAATATGGTGTGTGACACTCGAATTCACAATCTAGTAGGAGCTACGGGAGAGACAGGATATACCAGTTGAATATACACGTTTTATTTTAAATTTTATTTTTTCCGCTACTTATTTCACGTCTGCCACGTGTTTTATGCCCTATATATATGTATACTTGGCCCGATTTAGGGAAACCAAATATATTTTTCTCTATTTTATTTAGTATATGACGGAAAATCACGATCTGTGTCTGCCTTCGCCCTGTGCGTCTGCATCAGCCGAACTCCCGTCATTCCTCCGTCTTCTAGCGCGCTTAGGGCTTTCACCGCCCGCATCAACGCCTCCACCACCCCTTATCCAGCGTGCCTAGGGCTTCTGCCGCCCCCATCCAGCGCGCCTAGGGCTTTCGCCGCCGCCCCCATCCAGCGCGCCTAGGGCTTTCGCCGCCGCCCCCTCTAGCGCGCTTCTCCCTCTCCGCGCCTCTCCCTTGTCGCGCCTAGGGTCATGTTTGCGGTAGCACGTTGCCTCAATATGTCCATCCTTCCACAAAAAGAACACTTAGGCCGCGGTCGGCCACCTCGACCCCGTCCCCGAGAGCCTGACGTCCTCCACAGATAGGGGGAGGGAGAGGCAGTAATGGCGCAGAAGAGTGCTGGAGAAGAGCTGGTGAAGGCGGGCCGATAACATTAGGAGGCGGTACAACCTTTAGCAGCATGGAGCACACATCAGAAAATGAGGGAGTCGTGGTAGACGAGAGGATATGAGCCCTAACACTCTGTAGATGAGGCGGGTCACGAGACATCATCATGGAAATACCAACTGCTTCCTTTTGTGCGCGCTGGGCAGCGAGATCCGTAGTTGAGGGTTGATGCTGAATCCAGGCTTCAACCAGTGTCCTGGACCGAGCAACAAACAAAGTTAGGTCGGAAGCACCGCCGGTGTAAAGAGTATGAAGATCGGTGATGATATCAAACAAGTGCTGAAGACTGTCCTTGCCCGAGTAAAAAGAGTGGAGCTCATCCCACATCGCCTTGGCTGTCTCGTGATACATGGCCATGTGGTAAGGTTCATCATCAAGGGAGTTGAGAAGCCATGTTTGAACACGACCATCGTTTCGAATCCAGTTATCGGTAGGCGCACAGGGAACATCCCGGGTCAAATGATGCAAAAATTCCTTTGACTGAATGACCCGACAAACAGAGTGCACCCACTCAACAATGTTCTTCTTTCCAGTAAGAGAGATGGTGGTAATGCACAACTCGTCACAGAGTTCATGAACAGGGACAACCGCAATAGTAGGAGTGGAAGCGGCAGTACAGGTATCCATGACCAAGTAACCGGCGGTTAAGCGAAGCGGCTAGGAGAAGAATGCACAACGGACAGGAACATGCAACAACAACTAAGGACTGGCGGACTGACACTCGACCGACGGCAAGATCAACAACGGCTAAGCCAGGCCACAGCGAGCAGATACCACGACAACGCGGTTTGACGAGGCTAACCGGCAAGGCCACGTTGGTTAAAGCAGCGAACTAAGAAGAGATCGCAGCGGACAGAGCAGCGAACTGAGCAGGCGAACTTGAGAAGAGACCACAACGGACTGAGGCAGTCAGCACGGAGTGCGGCAGAACAACACGTACTGAGAGAAGTCGACAAGATCGCGCGATAAGAAACTCATGCGGCAAGAGCATGCCGCGACAAGAGAAGTCGGAAAGAGCAGACCGTGCGACAAGCACCCCGCACGAGAACAGATAGGGACCTGTGCGACTGGTTGACGATGATAAGCAGATCGCTGAGAGACCGTGGGGAGCAGCGGAAAGAGGCCGGAGGGTTCTGAAGAGAAGATCGCAGTGACAAGAGGAGAAGATCATGCTATCAAGGGAGAAGGCCGAAGATACAAGAGGAAGATCGCACGGCTAGGGAGAGAGGACTGCAGTGATAAAGGAGAAGCCGAATGGTTAGGGAGAAGAGACCGCAGGAAAGAGAAGAGAAAAGGAGAGTGAGTCCCACGGAGCAGATTGGAGAGAGAGTATAAAAAGGGAAAGAGGAGGAGGAGGAGAGGGGGGGTGTTCCACGGGAAGGAGACTTGCGGTTAGAGGCAAGTAAACCGCAAGACTAAGAAACCGCAGCGAGAGTTGCAGGTAGAAAATCAGAGATCGCCCGAGATCGCTCGCTCTGATACCATGTAGAAAAATAAAAGACTAATGAAGAAAGAAAATGTGAACCTTGTATATCCTTGTTGAGTATGTAAATACAATGTATGAGTACATATATATAGGAAGGAGAAAGAGAGAAGAGTCTCATTTATAAGGTATGACACTAATACATAAAGAGGAGAAGAAATTAAATGAGTCATTATGTGGGCTTTTACATTTGTCTTTTCTAACAACTTTAAATTAGACGGAGTCACGGAGGTGGTCCAAAAAATTAGGAAAGATCTCACTGGAAGTTTAAAGATAGGTGGGATGGTCGGTGGAAGAATAGAGACTCCTTATGTAAACATTGTAGAGGTGGCGGCGGCTTGCAAGGACGGTGCGGTGGCGAGGTAGAAGAAACATGGTGGTTCTGAAATCCGTGGAGAGATGGAGGAAGAAAATTACCTAAAAGAAGTGGGAGGAGAAGAGAAAAAAAGGGACGCACGACCCTTCCAGGAAGAAGAGGTGAGAACGAGTCAAGGCACTTGCTTTTCACGTGAGAGTGGGGCACGGGAGAAACAGGAACTTGGTTTCACGTGGTTTCAAAGGAGAAACAGGAATACTTGGTTTTCACGTGGCTGGTTTACATGGAGAAATGGAAGTACTTTATTTTCCCGTGTCTGGTTTCACTTTGCTTTTCATTTCTTGATTTTTTAAGTCCTACTTTTATAAGAGGCTTCTTTTCATTTTTAACTTCCTTTTAACAATGCAAGGCTTTTAATGAGAGTAACATAAAGGTATGCTCAAAATTTGGAGTAAGGCTCAAGATGAGAGTAGGAGAGGAAACACGGTTTGACCTGACTAGATCAAAGGATTACGCCTCCAACTAATCTAGAGCAATAAAATATACAACCTAGTTAATATCGACATAGGGAATACACCACTACAAATCTACAACTTCTCCAATACATACGAAAATGCAGGAAAATAAGCGAAACAAGTTGGCGTTTTGAGAGTCTGTCTGCATCAATTATAGATATCCATCATTTGTTATATACATTTTTGTTACCAATGCAGATTACAAGGATAGAGCATTTGGAAACAGCTTTAAAGATGCAAAAAAAGTATGTATTACTTAAACAAAGACTACTATTTGGCAAAAAAAAAATCGTGTAAGCGTGGCTTCTGCAATCCTTTCAACTGTATCATGTTACATTTTGCAGAAACCAACTCTAGCGCGAGTGGGATCCATATCATCAACAGCTTTAGGTAAATCCAATGTGTATCATTACTTCTTATTTGACTAAATGCATTGTGAAAATATTATTATTATTATTTTTATTTTGAAACAATCATTTCAAAATTTGTAATTTAGACTCTTGTTAGATGATCTAAAAACATGTTTACTCTGAATATGATCTTAGGAGACACTTAACACTACAATTGGTCCATGAAAAGGTTGTCTCTGTCAGCTGTATCCATCCCTTCTTTTTTGTTCTTTGGTCATTAAAACAACCAAGGCTGTGCTTCGGAGAATGGCGTTGTGTGTGCAGTGAAAAATAGAGCTCATGTGAGAAATTAGTCCCACCCTTAAGTGAGAAATAGAGCTCAAAATTGAGTTCTTGATTTTTCCCACTGCAATGGTATTCCTAAATGAAATTTACGTAAACACTTTCATTTTTCCGGTGCGGTAAATCAAAAGCGTCACTAGCGCAAAACTGGATTACCAAACAAAGCCTTAAATCCCCGGCGTGGTACTTTTCCCATATAGATTATCTTGGCCAATCTATTGAGAATTTGGTTCCACGTCAAGAAATTGGTGGTATTGCGCAATTAATATAGATCATTGGCCTATCCATATATCATAGATTCTAACAAGGTGTCATCGCAGGGTAGGCCCAGCATCCCATTCCCACGTCACCAGATGTTAGCTTTGTGCACTTAATATAGTATTGGGGCCCCTTATGTAGCCAACTGATTTTAGGTTGGATGCTTAAGTTCTAATATCATCGATCTCAGAAATCTCAACGAGCTATGAGCATGGATAGCATTCATAGTTTGTAGAACCTTTAAAATCCTTTAGTTTAATCTATCTTAAATACTTACAAATTAATTTAAGACTAAATATTTTAGTAATTATATTTATTATAAAATATCTAAGATGTGTATTCATAGATACATTGATATATTATGAAAATTCATACTTAATAAGAATTCAATTATCAATTTAGTATATTGTCTTTTGTTGCTTATTATTTCCTCTTGTGATACGATTGCAGAGGACAAGGCGGATCCCACAAAGAAAAGGAGGGTTGAACGTTACCGCAAGTATGTAAGCTAAAATTTGTATACACCATTCAACAACAATTTTAACTATGTCATAAAAGAAGGAATATCCTTGATCACTAATATAGTCTCACATTTGAAAATTAATATAGTCTCACATTAGAAAATTAATATAATTGTGTGCAATTAATATAGATCATGAGACCTTCCACCTACTACCAATTGGTTTGAGGTTAGATGCTTAGGTTCTAACATGATATAAGAGTCGGGTTAATCTCAATTGCTCACTCCCACGTTACCCAATAAAAAAAGCATACGTGTTAGAGGCAAAAGACTCTACAAGTGAGTGTGTTGAAAATATATTCCCACATCAAAAAAATTGCTTTGCGCACTTAAAATAGATTTTGAGCCTCCTTCACCTACAACAACAACATTCAAGCCTTTATCCCACTATAGTGGGGTCGGCTATATGGATCCTTTGTCGTCATTGTGCCCTATCTTTTATCATAATCTCACTAATGCTGAAGTACATCATGTCTTTCCTTACAATTTCATTCCAAGTCTTTATTGGTCTACCCCTCCCTCGTTTAACATGCCTAGTGAGTAGACTCTCACAACGCCTAACATATGCCTCTAATTGTCTCCTTTGTACGTGTCCAAACCATCTTAGACGGGCTTCTCGCTTCTTCTCTGCAGTTGGTGCTACTTCTGTCTTATTCCTGATACTTTCACCCTTCACCTATACAAAAAAAAATTGATTTTAGGTTTCAAATCTGCCAGGATCAAAGATTGAAATTACAATTTATTTCAGTTTCAATTGTTATTTCCATATTTTGGATATTAGCTCTTTTATTTAATAAAATTGTTATATTTTCTTTTATTAGCGGGGATCTTTTTTTCTAAATTTATAATTATCTTGCCATGTTCTTTTGAATATAACTTTTCTCCTGATGGTTTAGGATGGCCGAGGCAAAGGAAAAGAGTTCTACGCCTTCGATACCTTCGAATATGCAGTCGGTTTTGAAACGATGTGAGATTCTAGAGAAAGAAGTGCGCTCTCTCAAACTAAATCTTTCTTTCATGAACAGGTAATCACATGCATTATTCAATTTTGTTCTTAGTGCTTGTTTTCTGACCTTTACGGTCATGTTGAATATTTAGTCCCACATTGGGAATCACATGCTGCTTTGTGTTCCTTGTATGTTTTTTCGGCATCTTCACCCAACACTGTACAGTATTAGGTTTGATGCTCGAGTTCTAACGGGAATTAAACTAGATTTGTCCTGCAACGCTCTCCCTCATCCTCTTGGCCCTATGTCCGATCATGTGAGGGGCATCTTTGGATCATGTGTTTCATCACGCGACATAACATTTTGAATATTTATTCTCACATTAAGAATTGCATATTGTATTGTGTGTTTTATGTGTTCTTGAGCCTCTCCACTTACTACCAATTTAATTCGTGTAAGGGTTGTTTCCAATCTAACTTAAGGCGAGCCAAGTTGGCTTGAAGCCAGCTCGAAGAAATGCGGCTCGACTCAAATTTATCCGATCTCAAGTCAGCTTGAATTGATTTCCAGCTGACATGAAATTTCATTGATAAACCAGACTCAAGTAATCAAGAGAGAGAAAAGTCTGGCTCGAAGTAAGATAAAGCATCATCGTCAATAGAGTTAGCCCCAACACAGTAGCATAAAGTAGATGTGAAGCGGTGAGAAACCCTTTAGACACTAAGATTGATTTAAAATCAATTTTAGAATAACATGCGGATAAGAGAGTAAAAGAACGCCTTTTTTTCAGCTACTTTAATACAATAAAAATGTAGCTATGTATACCATGCGGGCAAGAGAGTAAAACCAAAAGTTCCTTTGTAAATATATGTTCTTTTATGTAGTGAATCAACCTACTGTTTACCTATGAACAGAACTCTTCTGCATGGTATACCATGTTGAAACCTTTTTTTTGTATTTATTGGCTTGATCTTCACATGATATCCATAACAAATCATATTTTTTTCATGGAGAATGTGCAATAGGAATCACTTGCCCCCTACTCTCAACTTTATTCAAATTGTAATCAAATCGCAGGAAGGATTCCGAACAGACCAAACAGATCGAAGACCTGCAGATGCAGAAAGATGAATTAATGAATGAAAAAGAACGCCTCTTAGAAGAGATTGAGCGCATCATCTCCGATTCAGGCAATATGTAACACAGTTCTCCATGCTCAAAACACAATATTATTCTCCTCTCTCCACTGGTGTCGAGGCACTTAAGAACCGAAACATTGTATGGATATTGCTTCATAAACTGCCCTATTAAAAAGATCCAAGAGTAACTTCCTTTGCACAATGTGATAACAGTTGCAACGATCATTTGAGTAGGCTATCTGTGCACTGCCGCTCGGGTTGAAGTCCATAAATTTTTCAGCAGAAAAGTGGACTCCATTGATTTCCTTGAAGAAAATTACTCTGCAATATAGAAGTGTATTGATCGTATTAGGCATTATTGGACAAGTTCTTCCCAGTTTCAGTATATTATTCCTTGTTGATTTCTATGTATGCAGCAGCTAGTTTTAGTTGATTATAACAGGAGAGGTTGGATGCAATTTGTCACCGGATTATAGAGATTAATTTCATTATTCATCTGTGTAATCTTAGCATCACGATAGACCCAGAGATGTTCCAGTTAGTCAAAGTTATATATACTGTATATATATGAGAGAGAATCCCTCTTCTGTATAATGGTTAATGTATTTCATGTTGCTGTTGGTTCTGCTTAATTAGTTTATTGTTATAAAACGATGTTATTGATGTAATCAAAATAGAAAACACAATAGAAAATAAATAAAACATATATTTACTTTGATTAATTTCTACAGCTAATTTACATGGTCAGCTCTTTTTTAAATGATGATGTTTTTCTAGCAACTTCTGCTTAGGAATGTTAACCATAAAATTTCAGGTAAAGTTAGGCTAGCCTCAAATTTAAAATCCTTCAATTTCAAAAGCTTACTCAAAATTCTTCAACTTCTGCTTCAATCAATTTAGCTGAACCAATTTTATTCTTTACAAAAATGCCCCCTCCATTAGAAACATGGATGAAGAATGATAATAGTCAAATTATTTTATGATATTTCAATTATCTTTTTATAATGATTCTAGTTTAACTATGAAGGGTAAAATATAATGCATCACTTTCAATGTAGAATTATTACAAAGGATAAAATTGAAATATTATAAAATAATTTGACATATTTATAACTTTCTATCTATATTTTCGAAGGAAAGGGTAAAATGTAATGCACCGCTTTCAATGTAGAGTTATTACAAAAGATAAAATTAACATTATAAAATAATTATCACTTTCTATCTATATTTCTAAAGGAAAAGATCACCCAATTCAATGTAGTCATTATAAGAGATAAAATTGAATATCATGACATAATTTGACAAATTATATCTTTCTTCATCCATATTACAAGTATCCCTCTTATAATAATTTATTTCTATGCTCAATAAGAGCAATGGAGCGTGATACTTATAAGTATGCTAAATACACTGCACAAGAAATGCCCGACACCTTAAATGGGCCCAACATATAAATTAGATTTTGTAAATTAATGGTTTTATGAATTATACATATATTATTCTTTTAGATATTTTAAAAAGATTTTTTTAATTCTAATACATTGGCAGAATCTAATAACATATTAACATCCAACCAAGCAATAAATTTAACAAACTACACTTGTGTTACATATTTTCTAATCTCAAAGAGGGGATGTGCGCATATTGATGTAAGAAACACAATCTCAGCACAATTTTGACACTCACTGCAATATAGTGAAATCTTCATACTGAAATTTATTGAAATAGCATGTATTTGTCTAAATAAGAAAAAACATTCCCCTATCATGCACTTTGTAAAAGCACATATTGGTGATCAATAGAATACAATATCCACAAAACATTACAAGGTGTTAAAGGACCAACAAGTGAATCTCACCTCCTTGATTATACATAAGAAGAAATCTTGGAGGTCATTTCAGCTGCAAGCCTATCAAAATGTATGTTATTGTGTCTCCATATTGCATACAAGTCACCAACAATATGGGGGGAAATCTATTGGGCCTTTTGACATGACAAAGGTAGCCATGAACAGAGGTTACAAAGCATTACTTATTTGGAGCAGCAATTTTTCTCCCATGAGTTTGGACAAAAACACAACTGTCAAAAAATGTGTTTAACAACCACCAATAAAAAAAACTAATTTTGACCATAAAAATAGATGAAATTTCTTAGGTTTTACATAATAAAAGCCATGGAAACTGTCAGTAAAAATCTCAGCTTTTCTAAAAACCTCTGCAAAAGAAGCAACAGTGCATAACCAGACTAAAGCATTAATCCTGACTTGAAATTTATACTCAACTAATGTAAAACATAAATTACAAGTGAAAAAAATCAACCACAGATCATTTAACTAACATTAAAAGTGTTGGAAGAATAATAAGCGTGCTTGGGATAAAAATAAATTGCATTTTCGACATACTTGAATTAAATGCAACATAATGATTTTTAAACAACTAACAAAAGATTTTAATCAAATCAGCACTGAATTTTTGATTAACAGATACAATTTAACCATCTTCAATTACAATTTCTGTGATCATAACAATTTACTAATCAATCTATTCATCCAACTCAAAAGCCTAAATTGTAGCCATGAATTTTTCAATCCTAAACTTTGATAACTGTGATTTCTGGCTTTCAATAAGAACAGAATGATTTTCAATCGAAAGATAAAGAACAAATTTACAAGATAATATTTGAATCAGTAGTTATTCGCAGTAATCAGAGATTAAAAGAAACATGGAAGAAAGAACTACACAATTCACCAGCAGTCAACTTGCAAACATGCCATCAAATCAAGCATACTTCCCTAATGGTAACTCATTTAGGCAAAGCATTCCTCGGTGAAGTACGGCGAGGAAGAGGGCCGGCAACAGTAGGGCTAACAACTTCCTTCTTGCCAGTAGACAATTTCCTGCTGCGAGTTCGAGAGGAAACGACATCAACAGCATCATCCTTCTTAGCTTTCTTAGGAGAATCTTTAGGAACGACCGGATTGACGAGAGGCTTATTAGGCGTTTGCGACTTCTCCTTGGCGGCAACCATCTCAAACTCATCAATTAGCTTCCTCGCCCTTTTCTTCTTCGGGGGCGGCATAACAGCAGCAGTTTCTTCGCCGATTTCCTCCGAAGACTCGGCAGGTAGTGAATCGGGAGATTTCGGTGAGGTTGGCTTCACGCCGGAGATCCTGATCTTGGCCGCCGCCCTCTTCTTTCTGTCGGAGCGGTCGTGCTGCGCTCTGAGCTTCTTGATGGACCCTTCTATGCGGCCCTGCAGACGATAGCGCTGGAAACTGAGGCCGCCCATGGACCAGTGCGCTTCGTTGGCCCAGGTGAGGAGAGGATCCAGTACCGACGCTGGAGGATCGACGCGCTCGTCGTTGAGTTTGACGTCGGAGAAGTATCGCGGGCGGGGGAGACCGCTGCCGTAGAACCTGCCCGGCCCCAAAGCCACAAGGCCGACGCCCATTTCTGCCGGAAGAAGGAGATCGGGAGAGACGGAGAAGGAGAGGGGGCGGATCGAAAGAGGAAGAAGATGGAGATGAGATCTGGAATTAGAGGTGGAGAAGTTTTAGTTGTTCGGTTGGGAGTTGGCCAGTTGGGTGGGATTTATGCAGGAAATCGGAGATTTGGCGGGAAAATTGGCGCCAAGGAATTTGGCGGGAACGGGTGGAGAATTGAAAGAAGACGCGCGCTCAATATCGAGAGATATTCCCGCCTTTTTTCAACTTTTTGAACGTCAAAAGATAAATATTTTTGGCATGTAAATACTTGCTAAAAGTGCTTTCCCTACCGCACCGCCTCACGTGCTAGGGAGGGCGGCGGCCTTTTGGAGCGAATCCTATAGCGGGGAGGGGGTGATGTTGAGTTTTGTAAAGTGCACAGTTTGTTAAGGTGGTGTGCAGTTAGTTAGTAGTTCTGTTAATTGATGTGTAGATAGTTCGGTCTGAAAAGTCTGACCGAGCCGGGCTTGACCCGGGCAGGTCAGGCTCGGGGTTTTGCCTACTTGGCACGGCCCGAGCTTTTGCCAATCGTACCAGGCCAAGCTCGGGCTCCCCCTCAAAGAGGGGACCCGATAAGGCCCTTCAAGCCGGGCCAGCCTTATTTCTCGGCGGAATTAAAATCCCGCCTAATTGGCTGGATTTCTGCTAGCCCGGGTGCCGGGCTTAGGCTAGCCCGAGTGCCGGGCTTAGGCTAGCCCGGCCCAACCCGGGCCGGACAACCAACTAAAATGGGGGCCCGGTAAGGCTCCCAAGCCTGGGCTTTTTCCGTGAACTCACTGGCGGCTAACACTTGAGTAGTGGCGGCAGTCTCTTGCAGTGGCGGCAAACTCTCACAGTAGTTGCGGACACTTCTGTGGTACCGGTGAACTGTTGCGGCAGCGAGCTCTCACTCAGTAGCGGCGAGCTTGTGTTAAAGTGTCGGCGAACTCCCTTGGAGTGGTGGCTGCTATCTCTCACTGCAGCGACAATGAGCTTCTGTTGAAGGAGCAATGAACTGTATTGGAGTGTGGCGGCTAGCGAACTGTATTGGAGTGTGCAGTGAGCTGTATTGGAGTACAACAGATAGAGTTTGGAGGCGTGCAAGACAGTGATTGTAATAAGTTTGTTTTTCTTATATGTCAATACGTATGTGTGTATGTGTTGAGACAGTGTCTGTAATAAATTTTTAACTAGTTGAAAGCCAATATTATCTTCATTGTTGTGGTGCTCTCTTATCTATCATCATGCTAGCGTTCGAATTTTTACAAGCGAGACTCGTCAATAATGTATTTTTTTTCGTTTTGCTCAAAACTAATGTCAAAGAGACACCGCGGATTCCATTTGCTCACGCATAAGACAGTTGCCGCTCTCTCAAATTGAACCCTAACCATATGAATAGTTTTAATTGATTATGTATATATATATCATAAAGTGTTACCTAGAAAGGTAGAACCGTAGAATACAATAATACATATTTATTATATAAAGAAATTATCTTTAAAATAAGAGTACCAATTTATATAAGGATAATTATAATCGTGTTCATAAAGCCCCTTGGGCCCGGGCCTAAACCGGGCCTCCCGGGCCCGGGCTTTTCCGAACCGGACCTGGGCCCTGATTAGAGCCGGGCCGGGCCGGGCATCTGGCTCCGGGAGGGGCCTGGTAAGGCCCTCAGGGCCGGGCCGGGCCCGGGCTTAGCCAGGGCACTTTTTTTTAAAAAAAATTTATTTTATTTTATAAAAAAAATTAAATATAATTAGCCAATTAGGGGTGCAACTCTGCCCGACGAATCGTCGGGCAGAGCTCGACGATTTCGTCGGGCTCTGCGAGACGATTTCACTTCCTGAACCCAAATTCCGTATAATACATTGAAAAAAATACACTGAATCCAAAATCCGTATTTCAATTTTAATTTCTGAACGGAAGTATACAAAATTATAAATACAATGTGATTGAAAAATACAAAATTACAAATACAATAAAATTACATGCCCGCTATTTTAAAAAAATTACAAAATTACAAAAATCTGTCTCGCCATCTTTAAGCTTAAATTTAAGTTGATCGCGACCATCTCATCTTCCATGTTCGACGAGCTATCCTCAATCAACAAAATATGCTGCTTACTCTTGATCGCATCCAAGTGATCCTTCTAGCATATGCAGATTTCGAGCGATTCTTCGTTTAGGCGACTTCTTCGCTCTTTCAACACCCTGCCACTAAAAGAAAAAATAGATCCCGAAGCTACCGTGCTAGCATGGATTGTCAGTAAATCTCAGGCCATATAGGCCATAATAGGATCGTCAGTAAATCTCTTAGAGTCGTTGTTATCAAGTTAAAGGGGCCGGGCCGGGCCGGGCCGGGCCCCGGGCTTTGCACGGGCCTAGAAATCGGGCTTTGCCCGGCCCGGCCTCGGGCTTATCCCGGACCTAGGAAACCGGGCTTTGCCCGGCCCGGCCCAGGCCGAGCACCGGGCCGGGCAAATGCATATATATGGGACCTTGTTATGCCCCATGGCCCGGCCTGGGCCCGGGGAGGGCTTAACCCAGGCCCGGGCCTAGACGGGCTTTTACCGGGCTGGCCCCCCGGGTCCGGTTTTTATGGACACCCCGAGATAATTCTATACTCATCTAAAACATATCAAAAAAAATCAAAAAAGGTGGGTCCCGCTCAACACAAAAACATTCGACCTCTTTATTTCTCAAACTTTGCAAACCTAATTATAAAAGTCGAGTGTTTTTTTTGTGCTGAGTAAGACTCACTTTTTTGATGATTTTTTGGTATATTTTAGGTGAGTGGAGTATTGTCTTTTATCTAAACTATTAACTTATTAAGTTAATAATATACACTATTATTATGAGACTATTATTACAGTAAATTTCCTTAAATATAAATATACATATTTATATAATTAGAGCAGTCTAGCTCTTACAAATTTACTATTAACTATCATATTATATTAATATGTCAAAAAATTTTATTTTCACACCAATTTATCGTTAACACATCAATTAATTAATTTTTTTAAAATTTTCACAATTCATTACAGACCCTAAAGTACAATATCTAACCTTTAGAAATATTTTGAAAAAAGTAAATAAAATAAAAAATTCAACATATCAAAAAGCATAATATTGGCGACAATAAATTTATTTATTTTGTTCATTCACTTGGGCCTTTAATTGGACTTGGAGAGACAAGGGCTTTAAAAATGTTACGGTTCAAGCAGGCCTTGCCTAAGAAAAGAATTGAAGGCCCGCTATGAACCCGCCTCCTATGTACAAGCTATAACGGTCATAAATGTTGATCGTATAAATATGACCTACAAACTATAGTGATTACTGATTTTAGATCAACTGCAAATATGACCGTACAAGTTGATGTAAATTAATGTTAGGGTACCCTCACGTGTAACCACAAACATGGATGTAACTTTGGACATGCATCAAAAAATATTATTAGCACCAAAGTTTTATTTACTAGATTCATTAAACAGGGGAACATGTTTGGGTTGGTGGTCGTGGTTCGAGACGGAGCGGTGAGAGAAGTTAAAAAAGTGGAGCTCCCACCGTACGACCAAAATCAGCGATAACATATCGTTTGGGAGATTTGATTGTTTGCAATTAAGGGTCTGATTGTTTCGACGGTGAGAATTGGAGCGGCCGGAATGTGAGCGTTGGCAATAGCACGGCGAGAATTGAAGGGGGGTGGAAGCGATCTTTAAAAAGGACGAAGATGGTGTTTTTTTGCAATGGTCATGGGAATTGAAGGGTTTCCAAATATTTTTTTTATAGGGTTGACGTTTTCTCTCAATGGAGTTGGAGCAAAATGGACCAAACAAAATTCAGACACTAAAATAGCATTTTCATTTTTAAAAAACTTAACGGCCAAACAAAGTGAGCATAAGGGTCCGTTTGGGACAACATCGGAGCGTCGGTGCGGGAGCAACCGATGTCGAAAGGAGGGAAAACAAACGAGCGCTGTGTGCGGGCGGCAGCGTTTGCTCACACAACCTGAGCTAAAGCGGCGCCTTTTGGATTTGAAAAATATTTCAAATCCAAAGAGTCAGAATATATTCCTACACAGGGTTACCACGAGTAAATCTTTAACAATTTTATTGTCAATGTGAAATATTCATAAAAAGAAAACAAAGAAAAATGTCAGGTTCATTTATCTGATTGGCTAGTCGAGCTAGTTCATAGATCTTTAGGCTTTGATTGTCGAGTAATAGAGATTTTACAAATAAAAACTGAGGATTGGGACTCCTTTGCTGTCATTAGCACTGTGCCGCTGTGGTTACAAACCGCCTCATATAATGAACTTCATTCATTTACATCATAGGCACACTGGGAGCGTAAATAATTGTAACCGTAGCTCCTACGCCACTCCAAATAGATCCTTAGATGACACATAGTCATCACTCAGATGCTAAGAATCAAACAGACGGCGTAATAGTCAGGCTTCCGTCCGTATATCCCGACATTTTCTCTTCAATATTGAGAGGTAGGTTGTTGGGATTCGGATCCTCTGGAGTTCAGGAGAAACTCCACAAATCCAACGCGCGAGAACTCCTGAACTTTACAGATCGAACGGTTAAAAAAAATTAGGCAATAAAAGACAAAAAAACGAAAAGCAAAAATAACTTCAAATCAAAAAATCACAGGGATTCTCGCACGTCGGATTGAAATCCGGCCACCAACGCGCGAGAACCCCCAAACTCCACCCTATAGTTGTAACACCAGGGGATCCGAATTCAGGTTGTTGAGTGTAAGGCTTGAATCAGACTCTCCAAATTAATAAAATAATAATATTAAAAACGGTATCATAATGTAAACTGAGCAAAGGCATTGATATAGCACGACTGCCATCAGCATGGAGTAATTTTTGGGTGGGTGTGGCTCACGGTGAGCGTGAGATCAGCGTCTTACACTCGCACATCAATGCCTTTGAACGTATGTGTGATGATCAACAACTAACATTAGTTTCGTCACTAAAAAAATACATTTAGTGACGAAAATTATTAGCAACGAACATTCGTTTCGTCACTAAAAATATACATTTAGTGACAAAAATTATTTTGGTCACTAAATACATTTAGTAGCAGACTTTTTGCAACTAGCTTGTGATAAAATAAATTTGGTCACTAAATATTTTTTGTGACCAACCCACAATATTTAGTGACCAAAATTTTTGTCACTAAAAGCTTATTTTCTTATAGTGGCGGATCGAGCCATCTACCGACCTCACCTGCGGTGTGTTTGATGTAATTAAGCACTCGAAGTTTATGAACTCGCGCGAGTTTTTCTTCTCAACGACCGGATGATGCACAGCCTTCTCAGCCATCAAATTTCTGGACCATCTCTATCAAACGAAGAATTGGCGTATTCGCTGACTATTAATGCGAATTTCTATTAAACGCAACTTCATTCATGCCTAGCTAGCTTATTTATGACTCCAAGGGTCCGTTTGGCACAAACGGTGGTGCCGTTCATTAGCGCTGTGGTTACAAACCGCCTCATATAATGAACTTCATTCATTTTTATGTTCAAAATTTGTTTTTCTTTTCATGGTCACCACCATAACCAAATGCATTTCATGACCGTGGAGTTTGCCCAATGTCACCCGAGCAAAAATGTCACACAAAAAATGATTCGTAGCCGCCACATTTGAATAAAAACATCACCATTATAGAATGTATTTTTGACATTTCAACAACTACGACTTCCACCAAGAAAATAAAAACAGTTCAAATTTCTTAGGCTAGGGTGGGAGTTCACGAACTACTGTTCATAACCAGCTGTGAAAGTATGACATTTTTTACAAATTTTACTCAATTTTATTTAGTAGTGCAGCAAAGTTTCCATCAACTCCTCCCTTCTCTCATGCTCTTACAAAATCAGCGCGCTTGCCAAACTCTCCTCATCAAATTAAATACTCATCCGCTGCATCAAACAGCTAGTATATACTGTTTGCTTATGATTTTAATTATGCAAACATTAATTTTTTTGGGCTCAGCCAAATAAACTTCGATTCAAATGTTTTAAAATACGACGGCCAATCTTGCTTGTTGAAGATGGAAAAATTCCCTATTTCAAAATTCGGATCAATGCAATCGGTCGCCTACCGGACGAGTATGCAATGAGTGTTCATCGTACTCGTTCAAGTCTTCTAATGTCTTGAATACTAACTTTGACTACTGCCTTGACCCTTTGCTGACATGGTTTGGGGTGAGCCTACCCTCGATGAATATGAATTGTACACTGCCACTTGCAGCAATACATTTTAAAAAATGCGAAATGCTAAACATACTGCATGCGATTAGATTAGTATCAAATTCATTAAAATGTCATCAGGAGCATGTAAAAGACAGGAAACAATCAAATAGAATCAACAGAACTATGTAAACACATTACTCTGCTAAATATACATGGAGAAGATCTTCTGAAATGCATTATTATGCAATCGAATGTTCATAGTTTGAATATTACAGATAATATTGTGAGAAATTATCACATTTGCATTCATGCAGATACCCAAACATGATTCAAACTATCTCCCAGGCGATTTCAAGTGGTCCCAACTTATTTTTGAGTACCTTTTGTAGAAGACTAATCACTAATGCGAGGAAAAAACATTTTAAAGCCCATTTGATGGTTGAAATTTGATAATATGTTTTACATGAGGAGTAGTTTGGTAAAACCTGTTGGAGGGTTCAAAATGGACTTAAAAAAGCATGTCAGGATTAATCCTACATCAACGTCTTGTAAAAAATTTATGTGGGAAGCTGAAACCGATGTCACAGGAACAATCAACCATAACCGAAGGCAAGTAAAAGACAACAACAACACAAAAAGTTTCAATTGAAATTAACTTCTTTTACAGGACGAGACATGTTATGCTGTCGCCCCTCCCAAACTTCCGCCAAACTCCTTTCTTGGTCGGGGATATTTTTGGAATGCACTCCAATTATGTAATCTCCATTATTCTGGTATTTATGGATGATTTCTTTGACGGGATATTTGATCACCTTTCATTGTTGCCGACGACCCGTTTTGGAGACCGCTCCAAATTTGGCATCCTCATTAATCTGGTGATGATGGAGGATTTTAGGAAGGGATTGATCTCCTTCCATGATGACCGTCATACCTATTTTGGTTCGAGATTGTTCATCTTCTTTTTTCTCGGTTCAATTTTATTCCTCCATTTTAGCCGTATTGTATGTTTGAGAAATTATTAGTGAATTTATCTCTACCTACACAATAGATGCACTCATACTAAATTTTTCGGGGAACCACTTTAAATCTTGTTGTTCTTCTTTTGTGCTGTTTGTTTATTTTTCGTAACCAGAATTTTGGTCGCTAGAACATTGTTTTGGCACAAAAGAATTCATCTGCACTCGGAACGACCATTTACATAACATAGACATACGTTGCAACACATGATTACTAATGTATCAAGGGAAACAGAAAAATTGCCACAAGAACTAAACCGCGCAGACAGATATCTGTAACCGCACAAGCCGCCTAACCGTCAGCCGAGTCCGCCGAGACCGCCGAAGCCGCTTAACCGCGCGGACTGCTGTTATTGAATGCTGAAGGAGCCCGAACAAAACCCGCTGATAGATCACCGGGCGAACTGATCTGCTTATCCGCAACTCCGAGGAAGAGATCTAGTCGCTGAGACCGCGACTAACTGTTACCCGTTGACTGTATCCGCGAACTGTTCCACACCAAACTTCCGCTAGTCGCCTAACTGCCTGGTGTTAGCCGCACAGCCTCCACATAAACAACTTCCTTAGTAACAGTGGTTAGAAAACCATAACCGCAAAATCAAGCGCGAGCTCGTTCTTACTATTCACTGCTTGTTTATGACGAGTCGATGAGTCTTATTTATAGATGTGAGGAGGAGTGTGGTCACCACTTACATCGATAGGATAACCGTCCATCAATCCTGTCGGCTAACACTTGTATCCGCACAGCGCGGACACCAACACCTATTCGCCAGGTCACACTATCGACAAGGCCGGATAGACGACCGGTCCGTCAACCCTGCAGACACTGCTACAAAACCGCGCATCCTGCAACCCATGACTTGGACAAAGTCAGTGTCCAACCAACACTGTCGAACTCGACGAATACCTGAGCAGTCCGCAAACCAGGCGAACTCGGCGAGCTAAGCAACTAGCTGGACTTAGTCCCCTAGACCAAGTTCATTAACCCGCACGATCTCCGAGAACCTGCATCACCTGATACAGAGATCGCGCCCTACTGAGCAACTCCAGTACGCTACCATGCAAACTGCTATATCAGTCTGCGCGACCTCCATGCAACCTATCTGCACAACCGTGCCAACTCCACGATGTAACATCTAAACCGCAAGTACATATACGTGTCAGACACCGGCGAACTCCAGAAGAGTCCGCAACAGCAAACCTGTCGGACTCGGCGAACTTCAAATTGAGTCTGCAACACCTGCAGTCGGGAGGCCCGAGGCTTGTCAAAATGACCAAGTCTACCCCAGCGATCTCTGAACTTCCTCTCCCGAGAAGGCACCAACGACCTGGTGGAAAGCCACCCCAGTCCGTGATATCCGTCTGCCTTCTTGTGATCCAGAGATCCTCCCGAACTTGGCGACCTCCAAAGGAGTTCGCAACTAACCGCGGATAAACAAACATATCCGTCCGGTTACTCCACCAGAGTGCTTGCTGGTCCAGACCGCTAAAGAAGAACCACAGCCGAAACCGGCTATCCAACTAGACTATCCGCCAAAGCTATCTGTCTAGTCCGCGTGGTCTCTGCGGTCTGCGTGGACTGTCCATTCAGTCTGTCTAACTTCCACCACTTTCACTTCAACAATTTCAACACGTCTGCCCAAACAATTCACTCGTGCTTATAATTGACACCGCCACTCCGGTAGTTTAACATGGTATCAGAGCTAGGTTCGTGCTGAGGGGGCGTGTTAGACGGTCCAGTATGAATCAAAAAAAGACATGTTAAGATTAATCTCACACCTCTCCAATCCGAACCCGAACCCGGAATTTGAAATGAAAAATGGGTGCGGTGGTTTAACAAAATCATCATTCGGTTCTCTTAATCAGGAAGATTTCAATGTCACACATAAAATGAATGTAAACAAAGCCTCTACTCTTAAGAACATCATTTCTATATACAAACTGTCGAATGAGCCCTCAAAATTGTTACCCATGCTGGAGTTATTAAGTTGACTTGGTCAACTTAATTCCTTTTATATTATATATGTGTTTTATGTTTTGTCTTTTAGTGGAGAGAGAGAGGGGTTATGTTGGTGGGCATTTATTATGCTTGTTAAAACCGGAACCCGGCTTCCTGTGGAGCTCGCCCTTGGGGAAAGGGGTGGTCTCGCGCCTACTTCGCTCCTGCAAGGAAAAACAACAAGACAAGGAGAAACAGACCCAAGGGCTCGGCGGGGAGGTCCCACCACAAACCCGGAAGATCTCAGAGCGCTTCCCCTCCTTATCCTGAAGCCGAGCTAAGGTACCCTCAAAAAGCACTTAAGATTTTGGGGAGAAGAGCACAGGAAGAACCTGCTTTCTGGGGTACCCCTTGGGTCCTATTTATAGTTTTTGAAATCCGGACTGCCCATAACCAAAATACCTGACCTGAAATTACCAGAAAACCCTCGGCTGGGCCTGCCAACAGCCAAACTCCGCTGTTTTGAAGGGCTATGGGCAGACCAGCAGGGGTAAAACAGTAAAAAGTACCTCTGACCCCCAGGCGAGCTGGGAGCTCTGGCCACCTCGGCATGCTCTGCTCGCCCGCTGCTGCCGAGCTCCACTGCGAGGGCGCGAGTTGCAGCCCGCTCGGCGAATGCCGAGCTCGGGGTCGCCGATCGAAGATCTCTGGCCGACGGATGCCGAGCTCAGCCTCGCCCCTGCCGCTGCCAAGCTCGCCTGCTGCTCCCAGTCTGATCTGCTCGCCCCCTGGTGACCTTGCTCGCCGGACACGGGGTTGTACAATGCTGCCACATGTAGTTTTCGTATTGGTTGGGTTAGCCTATATAAAGGCTTGTATAGTTCTTTTGAATGTAGCTGAAAAAAATCATTCTTCCTCCATACTTTCGGTTTTATAGAGAGAGAGAGAGAGGAGCGCTGCAGCGTTGGTAGAATAAGATCTAACAGGGCGGTTAGAAGGGGAAGCCGCGCGGTTTGGCGATCTCGCCGCGAGAAGGGGTGCTCACGCTTTGCGCACTCGTGGTTTTAGTGTTGGTCTCGCCTGTGTCAGGCCGCGGGTGGTCGCTCAGCTCGTAGAGGTTACATCTAGCCGGGCGGTCTCGGCGTGAGAGAGTGGTGTTGGACTCGCCAAGTGTGCGGTCCCGCAGTTGGTAGTGACGGTCTCGCCGGGTGGCATTCGTGTGTACTCACAGGTGGAGGGCTAACCGCGAGCGAGTACGGTCTCGCTGGGTGAACTCGCAAGTGTGCTCGCTCTCGCGGGGGGGGGGGGGGGGTGCGAGATGTAGTTCTCGCCTAGCTGCTAGCCGCGCGGGTAGGCGGTTTGGAGTGGTGATCTCGCTCCGTAGTTGTCTCGCAGGAGGGAGACCGCACGAGTAGGCGGTTTGTGGCGGCGGTCTCGCACGTTTTGAACTTGGGTTATTTTGGTGATTAAGTGAGATCAGATTGTGGAGTTGAGTTTGGTGGAGGGAACCATACACGTTTCCAACAAGTGGTATCAGAGGGAGGTTCCATCCCCTGGGAGTTGGCTCGGAAGGTTAAGTGACAAGGAGAGATGGAGATGAGAAGTGGAATGTCGGGGCAAGTCCCCAAGTTGACCAAAACGAACTATGGAAATTGGAGTATACAAATGCGAGTGCTACTCGCCTCCAAAGAGATATGAGAGATAGTTGAAGAAGGATTCGAGGTGCTTACTACTGAAGCGGAGGTAACATTGACTAACGCTCAGAAGACAGCATTGAGGGAAGCAAAGAAGCGGGACAAGAATGCCATATTCCTATTGTACCAAGGAGTTGATGAGGCGACGTTTGAGAAGATCTCTGATGCAGGGACATCGAGAGAAGCATGGAAGATATTGCAACGCTCCATGCAGGGAGTTGACAAAGAAAAGAAACTGAAGTTGCAATCTCTTCGAGCTCAATATGAGGTGTTGAAGATGCAGAGCTCAGAGAGAGTTGGTGACTATGTGACCCGTCTGCGGACGCTCACAAATGAGATGAAGAGGAATGGAGAGGTGACCGATGATGTCAGTTTCATGGAGAAGCTCCTGCAATCTATGTCCAAGAAGTTCAGGCACGTGGTAGTAGCCATAGAGGAGTCGAAGGATCTCACCGTGATGGCAGAAGATGAGCTTGTTGGCTCGCTGCAAGCCCACGAGTACCGCATGCTACAAGATGACGAGGAGTCGAGTGGCTTGGGGAAAGCACTCTAGACTCAGCTTAATTTTGGAGAGATCTCAGGAAGAGGAGGCCAGCGCGGCCGAGGCTACCAAGGTAGAGGAAGAGGAAGAAGAGGTGGAAGAGATTTCAGAAGAAAGCAGTACAACCAGAAGGAGGCGGAACAACCTCAGGGTTGGAGACACGATGGAGGAGGAAGAGGGAGAGGCCAAGGGAGAGGCCAAGGTAGGGGACAAGGAAGGGACCAGGGAAGAGGTCAAGGAAGAGGAAGAGGAGATATGTCCCAGACTCAATGTTATAACTGTAACAAGTTCGGACACATGAGCTACGATTGTTGGGCTCCAAGGAAGGGAGGAGATGTCAATCACTATGCTGAGGCAAGTAACACGGGTGGCGACCCGATGATGTTCCTTACCATCCAAGGGGCTGTAGAAGGGAGGAACGGAGTGTGGTACTTGGACACTGGTGCAAGTAACCACATGTGTGGAGATAAGGAGTTGTTCACTAGCCTTGAGGCAAATGGTGGTGAAGTCAGCTTTGGTGACGCCTCTAAGATATCTTTGGAAGGAAGAGGAGTGATAGCGGTCACGATGAATGAGAAGGAGGTGCATATCAACGATGTCTTCTATGTGTCGGGCTTGAGGAGTAACATCCTAAGTCTTGGGCAGCTAGTGAAGAAGGACTATCGTGTCTTGTTGAGGGATAGTACCTTAGCTATGAAGGATAGTCAAAGAAGAGAGGTGGTGAGAGTGAAGATGGCGACGAATCACCTCTTTCCTCTAAGTGTGGATGCCAAGGAGACGGCATGTCTTGCGAAGACAGAAGAAGAAGAGGAAGCTTGGCTGTGGCACCACCGGATGGGCCATCTGGGGTTCACAGGCCTGAAGTTACTATCCCACTCCAAGATGGTAGAAGGGTTGACTATGATCTCGCCTCCTCAGATGGTATGTGAGGCATGTACCAAAGGAAAGCAGAAGAGAGAAACGTTCGAGGGTGGAAAGTCCCGGAGGGCGACAAGGCAGCTGGAGCTAGTTCATTCGGACATAACAGGTCCGTTTAAGACGACCTCAGTTGGAGGCAGCAGATACTACATTACCTTCACGGATGACTACAGTCGGAAGTGTTGGGTGTACTTTCTGAGAGAGAAGGCCGAGGCGCTTGACAAATTCAAGGAGTTCAAGGCAATGGCTGAGAAGGAGAGTGAGCAACCACTGAAGGTGTTCAGGACAGATAGAGGTGGAGAGTACACCTCAAGGCTGTTTGATGAGTTCTGCAAGCAGTGGGGGATATCTCATCAGATGACGGCAGCGTACTCACCTCAGCAGAACGGAGTGGCAGAGAGAAAGAACCTGACTATCATGAATATGACAAGGAGTATGGTGAAAGGCAAGGGGTTGCCTAAGATGTATTGGGCAGAGACAGTACAGGTGGCATTGTACTTACTGAACCGTTGCCCAATAAAGAGTGTAAAGTTCAAGACGCTGTTCAAAGCATGGTGTGGGTGGAAGCTAAGCGTAAAGCAACTAAGGGTCTTCGGGTGTGTGGCTTATACCCATGTCCCGGACCAGAGAAGAAGGAAGCTAGATGACCAGAGCGAGAAGTGCATCTTCGTAGGCTACGCTCCTACGAGCAAGGCGTACAAGCTGTACAACCCGGTGACGGAGAAGGCCATCATCTCAAGGGATGTGGTGTTTGAGGAAGACAGCTGCTGGAGCTGGGATGAAGAGGTGAGGAATATCAAGGGGATGTTCTTCGATGATGATGAAGAAGAGGGTGGTCAGGGAGATGAAGCTGAGATGGGTGGAGCTCAGCCACCATCGCCACCAAGCAGGGAGTCAGGGGGAGATCTCACCCCTTACTCAAGTGGAGCAAGTACGAGCAGAGGAAGATCTGGTGGAGCAAGCACCAGCGGAACCAAGGATGATCGTACTCATCCTCGGACAAGGAGGTTGGAGGAGATCTATGGAGAGACGGCTCCAACTCATAACAATTTTTCTTTATACTGTTTGTTTGCAGATGTTGAGACATACTCTTACGAAGAAGCCGTCCAAGAAAAAAACTTGGAGAAAGGCGATGGATGCGAAGATAGCCTCCAACAAGAAGAATGAAACCTGGAAGTTGGTGGATCCACCTGCAAGCCACAAACCACTCGGGGTGAAGTGGGTATATAAGGTGAAGAAGAATAAAGATGGAGGCGTGGAGAAACGCAAAGCAAGACTTGTTGTGAAGGGCTATCGCCAAGTCTAGGGTGTGAACTATGTTGAGGTCTTCACACAAGTGGCGCGGATTGACACCATCAGGTTGATCATCGCGCTAGCAGCACATCATGGGTGGAAGATAATGCAGATGAACATGATATCTGCTTACTTGAATGGCTACCTGAAGGAGGATGTGTACATCGAACAACCTTCAGGGTATGCGGTGAAGGACAGGAGAGAAAAGTCTGCAAGCTGGACAAGGCTCTTTATGGGCTGAAGCAGGGAGCTAGAGCCTGAAATGGAAGGATAAATGCTTACCTACAAAAGCATGACTATCAGAAGAGTCCGCATGAATATGCACTCTATACCAAAGTGGATAAGAATGGCAGCATGATGATTGTGTGTCTATACGTGGATGACATGATCTTCACATGCAACAACACTGCGATGTACGAGGAATTCAGAGGAATGATAAAGAAGGAGTTCGAGATGATGGACTTGGGAGAGCTAAGCTACTTCTTGGGAGTAGAAGTGAAGCAGGGTGAAGATGGAATCTTCATCTCCCAAAAGAAGTATGCAGAAGAGATTCAGAAGAAGTTCAGGATGGAGGGTAGCAAGACAATCTTCACTCCTGCGGACCCTGGAACGAAATTGAGGAAGGATTTCGAAGAGGAAGGAGTGGACCCAACTATATTCAAGCGCCTGGTCGGAAGTCTAAGGTACTCGACTTTCACTAGGCTGGACATCATGTATGCGGTCGGGGTAGTAAGCAGGCACATGAAGGAGCCCAAGCAGGACCACTTCACAGCAGCGAAGAGTATCCTGAGGTATGTGAACGGGACTTGGGACCATGGCCTGAAGTACTCATCTGGAGGAGAGTTGAAGCTAGTCGGCTACTCGGATAGCGACTATGGAGTTGATGTGAACGACCGGAAGAGCACTTCCGGGTATGCGTTCAACATGGGAACCACGACGTTCTCATGGAGTTCTAAGAAGCAGGATACTATAGCCTTATCATCTTGCGAGGCAGAGTACATCGCGGCGGCATGCGCCTGCCAAGCCATCTGGTTACGGAACCTTCTGGGGGAGTTGCATCATGCACAGGAAGGGTCAACGACAGTATTAGTGGATAACATGTCTGCCATCCAGCTCGCAAAGAACCCAGTATTGCATGGGAGGAGCCAGCATATCGAGACACGATATCACTTCCTCCGTGAACAAGTGGAGCAGAAGACAGTGGAGGTGGTGTATTGTCCAACTGGAGAGCAGGTTGCAGACATCTTCACTAAGACATTAAAAGTAGAGATTTTTCTGAAGCTAAAGAGCAAACTCGGCATGGTCTGCCAAGTTTGAGGGGGAGTTTGCTGGAGTTATTAAGTTGACTGGGTCAACTTAATCCCTTTTATATTATATATGTGTTTTATGTTTTGTCTTTTAGTGGAGAGAGAGAGGTTATGTTGGTGAGCATTTATTATGCTGCCACATGTAATTTTCTTATTGGTTGGGTTAGCCTATATAAAGGCTTGTATAGTTCTTTTGAATGTAGCTGAAAAAAATCATTTTTCCTCCATACTTTCGGTTTTAGAGAGAGAGAGAGAGAGGAGCGCTGCAGCGTTGGTAGAATAAGATCTAACCGGGCGGTTCGAAGGGGAAGCCGCGCAGTTTGGCGATCTCGCCGCGAGAAGGGGTGCTCCGCTTTGCGCACTCGTGGTTTTAGTGTTGGTCTCGCCTGTGTCAGGTCGCGGGTGGTCGCTCAGCTCGTAGAGGTTACATCTAGCCGGGCGGTCTCGGCGTGAGAGAGTGGTGTTGGACTCGCCGAGTGTGCATCCCGCAGTTGGTAGTGACGGTCTCGCCGGGTGGCGTTCGCGTGTACTCACTGGTGGAGGGCTAACCGCGAGCGAGTACGGTCTCGTTGGGTGAACTTGCAAGTGTGCTCGCTCTCGCCAGGGGGGGGGGGGGGGCGAGAGGTAGTTCTCGCATAGCTGCTAGCCGCGCGGGTAGGCGGTTTGGAGTGGTGATCTCGCTCCGTAGTTGTCTCGCAGGAGGGAGACCGCGCGAGTAGGCGGTTTGTGGCGGCGGTCTCGCATGTTTTGAACTGGGGTTATTTTGGTTATTAAGTGAGATCAGATTGTGGAGTTGAGTTTGGTGGAGGGAACCATACACGTTTCCAACAACCCAGAGTTTTGTATGCTAGAATGAGTAGAACTCAACAATTAATGAACGCAGAGTTGAAGTGAAATAAGCCATGATATTTGGAATAAGGCTTACATAAATCATTCACAAGTTGGAAAATAGCTATACTTGTCATGCCATGCCAGTAATTTGAGAGGTCGAATATGTAACTTTAACCCCTCTTTAGGCCCCTGTTAAGGTGCAGCTTTGCAATTAATTAGGGAATGTTCAGGTTTGGCAAATATGTTTTATTAGCTTATAATTGCTTTGTAAATTGTATATATGACGCTCCACGAATTGTGCGATCAATGTAAGTAATGAAAGAGCTCCCCCTTCCTCTCCTTGTCTTCTTTATACAGTTCGCAGGAACAATCAATCATAACAAAGACAAGTAAAAGACAACAACAACAGCAACACAAAAGATTTCAATTGCAATTAACTTCTTTTACAGGACGAGACATGTTATGTTGTCGCCCCTCCTAAACTTCCGTCAAGCTCCATTCTTGGTCGGGGATATTTTTGGAATCCACTCCAATTATGTAATCTCCATTATTCCGGTATTTATGGAGGATTTCTTTAAAGAGATATTTGATCACATTCCATTATTGCCGCCAACCCATTTTGGAGACCGCTCCAAATTTGACATCGTCATTAATCTTGTGATGATGAAGGATTTTAGAAAGGGATTGATCTCGTTCCATGATGACCGTCATACCTATTTTGGGTTTCTTCCACCACCTATATATAGTGGTGTGACCGGTCATCCAAGTTCAGTGCAGTGCGGCAGTCAAGTTTTGGTCGAAGATCGTCGGCTTCTCTTCGAAGCACCTACCCCCGCCTTTCTCTTCCCGTCGGCCGCCGAATCGGAGGTCATTCTTTCCTTGTAGCCGACCATCGTATCTCGTAGTCGTCTTGATTTCTCGTCACAACGTGTACGGCCGGATCTTGGAGGGTTCGAGATTTTTCATTTTCTCTTTTCTCGATTCAATTTTATTCCTCTATTTTAGCCGTATTGCATGTTTGAGAAATTATTAGTGAATTTATATCTACCTGCACAGCGAATGTACTCATACTAAATTTTTCGGGGAACCACTTTAAATCTTGATGTTCTTTTTTTGTGCTGTTTGTTTATTTTCGTGCGTTATTATTATTATTATTTTTCGTAACCAGAATTTTGGCCGCTAGAACATTATTTTGGCACAGAAAAATTCATCTGCACTCGGAACGACCGTTTTCATAACAGAGACATACATTGCAAGACATGATTAATAATGTATCAAGGGAAACAGAAAAGTTGTCACAAGAAGTAAACCGCGCGGACAGATATCTGTAACCGCACAAGCCACCTAACCGTCAGCCGAGTCCGCCGAGACCGCCGAAGCCGCCTAACCGCGCCTAACCGCGCGGACTGCTGTTATTGAATGCTGAAGGAGCCCGAACAGAACCCGCTGATAGACAGGGCGAACTGATCTGCTTATCCACAACTCCGAGGAAGAGATCTAGTCGCTGAGACCGCGACTAGCTGTTAACCGCTGACTGTATCCGCGAACTGTTCCACACCAAACTTCCGATAGTCGCCTAGCCGCCTGATGTTAGCCGCACAGCCTGCACATAAACAACTTCCTTAGTCGCAGTGGTTAGAAAATCGTAACCGCAAAATCAAGCGCGAGCTCGTTCTTACTGTTCACTGCTTGTTTATGACGAGTCGATGAGTCTTATTTATAGATTTGAGGAGGAGTGTCGTCACCAATTATACCGATAGGATAAACGTCCATCAATCCTGTCGGCTAACACTTGTATCCGCACAGCGCGAACACCAGCACCTATTCGCCAGGTCGCACCATCGACAAGGCCGGATAGACGACCGGTCCGTCAACCCTGCAGACACTGCTACAAGACCGCGCATCCTGTAGCCCATGACTTGGACAAAGTCCGTGTCCAGCCAACACTGTCGAACTGGACGAATACCTGAGCAGTCCGCAAACCAGGCGAACTCGTTGAGCTAAGCAATTAGCTAGACTTAGTCCCCCAGACCAAGTCCATTAACCCGCACGATCTCCGAGAACCCGCATCGCCTGATACCGAGATCGCGCCCTACGTACTAAGCAACTCCAGTACGCTACCATGCAGACTGCTCTATCAGTCCACGTGACCTCCATGCAACCTATCCGCACAACCGTGCCAACTCCACGATCTAACATCTAAACCGCAAGCACAGATACATGTCGGACACCGACGAGCTCCAGAAGAGTCCGCAACACCAAACCTGTCGGACTCGGCGAACTCCAAATTGAGTCTGCAACACTTGCAGTCGAGACTTGTCAAAATGACCAAGTCTACCCCAGCGATCTCTGAAATTCCTCGCCCGAGAAGGCACCAACGACCTGGCGAAAAGCCACCCCAGTTCGCGATATCAGTCTGCCTTCTTACGATCAAGAGATCCTGCCGAACTTGGCGACCTCCAAAGGAGTTCGCCACTACCCTCAGATAAACAAACTTATCCGCCCTGTTACTCAATCAGAGTGCCTGTTGGTCCAGACCGCTAGAGAAGAACCACAGCCGAAACCACGGGCGGACCCATATTAAGACACGGTCAGGCACATGCCCGACCGTATTTTCCCCGGAATTGCCCTAGCGGCTTTCACTTCCCGCTTTCGGATTTCTGGCCAAGCCGACGACGATTCTCCTGCGAGCAAACCTCCCGCGCAACTTCGGCGAGTCAGCGTGATCCACAGATCCCTCAACCTCTGCGTCTGCGATATCTAGCGGCGTCAATGTCAGACGGTGCGCTCTGCCCTAGTTCGGTAGTCCCTTTCAGGCTTCAGCTTTCTCCCTTTTGATTGAGACCGGATGTTGATGCGCGGAAACGGCACCGGGGCACAGCTAAAACGGAGGGGGTGTTTGACCTCACAGGCTAGGAGAGGAGAAGGAGAAGATTGCAGGGGAAGAGGAGAGGCTTGATCAACAGAGAGGGTTGATCAAGAGAGGAAGAGGAGGTTGACCAGGAGCTGTCGAGCAGACAGTTAATATGACGGTTGTGTTTGCAGGTTGGTTGCCGAGAAGTGCTGAGCTGAGCAGAGGGCAAGGCTTGCTGAGCAGAGAGCAAGGCTTGCTGAGCAGAGAGCAAGGCTTGCTGAGCAGAGAGCAAGACCTGCTGAGCAGAGAGCAAGGCCTGCTGAGCAGAGAGCAAGGCCTGTTGAGCAGAGAGCAAGGCCTGCTGAGCAGAGAGCAAGGCTTGCTGAGCTGGGAGCAAGGCTTGCTGAGCAGAGAGCAAGGCTTGCTGAGCAGAGAGCAAGGCTTGCTGAGCAGAGAGCAAGACCTGTTGAGCAGAGAGAAGGAGAGGGGGCCGCTAGCAGCGGCAACAACGCACTTCGCCCGCCGCGGCCTAAATGCCACTCTTGCGACAGGCTTCCCTTTGATTAATAGCGAGAGGTTACAAGATTACTAGTACACCTTCACAACAAAGCATTAAAGGGCTACAAAGGGAAGCTGGCGGCTAAGGGAGAAGAAATTGCCAGAGAGCAGAGAAAAGAAGCTGCCAGAGACTAAGTAAAAGAGGCTGCTAGCAGCTGCGGAGGACTGGAAAACTGAGTCCGCAGAGCTTGCTGGGAAGCTGTAGGTAAGCTGTGGAGGACTGCACGGACTGGAAAACTGAGTCCGCAGAGCTTGCTGGATCAACTGATGGAGGACTGTGTCACAACCCGCATTTCCTCAACGAATACATCGTATCAGAGCAAGAGGAACTACGGGTTATGATGCCACGTCGTGCAGGGGATAACTGCACACGCTCAGGCAACCCATTGGCACTTCCTTTACCAGTGGAACGCACCAATCAAAACCAGCCCAAATCGGGGCCAAAATGGTCTCTCATACCATAAACCAAAACCCGGTGGCCACCAAGACTGAAACCACACCACCCCTTGCAGAATTCTCACACAAACGCTCCTGTCATAGTTCACAATTCACCTCGCAAAACGCCCCATAACCCAAGCTAAACACGTTTCCTTTCATCGTCCTCACGCATGACGACAAGGTGATAGAAAATTAATTAAGCTATGATTTACATGAATTACATGATGAGGAACAAGAACAAATCACATGATTAGGCAAGAAAAAAGCTACATGAACATGAATCCACTTAGCTACATGACTCACATGAACGAGAAAAAATTACATGAATCAACCTATCATACGAATTCATTGAACATAGGGAAAATTACATGAATTTGATAAGAGGCCTCACCGAGTCCCCAATTTGGACTTCAGTTTGCTGGGGAATCGTGCAACTCGGCAACCAAAACAGCCACTCGCACGCCCGCGGAAAAAACCATGCTCGAACAACTGTCAAAGCCAACGTAACGCCCATCATGCGTACGCAATCAAAAATCCGGGGTGTTAGAAACTGCGCGGACTGGAAAACTGAGTCCGCAGGGTCTGTTGGCAGGCTGATGGAGGACTGCGCGGACTGAAAAACTGAGTCCGCATGGTCTGCTGTCAAGACTTGTCTCCACCACTGGTCCCCCTGAATGAGAGGTATCAGGGGCTATTTATAGGCCCGGGGAGGACCAACTAGAAGCGGGGCCCAGTGACGTCAGCATGACGACCTGCGCGGACTCCGCAGACTGAAAAATGGAGTCCGCCAGGTCGGCGGGCGAAGCAGGCGGCAGGAGGCCGGGAGAGAACGGATGCCGCCCCCTTACGGGCGGCCTGGGCGGACTCCGGTGGGAGTCCGCCCGGCAGGCCGGAGGCCGCCCCCCAGCGGGCGGCCTAGGCGGACTCCGGGGGGAGTCCGCCCGGCGGGCCGGAGGCCGCCCCCCAGAGGGCGGCCTGGGCGGACTCCGGGGGGAGTCCGCCCGGCGGGCCGGAGGCCTCCCCCGAGCGGGCGGCCTGGGCGGACTCCGGGGGGAGTCCGCCCGGCGGGCCGGAGGCCGCCCCCTAGCGGGCGGCCTGGGCGGACTCCGGGGGGAGTCCGCCCGGCGGGCCGGAGGCCGCCCCCGAGCGGGCGGCCTGGGCGGACTCCGGGGGTAGTCCGCCAGGCGGGCAGGAGGCCGCCCCCGAGCGGGCGGCCTGGGCGGACTCCGGTGGGAGTCCGCCCTGCTGGCCGGAGGCCGCCCCCCAGCGGGCTGCCTGGGCGGACTCCGGGGGGAGTCTGCCTGGCGTGCCGGAGGCCGCCCCCTAGCGGGCGGCCTGGGCGGACTCCGGGGGGAGTCTGCCCGGCGGGCCGGAGGCCGCCCCCTTAGCGGGCGGCCTGGGCGGACTCTGGGGGGAGTCCGCCCGGCGGGCCGGAGGCCGCCCCCCTAGCGGGCGGCCTGGGCGGACTCCGGGGGGAGTCCGCCCCCTAGCGGGTGGCCTGGGAGGACTCTAGGGGGAGTCCGCCCGGCTAGCTGCGAAGCGGGCGCCCTCCTGCGGGCGGGATCCCAGATGGTTGGTTGCCTCCTGCAAGGAAAAGCATTGCACGGTTAGCGGGCCTAACCGCATGGCCTGCGAGGGTGAGCTATGGGAATAGCCCGCCGTCCCGCAGGGCACGCAGTTGCTAGGAGACCTAGGCGGATAGGGAAAACTGTCCGCCTACACTGGGACTTGCCGCGTTCAATAGAGAGAATCTGAGGATCGCGACTAGCCAGCTGGCAACCTTGGGAAGGATCGCCGATTTCTGGGTTAACATAATCCCCGCACTTTTTTAAGTTACGAAGTGAACTTCAAAAAAGTTGGAGACCCACGAAAAACGTGATCCACCCCGAAGGAAGAAGAAGAGGGGCGATGAGAGACAGAACCTGAAGCCTCTCCTTAGGAGCTTGGTACAGCTTGTCTATTTTCCTGCAAGAGGAAAGTTAGGATAGACATGTATGGGTGGTACATCGAGTGTGTACCTGAGTTTGCTTTTGCAAAACGAAGAAGGTGTATCTTCCATTAAGTTCTGCAAAACAAAAGTGAGAGGAAAACAGAAAGCATAATAACTTGCAAGTACCTAATGGAGGCTTGCAAGCACCTGTTATCCTCTGCAAAAAGGAAGGATAAAGAGTATACAAGAAAGAAAGAAAAATGAGTTGCAAGTACCTGAAAGGAACTTGCAAATCTTTGCTGGTTTCTGCAAAAGAAAAAGTACGCACAGTATATGAAAGTAACTTGCAAGCATCTGAATACGACTTGCAGGCTTCTGCTAACCACTGCAAAGAGAAGAGTGAGCAGCAGACGATATATATATGAAAGGAGCTTGCAAGTACCTGTGGAGAAGGCTTGCAAGGGTTTGCTAATTTCTGCAAGGCGAAGAGTTATAAGCAAACAAGACATGAAAAATAACTTGCAAGTACCTGTGAAGAGAAGGCTTGCAAGTGTTGATCACCACACCAAAACTGTTGATATACCAGAACTGTTGATCACCGTACCAAAACTGTTGATATGGCTGGATGGACATAAGCAAAATGAATGCCGGAATCCTTTTGGTAGGTCGGATTAATCTGTTCACCTGTGAAAGAAGGCAATAGACGAAAAGAGGTCTATACTCGGAATGACTAAAGAAGGTTGAATGCTGCCACAGGTGTTCCCCGTGGGCCTTATGCATCACTTGCCCGAAAAATCATCCCAATTATAGTCCTACTCAAAGCGGGCTGGCCGCACATCCTCAAGGAGGGCACAAAAGAGAAAAGCAAGGGGAAGATCCTGAGAAGGATCGCTAGAAACACCGCTCTCTTGCCTTGGGCACAAGCATCACTGATCAATGAGACTGGTTGCGCCAAGAGGCCTATAGCTTGTCTGTGGATTGATCAGTGGAGTTGTGGGAACCCGAGAAGGCACAGATCGAGAATACCAGAGAGTGTTCAGCCATTACAGTTAGGTGATGATCGAAGAGACAAGGCTACGCTTGATCGTCATTGCTTGTCAAGCAAAGATCATCATAACTGTAATGTATCCTCTGCAAGGCACAATAGAGCTAACACATGGGGCTGCCCTAGCACACACTCTATGTCAGATGCCGGCTAGGATCCGAAATATGAAGCCCAACATCGTGATTGAACTGCTCCCACTACACATATGGGTATACTCCCGCCATATGTGGTCGAAGTGGTGGTGCGAGAACAAACTATGGAGGGAACGTTTCAGACTCAGTGATATCTCATTGGCGTAGTGATCCCTCAGAGAGAGAAGTAGAGGATGGAGCAACACAAGAAGGGAACTGTGTCAGTATAAGATCCCTGATAAAAAGCTTTGTTGAAAAGCAAGAAATGAACACTGAGAAGTGTTTGGTAAAATGAAAATATTTGAAGAGAGAAAGAGCAAGGGTTGAGATAACCCATGAAGGTTGTTAGGAGCTTTGGAGGACTGTGAAGTCCATTGTTTGCTTATAATAGCCTTTCAAGCACACCCTCGTCATCGGCGTCGAAGCATTCGACGACTTGGTTAACAACGAGGAGAGGAGGCTCTTCGACTTGGTTTACTCCCCTTGAGGAGCAAGGAACGTCTGCAACTTCTTTGCCCTTTGAAGTTGCTGGATCAGGGCGTTCTTCTTTGGGAAACAGGTCATGCATCTTTCCCTGCCGGAGCATCCTTTGCACAAGCTGCCGGAATGCTCGACAGTCTTCAGTTAGGTGACCTGGTTCTTTGTGAAATTCGCAGTAAGGTTCTGAACCCCTAAATCTTTGATCAGCTGGTCGATAGGGCTTTTTGTAGTTTGCCCTATCTTTCATGATCTGGATTACTTCTTGCATGGCCTCGTCGAGATCAGACTCAGGCAAGTCGTTGTCTTGCTGCTGATGAACTGCTGCTGCTTGAGAAGGAGCTAGCGACAGCAATGGGTCTTGAGCACGATCACGGCTCGGGAAGGAGTATCGATGACGATGAATCCTTCTCTCCTTCCTTGAGTGAGTTGGGAAATGATTGTGAAGAGACCTTAGAGGGTGCTTGCGAGAGAGATCTTCCTCAGATATAAGCTTGGAGACGAAGCCTGGGTTGCTCTTTTCGCCTCAGATATATGAGTTGGCTAGAGCAATCAACTCTTGATACGTCCTTGGAGCACGGACATTGGCTTCAAACTTGAGAGGCCCTTCACGGAGACCGTGGATAAGAGCCACTCTGTACATCTCTTGATCAGTAACTTTGATGTCCAAAATCTCTCTTTGTAATCGATCAACAAACTGAGACCAAGTTTCATTCCCGCGCTGCTTGATCTCAAAGAGGGCTTCAGGACCGCCCTTTCTCTTGGTTGATGTAGAGAATCTGAGAAAAAACTCCCTTTGTAGATCAACGAAGGAAGTGATGGAGTGAGGGCGGAGGCCATAGAACCAGTCCCTCACTTACCCATCAAAGGTGGTCACAAGGAGCTTGCATTTTGTTGCATCTGACAGAGTCTTGAGAGCAACGGCTGATTCAAAAGCTTGAAGGTGCTTTACTGGATCAACCTCTACAGTGTAGATTGGCAGTCGAGGCTCTCTGAAGTTTGCTGGAGTAGGCTCATGGCGAACATTCTCCGCGAATGGTGAAGGTTTTTCTTGCTCTCATACAACATAGAGATTAAAGGGAGCATAAGCTGCAGCTGCAAAAGGAGCATGAGGATAAAAAAGAAAAGTTGCTGCAGGAGGAGCAAAGACATGAGCTGCAGGAAGGATCACTTCCCTGAAAGTTGAGAAATCTTGCAGGACTTCCCCGGGCTGCTCCCGGAAAAAGTTTTGGCGAGCGGTGAACTCTTCATCTTGAGCTCGCAAAGGAGCTGCAGGACCTTGCGGAAAGGTTGGTGTGTAAGGCGGATAGAACGGCGGGCAAGCTTGAGAATAAGCTTGCTGATGCTCCGATGTTGGTGTTGGGTTGATTGGAGCAGCTGGAGCAGCTGGAGCTGTTGCTGGATGAGCGTCTAACCGCTGTGTGATTGCAACAAGAACTTTGTTGATCGCTTGGAACTGTTGAGTATTCTCATGGTGCGACTGCTCAAAGGCTTCCCAGAGAGGATCTTCACTAGGACTTGGAGCAAGGTTCTCGGCTGATTAATGGTCTGACATGGTTAACTGTCGCTTTCACTGCATGTTCGGATCTGAAGGATCGCGCGTTAACTGTTGGTCCACGCTCTCCGCACCAAAACTGTTGATGCGCGGAAACGGCACCGGGGCACCGCTAAAACGGAGGGGGTGTTTGGCCTCACAGGCTAGGAGAGGAGGAAGGAGAAGATTGCGGGGGAAGAGGAGAGGCTTGATCAACAGAGAGGGTTGATCAAGAGAGGAAGAGGGGGTTGACCAGGAGCTATCGAGCAGACAGTTAATATGACGGTTGTGCTTGCAGGTTGGTTGCCGAGAAGTGCTGAGCTGAGCAGAGGGCAAGGCTTGCTGAGCAGAGAGCAAGACTTGCTGAGCAGAGAGCAAGGCTTGCTGAGCAGAGAACAAGGCTTGCTGAGCAGAGAGCAAGGCCTGCTGAGCAGAGAGCAAGGCCTGCTGAGCAGAGAGCAAGGCCTGCTGAGCAGAGAGCAAGGCCTGCTGAGCAGAGAGCAAGGCCTGTTGAGCAGAGAGCAAGGCCTGCTGAGCAGAGAGCAAGGCTTGCTGAGCTGGGAGGAAGGCTTGCTGAGCTGGGAGCAAGGCTTGCTGAGCAGAGAGCAAGGCTTGCTGAGCAGAGAGCAAGACCTGCTGAGCAGAGAGAAGGAGAGGGGGCCGCTAGCAGCGGCAACAACGCACTTCACCCGCCGCGGCCTAAATGCCACTCTTGCGACATGCGTCCCTTTGATTAATAGCGAGAGGTTATAAGATTACTAGTACACATTCACAACAAAGCATTAAAGGGCTACAAAGGGAAGCTGGCGGCTAAGGGAGAAGAAATTGCCAGAGAGCAGAGAAAAGAAGCTGCCAGAGACTAAGTAAAAGAGGCTGCTAGCAGCTGCGGAGGACTGAAAAACTGAGTCCGCAGAGCTTGCTGGGAAGCTGTAGGTAAGCTGTGGAGGACTGCACGGACTGGAAAACTGAGTCCGCAGAGCTTGCTGGATCAACTGATGGAGGACTGCGCGGACTGGAAAACTGAGTCCGCAGGGTCTGCTGGCAGGCTGATGGAGGACTGCGCGGACTGGAAAACTGAGTCCGCAGGGTCTGCTGTCAAGACTTGTCTCCACCACTGGTCCCCCTGAATGAGAGGTATCAGGGGCTATTTATAGGCCCGGGGAGGACCAACTAGAAGCGGTGCCCAGTGACGTCAGCATGACGACCTGCGCGGAATCCGCAGACTGGAAAATGGAGTCCGCCAGGTCGGCGGGCGAAGCAGGCGGTAGGAGGCCGGGAGAGAACGGATGCCGCCCCCTTACGGGCGGCCTGGGCGGACTCCGGTGGGGGTCCGCCCGGCAGGCCGGAGGCCGACCCCCAGCGGGCGGCCTGGGCGGACTCCGGGGGGAGTCTGCCCGGCGGGCCGGAGGCCGCCCCCCAGCGGGCGGCCTGGGCGGACTCCGGGGGGAGTCCGCCCGGCGGGCCGGAGGCCTCCCCCGAGCGGGCGGCCTGGGCGGACTCCGGGGGGAGTCCGCCCGGCAGGCCGGAGGCCTCCCCCGAGCGGGCGGCCTGGGCGGACTCCGGGGGGAGTCCGCCCGGCGGGCCGGAGGCCGCCCCCGAGCGGGCGGCCCGGGCGGACTCCGGGGGGAGTTCGCCCGGCGGGCTGGAGGCCGCCCTCGAGCGGGCGGCCTGGGCGGACTCCGGTGGGAGTCCGCCCTGCTGGCCGGAGGCCGCCCCCCAGCGGGCGTCCTGGGCGGACTCCGGGGGGAGTCTGCCCGGCGGGCCGGAGGCCGCCCCCTAGCGGGCGGCCAGGGCGGACTCCGGGGGGAGTCCGCCCCCTAGCGGGCGGCCTGGGCGGACTCCGGTGGGAGTCCGCCCGGCGGGCCGGAGGCCGCCCCCCTAGCGGGCGGCCTGGGCGGACTCCGGGGGGGAGTCCGCCCGGCGGGCCGGAGGCCGCCCCCTAGCGGGCGGCCTGGGCGGACTCCGGGGGGAGTCCGCCCGGCTAGCTGCGAAGCGGGCGCCCTCCTGCGGGCGGGATCCCAGATGGTTGGTTGCCTCCTGCAAGGAAAAGCACTGCACGGTTAGAGGGCCTAACCGCATGGCCTGCGAGGGTGAGCTATGGGAATAGCCCGCCGTCCCGCAGGGCACGCAGTTGCTAGGAGACCTAGGCGGACAGGGAAAACTGTCCCCTACACTGGGACTTGCCGCGATCAATATGGAGAATCTGAGGATCGCGACTAGCCAGCTGGCAACCTTGGGAAGGATCGCCGATTTCTGGGTTAACATAATCCCCGCACTTTTTTAAGTTCCGAAGTGAACTTCGAAAAAGTTGGAGACCCACGAAAATCGTGATCCACCCCGAAGGAAGAAGAAGAGGGGCGATGAGAGACAGAACCTGAAGCCTCTCCTTAGGAGCTTGGTACCGCTTGTCTATTTTCCTGCAAGAGGAAAGTTAGGATAGGCATGTATGGGTGGTACATCGAGTATGTACCTGAGTTTGCTTTTGCAAAACGAAGAAGGTGTATCTTCCATTAAGTTCTGCAAAACAAAAGTGAGAGGAAAACAGAAAGCATAATAACTTGCAAGTACCTAATGGAGGCTTGCAAGCACCTGTTATCCTCTGCAAAAAGGAAGGATAAAGAGTATACAAGAAAGAAAGAAAAATGAGTTGCAAGTACCTGAAAGGAACTTGCAAATCTTTGCTGGTTTCTGCAAAAGAAAAAGTACGCACAATATATGAAAGTAACTTGCAAGCATCTGAATACAACTTGCAGGCTTCTGCTAACCACTGCAAAGAGAAGAGTGAGCAGCAGACGATATATATATGAAAGGAGCTTGCAAGTACCTGTGGAGAAGGCTTGCAAGGGTTTGCTAATTTCTGCAAGGCGAAGAGTTATAAGCAAACAAGACATGAAAAATAACTTGCAAGTACCTGTGAAGAGAAGGCTTGCAAGTGTTGATCACCGCACCAAAACTGTTGATATACCAGAACTGTTGATCACCGTACCAAAACTGTTGATATGGCTGGATGGACATAAGCAAAATGAATGCCAGAATCCTTTTGGTAGGTCGGATTAACCTGTTCACCTGTGAAAGAAGGCAATAGACGAAAAGAGGTCTATACTCGGAATGACTAAAGAAGGTTGAATGCTGCCACAGGTGTTCCCCGTGGGCCTTATGCATCACTTGCCCAAAAAATCATCCCAAGTATAGTCCTACTCAAAGCGGGCTGGCCGCACATCCTCAAGGAGGGCACAAAAGAGAAAAGCAAGGGGAAAATCCTGAGAAGGATCGCTAGAAACACCGCTCTCTTGCCTTGGGCACAAGCATCACTGATCAATGAGACTGGTTGCGCCAAGAGGCCTATAGCTTGTCTGTGGATTGATTAGTGGAGTTGTGGGAACCCGAGAAGGCACAGATCGAGAATACCAGAGAGTGTTCAGCCATTACAGTTAGGTGATGATCGAAGAGACAAGGCTACGCTTGATCGTCATTGCTTGTCAAGCAAAGATCATCATAACTGTAATGTATCCTCTGCAAGGCACAGCAGAGCTAACACATGGGGCTGCCCTAGCACACACTCTATGTCAGATGCCAGCTAGGATCCGAAATCTGAAGCCCAACATCGTGATTGACCTGCTCCCACTACACATATGGGTATACTCCCGCCATATGTGGTCGAAGCGGTGATGCGAGAACAAACTACGGAGGGAACGTTTCAGACTCGGTGATATCTCATTCGCGTAGTGATCCCTCAGAGAGAGAAGTAGAGGATGGATCAACACAAGAAGGAAACTGTGACAGTATAAGATCCCTGATAAAAAGCTTTGTTGAAAAGCAAGAGATGAACACTAAGAAGTGTTTGGTAAAATGAAAATATTTGAAGAGAGAAAGAGCAAGGGTTGAGATAACCCATGAAGGTTGTTAGGAGCTTTGGAGGACTGTGAAGTCCATTGTTTGCTTATAATAGCCTTTCAAGCACACCCTCGTCATCGGCGTCGAAGCATTCGACGGCTTGGTTAACAACGAGGAGAGGAGGCTCTTCGACTTGGTTTACTCCCCTTGAGGAGCAAGGAACGTCTGCAACTTCTTTGCCCTTTGAAGTTGCTGGATCAGGGCGTTCTTCTTTGGGAAACAGGTCATGCATCTTTCCCTGCCGGAGCATCCTTTGCACAAGCTGCCAGAATGCTCGACAGTCTTCAGTTAGGTGACCTGGTTCTTTATGAAATTGGCAGTAAGGTTCTGAACCCCTAAATCTTTGATCAGCTGGTCGATAGGGCTTTTTGTAATTTGGCCTATCTTTCATGATCTGGATTACTTCTTGCATGGCCTCGTCGAGATCAGACTCAGGCAAGTCGTTGTCTTGCTGCTGATGAACTGCTGCTGCTTGAGAAGGAGCTAGCGGCAGCAATGGGTCTTGAGCACGATCACGACTCGGGAAGGAGTATCGATGGCGATGAATCCTTCTCTCCTTCCTTGAGTGAGTTGTGAAATGATTGTGAGGAGACCTTAGAGGGTGCTTGCGAGAGAGATCTTCCTCAGATATAAGCTTGGATACGAAGCCTGGGTTGCTCTTTTCGCCTCGGATATATGAGTTGGCTAGAGCAATCAACTCTTGATACGTCCTTGGAGCACGGACATTGGCTTCAAACTTGAGAGGCCCTTCACGGTGACCGTGGATAAGAGCCACTCGGTACATCTCTTGATCAGTAACTTCGATGTCCAAAATCTCTCTTTGGAATCGATCAACAAACTGAGACCAAGTTTCATTCCCGCGCTGCTTGATCTCAAAGAGCGCTTCAGGACCGTCCTTTCTCTTGGTTGATGTAGAGAATCTGAGAAGAAACTCCCTTTGTAGATCAACGAAGGAAGTGATGGAGTGAGGGCGGAGGTCATAGAACCAGTCCCTCACTTGCCCATCAAAGGTGGTCACAAGGAGCTTGCATTTTGTTGCATCTGACAGAGTCTTGAGAGCAACGGCTGATTCAAAAGCTTGAAGGTGCTTTACTGGATCAGCCTCTACAGTGTAGATTGGCAGTCGAGGCTCTCTGAAGTTTGCTGGAGTAGGTTCATGGCGAACATTCTCCGCGAATGGTGAAGGTTTTTCTTGCTCTCCTACAACATAGGGATTAAAGGGAGCATAAGCTGTAGCTGCAAAAGGAGCATGAGGATAAAAAAGAAAAGTTGCTGCAGGAGGAGCAAAGACATGAGCTACAGGGAAAGGATCACTTCCCTGAAAGTTGAGAAATCTTGCAGGACTTCCCCGGGCTGCTCCCGGAAAAAGTTTTGGCGAGCAGTGAACTCTTCATCTTGAGCTCGCAAAGGAGCTGCAGGACCTTGCGGAAAGGTTGGTGTGTAAGGCGGATAGAACGGCGGGCAAGCTTGAGAATAAGCTTGCTGATGCTCCGATGTTGGTGTTGGGTTGATTGGAGCAGCTGGAGCAGCTGGAGCTGTTGCTGGATGAGCGTCTAACCGCTGTGTGATTGCAGCAAGAACTTTGTTGATCGATTGGAACTGTTGAGCATTCTCACGACGCGACTACTCAAAGGCTTCCCAAAGAGGATCTTCACTGGGACTTGGAGCAAGGTTCTCGGCTGATTAATGGTCTGACATGGTTAACTGTCGCTTTCACTGCCTGTTCGGATCTGAAGGATCGCGCGTTAACTGTTGGTCCACGCTCACCGCACCAAAACTGTTGATGCGCGGAAATGGCACCGGGGCACCGCTAAAACGGAGGGGGTGTTTATCCTCACAGGCTAGGAGAGGAGGAAGGAGAAGATTGCGGGGGAAGAGGAGAGGCTTGATCAACAGAGAGGGTTGATCAAGAGAGGAAGAGGAGGTTGACCAGGAGCTGTCGAGCAGACAGTTAATATGACGGTTGTGCTTGCAGGTTGGTTGCCGAGAAGTGCTGAGCTGAGCAGAGGGCAAGGCTTGCTGAGCAGAGAGCAAGGCTTGCTGAGCAGAGAGCAAGGCCTGCTGAGCAGAGAGCAAGGCTTGTTGAGCAGAGAGCAAGGCCCGCTGAGCAGAGAGCAAGGCTTGCTGAGCCGGGAGCAAGGCTTGCTGAGCTGGGAGCAAGGCTTGCTGAGCAGAGAGCAAGGCTTGCTGAGCAGAGAGCAAAACCTGCTGAGCAGAGAGAAGGAGAGGGGGCCGCTAGCAGCGGCAACAAGGCACTTCGCCCGCCGCGGCCTAAATGCCACTCTTGCGACGGGCTTCCCTTTGATTAATAGCGAGAGGTTACAAGATTACTAGTACACCTTCACAACAAAGCATTAAAGGGCTACAAAGGGAAGCTGGCGGCTAAGGGAGAAGAAATTGCCAGAGAGCAGAGAAAAGAAGCTGCCAGAGACTAAGTAAAAGAGGTTGCTAGCAGCTGCGGAGGACTGGAAAACTGAGTCCGCAGAGCTTGCTGGTAAGCTGTAGGTAAGCTGTGGAGGACTGCACGGACTGGAAAACTGAGTCCGCAGAGCTTGCCGGATCAACTGATGGAGGACTGCGCGGACTGGAAAACTGAGTCCGCAGGGTCTGCTGGCAGGCTGATGGAGGACTGCGCGGACTGGAAAACTGAGTCCGCAGGGTCTGCTGTCAAGACTTGTCTCCACCACTGGTCCCCCTGAATGAGAGGTATCAGGGGCTATTTATAGGCCCGGGGAGGACCAACTAGAAGCGGGGCCCAGTGACGTCAGCATGACGACCTGCGCGGACTCCGCAGACTGGAAAATGGAGTCCGCCAGGTCGGCGGGCGAAGCAGGCGGCAGGAGGCCGGGAGAGAACGGATGCCGCCCCTTACGGGCGGCCTGGGCGGACTCCGGTGGGAGTCCGCCCGGCAGGCCGGAGGCCGCCCCCCAGCGGGCGGCCTAGGCGGACTCCGGGGGGAGTCCGCCCGGCGGGCCGGAGGCCGCCCCCCAGCGGGCTGCCTGGGCGGACTCCGGGGGGAGTCCGCCCGGCGGGCCGGAGGCCTCCCCCGAGCGGGCGGCCTGGGCGGACTCCGGGGGGAGTCCGCCCGGCGGGCCGGAGGCCGCCCCTTAGCGGGCGGCCTGGGCGGACTCCGGGGGGAGTCCGCGGGCCGGAGGCCACCCCCGAGCGGGCGGCCTGGGCGGACTCCGGGGGTAGTCCGCCCGGCGGGCCGGAGGCCGCCCCCGAGCGGGCGGCCTGGGCGGACTCCGGGGGGAGTCCGCCCGACAGGCCGGAGGCCGCACCCCAGCGGGCGGCCTGGGCGGACTCCGGGGGGAGTCCGCCCGGCGGGCCGGAGGCCGCCCCCCAGCGGGCGGCCTGGGCGGACTCCGAGGGGAGTCCGCCCGGCGGGCCGGAGGCCTCCCCCGAGCGGGCGGCCTGGGCGGACTCCGGGGGGAGTCCGCCCGGCGGGCCGGAGGCCGCCCCCGAGCGGGCGGCCTGGGAGGACTCCGGGGGGAGTCCGCCCGGCGGGCCGGAGGCCGCCCCCTAGCGGGCGGCCTGGGTGGAGTCCGGGGGGAGTCCGCCCGGCGGGCCGGAGGCCGCCCCCGAGCGGGCGGCCTGGGCGGACTCTGAGGGGAGTCCGCCCGGCTGGCCGGAGGCCGCCCCCCAGCGGGCGGCCTGGGCGGACTCCGGGGGGAGTCCGCCCGGCGGGCCGGAGGCCTCCACCTAGCGGGCGGCCTTGGCGGACTCCGGGGGGAGTCCGCCCGGCGGGCCGGAGGCCGCCCCCTAGCGGACGGCCTGGGCGGACTCCGGGGGGAGTCCGCCCGGCTGGAGCGGAGGCCGCCCCCTGCGAGCGGCCTGGGCGGACTCCGGGGGGAGTCCACTTGGCTAGCTGCGAAGCGGGCGCCCTCCTGCGGGCGGGATCCCAGATGGTTGGTTGCCTCCTGCAAGGAAAAACACTGCACGGTTAGCGGGCCTAACCGCTTGGCCTGCGAGGGTGAGCTATGGGAATAGTTCGCCGTTCCGCAGGGCACGCGGTTGCTAGGAGACCTAGGCGGACAGGGAAAACTGTCCGGCTACACTGGGACTTGCCGCGATCAATATGAAGAATCTGAGGATCGCGACTAGCCAGCTGGCAATCTTGGGAAGGATCGCCGATTTCTGGGTTAACACCGTAGTTCCTAAATTCTTGCCTCTAACCAACAGATTTCTTTCTTTTGTTTTCTTGCAGAAGTTGCTGCTTGACGAACAGGGGAGAAGCAAAAGCTGGTGCTTCCTATTCCCGAACAACACAACATGGAGAGCGTGAGTTCCGAGCAGATTTGGTTTCAAATTCTTTGTTCCCTTTGAGTTCTTCATTTCTGATTTTGCCCTAGTTCTCTAATTTTGATTTCTTCATTCCCGATTTCTTCATTTGCGGTTTGGATATCACATGTTGTGTTGTTCAGGAATTAGTGATTCATTCATTCCCGAAATGGAGAAAGCACCAACTCGAAACCAGGGCTTGTGAAGGAGATTGAATCGCTCACGTTCCCTCTTAATTTAAGTAGCTTAAAGATAACTCCTTAAATTTTGCCCTAGTCTCCATTGAACCAATCAAATCCACAAGAAAAGACAATCCTTCTTTCAGGGATTAGTGATTCATTAATTCCTTAAATCAATATCTAATAGAAACAAGCACAAGCACTAAGGAGACTTTTTAGGACTTATGAATGGTGTCAAACTATCTTTAAGTGGGATTTGATTGGTTCAAAGCCTTATTTAATCCTTGAATGAAGGTGCTTAAGTGTGCTGATTGTACCATTCATTATCAAGTAAACTTTGAACCTCCTAAAAGTTTGAATTTTGAATTTATCTTAATTAAATTGAGGTGCTTATGTGTGCATTCCTTAATTCTTTTTATTTACAGAAATTTTCAACTTTAGGCTTAGAATTGATTTCATTCCCATTAGTCCATTTTTTCAAACATATAGTTGATTCATTATAAATATGATTTTTTATCATTATAGTTCTTATGTTAAGAGATATTTTCAACATTGATTTGCATTTTAAAATTCATTGTGCCCGAGCTAGTCTAAAATCCTCGTTCCGCCACTGGCCGAAACCGGCTGTCCGACTAGACTATCCGCCAAAGCTATCCGCCTAGTTCGCGTGGTCTCTGCGGTCTGCATGGACTGTCCATTCAGTCTGTCTGACTTCCACCACTTTCACTTCAACAATTTCAACACGTCTGCCCAAACAATGCACTCGTGCTTATAATTGACACCGCCTATCCGGTAGTTTAACATGGTATCAGAGCTAGGTTCGTGCTGAGGGGGCGTGTTAGACGGTCCAGTATGAATCAAAAAAAGACATGTCAAGATTAGTCTCACACCTCTCCAATCCGAACCCGAACCCGAACCTGAACCCGGAATTTGGAATGAAAAATGGGTGCGGTGGTTTAACAAAATCATCATTCGGTTCTCTTAATCAGGAAGATTTCAATTTCACACATAAAATGAATGTAAACAAAGCCTCTACTCTTAAGAACATCATTTCTATATAAAAACTGTCGAATGAGCCCTCAAAATTGTTTCCCAGAGTTTTGTATGCTAGAATGAGTAGAACTCAACAATTAATGAACGCAGAGTTGAAGTGAAATAAGCCATGATATTTGGAATAAGGCTTACATACATCATTCACAAGTTGGAAAATAGCTATACTTGTCATGCCATGCCAGTAATTTGAGAGGTCGAATATGTAACTTTAACCCCTCTTTAGGCCCCTGTTAAGGTGCAGCTTTGCAATTAATTAGGGAATGTTCAGGTTAGGCAAATATGTTTTATTAGCTTATAATTGCTTTGTAAATTGTATATATGACGCTCCACGAATTGTACGACCAATGTAAGTAATGAAAGAGCTCCCCCTTCCTCTCCTTGTCTTCTTTATACAGTTCTCCCTTATAGCCCAAGGATCAGTACTTTAGGGCGAGCACGCGCGAATGGAATTTGCTACAAGACTTGTTCAAGATTTCTAACCTATCTGTGAGTGTCTTCCGCAAATGAAGTTCTGACATAGAACAGCCATTTTAAATCACTAACCAAAGATTGGTGAGTTTGCAAGGCCTAAGCATTAGTCAAAGCCATTCTTAGGGTTCGTTTGTTTGGAGGAGCCGGCGGGTCCAAACGGAGGTATCGAATCGGAGAGGGGGGGGGGGCCGCCGGGTTCCACTCCGGTATGAGGGGGAAAAAAGGGGGGAGGGGGGAGGGAAGAGAGAAAAAGAGGGGGAGGAGAAGAAAAGGGGGGAGAGGGAGAAAGAGAGAAAAGAAAAAAAAAAGAAGGGAGAGACCATGCCATAAAATCGCCGTTGTTGCGAGAGTCAGCATAGCTTGTTGCGGTGTTTGGCTTTTAAAACATTGATGTAACTCGTAATGATTCTTCAAACATGTTAATGATGCTGTTTTTTTAATGAAAACTCATCCCTTTGAGATTCATGGACTGTCGATGAAGGAAACTTATATGTCAACTGGAGTTATGTTGGTGATATAGAAATCTTTCAACAAGGATATCAATCACTGTGCTCCACAAGAGATCAAACAAAATAAAACCATTAGTCCCTCGTTTACACCACAGGAAAACACATTTTCTAGCCCAGAGATCTAATTTCTGTTTATATCCTTAAAGAGCTGAATCAAAAGCAAGACAAAAAAGATTTTGAGGTTGATTAAATCTGGAAGTTGGTTATACAAGACTTCAAATGGGCTTTTATTGGTTAAGAAATGAGTGGTTTGCCTGTTGATTAGATATATTGCATGAAAAATTGCATAAGTTCAAACAACTTCTGGTAAATTGGATTGAAACATGAGCTATTTAGTGGTGGCAATGATGTGTTGATGTTTACGTTCAACTATCTCATTTTGTTGTGGAGTCTCAATGCATATTGTTTGATGAATTATGCCTTTGGAGGCATAAAAATCATAAACGTTGAATTCAAGCCCATTATCGGTCCCGGGGCTCTTGTTGAATTGAGTCTCAACAAGAGTGATGAAATTTTTGAGATGTATTTGAGTTTCAGATTTTAATTTCATGAATATAGCCCATGTATGTCTTCTTTTGTCATCCACAATAGTAAGAAAATACTTGTGACCAAAGATAGAGGGTATAAAAATAGGTCCATAAATATCCACATGTAATAGATCAAAAATATCATCTGCGCGAGATAAACTATCAGCAAATGGCAGTTTCTTCTGTTTGGACATATGACAGATTTCACATGGGTGGAGAATCATTCACTACGACATCAAGCCGAAGAACATCCTGCTGGACGAGAATTTTTGGCCGAAGGTGTCAGATTTCGAGCTGGCGAAGCTGATGAGCAGAGAGCACTCCCACGTCATCACCATGGGGTTTGGGAAACCAGAGGCTATTTGGCTCCCGAGTGGGTCAGAAACTGGCCCAACACCATCAAGGCTGACGTTTACAGTTATGGGATGGTGCTGCTCGAGATCATTGGGGGAAGGAGGAACCTGGATGTCTCTCTCGAGGAGTAAATCCACTGCTACGGTTACCGACTGGAAAGCACGAAGGGAGAGGGCACGGCTTGGCGTCGTTCGGTGGTGTTCAACATCTAAATTTGTTATGATAAAATGAGAATGCTAAGATAAATATACGACAAAATTATAAAAGAATTTTTTATAATTTTACAATTTTCAGTTTCATCTCTTTTAAATACCTCAAACAAAACTGGGCATAATAAACCATAAACATGACCAGTCCCACAAAATGGCCAAAATAGAACTCCATTGTCATCCTAGGTTCAGGATGAAACTTAAATCAAGTACTTACAACCCACAACTACAAGTTTCAGAATCGTTTTACTTCAGCTTCGAGTTCATTAAGTTCTTCAGAGACTTCGTGTTGGGTTGAACTTTGGCGGTTCTGTTTGATTCCTTGGCATCTGACTTCATTGAACACAGGGCGCATATCAATGCAATCACCATAGCTGGGTAAATATAAACAACCTTTTTTTGGATCTATTGTAGCTGGTTTTTCAAGAATCCCTTCCTTCACCATGCCCCAAACCACTAGAAGAGTGTCAAACATTCTCATTCTCCCTAGAATTATTAGGCTGAAGAGCGCTCCGACAACAGTAAAGTAGCTTCTCGCAGGTACCTAAATCCAAGTTCATCGATTATATAAGCAAGAGACGAAAAAAAAGGCAAAACACACTTCAGTCTCAATAGTGGTAGCCATTGCGAAATTGGTGGAGAAAATAAATGGAATGAAAGGACCATACTTGAGAATAACAAATAATATAAATTATCCTAGTATTGTGTAAAAGAAATTAACCATAATAGAGATGGAACTGTGAGATTCAGTATACCTGCAAAATTGGGTTTGGTCGATCACAGGAGTAATGCTAAATACAAAGAAAGCAATTTATAACTCTAGGATGAAAGACAATTTCAACAAATCTCTTGTTTAATAAAAAGAATAATAAGACCATATATTAGATTAATTAGATTAAGTAGATGTTAAACTGCACCGTCATATCCATCCCGAGACAAAACTATTCATTCAAGCAAATAAAAGAAGTCTCAAACACACGAGTTTAAGAGAAATGAACACACAACACTCGTCAATAAGAGAATGAGCATGTAAACTAATATGTGCAAATTTCACACAAAAATCACATAATTTTGGTTTTGGGGTCCTGAAGCTTTCGAAATTTTGAAGTGTCATCCCCATACTAATCCCTCTGATGGATGTAATTAAAAAACTAGTTGGGATACCAAATACTTTCAATATGAAATGAAAGCTTGTTCTGCTTAAAATGTTTTGATCATGTTGTTGAACAACACTCTTAGCACCAAACAATAAGAAGTTTGTGTGCTTCAGTGTTCATATTTTCAAATTTATTAAGGTTTTATTTGGGAGAGTGGTGACGGTTGCTATGATTCACTTTGTTGATGTTATTATCAACCCTGTCATGATAAACTAAAGGGCAAAATAGAATTGTTGCTTACCTAAAATTAGGGCAAAAAACAGAGCAAAACAAACTGAAGAAAACACCGGAAGAGGAAAACGTTGGGTGCATGTGTGCTCATCCAGTAATATGTTGTTAGATTTGATGTCACGGTGTATTATTTGGGGCTTGCAGTCATAATGGAGGTAGCACAAACCTTCAGCCGCTCCGAGAGCAATGTTGTAGCGAGTATTCCGATCTAGCAGGTACGACTCCTCCCTGCTTCCATGGAGTAGCTCCCCAAGGCTTCCATTTGTCATGTACTCATACAATATAAGATTAGAGTCTTGATGATAGCAGAAACCATAGAGTTTCACAATGTTTCGATGTCGATGTTTCCAAGGGTAGATATCTCAGCTCGAAAACTGCTGTCAATGTTTGAACACTCTCCATGAGGCTTCAGCTTCTTCACTGCATTTATACTTCCATCAGGCATGACGGCCTTGTGGACTGTCCCACACGCACCACTTCCTATCACAGAAGCTTCCGAAAAACTATTAGTAGCTCTCAGAAGCTCCTGATAAGTGACTCCAACCTTTGGAAAATAATGGAGACTGGTTACACTCTCTTTTCGACTTTCACTGTAAAAAATAACAGGCCTGCGCATCTTAACAGACCAACAGATGCCTGCTGTCGCAACCAAAGAAAGAAATCCTAACACAATTGTTGATATGCTAATAACCTTTTCCTTATTTTTGTATTAGGTAACCCAACTGGGTTCTGCCGAAGGTGGCACAGGAGAAGGTTGGCATGCTCTAATACTTGACCCACAGAGCTCACTATTTCCAAGGAAATTGCTTCCATCCATTCTTCTGAAAGCAGGAGTATAGGGTAGGGGACCCATGAGGTTATTGTTAGAAAGGTTGCACACTAGGAGGCTCGGTAGCCCGGAAAATGAGGAGGGTATCTCACCATCTAGTTCATTGTTATTCAAGTAAAGATATACTAACATATATAAGTTTCCAAGTTCAGTTGGTAGATTGCCAGATAAAGCATTAAAACTCACACCCAATGCGATCATAAAGCTTTGCAAGAAAATAGGAATGCAAGCCCTCATGGTTCATGAGCTCAAGTTAGATCACAGAATAATGCACAGAAACATGATTCTCCTACCAATATCTAAAACAAATGTGCTCACTTATCCATGGTTCACCGACAACAAACTTGCGCGGAAGCCATAAGCCATTTCCACATGAGCATACAATTTCAAAATGGAGATTAGATCTTCTTCCACAAGTGAATGAGTGAGAATAGTGTAACCAGTCTGGAATGAGAGTGTTTGTAATATTCAGAAACAATATCAAAAAAATTTCTGCAGGAGAAAAAATTTGGAACCAAAAGGTAGGTTAAAAAGAATTGAAGGAGGCGATGGAAATACAAAGTATTTTCATGGTACCACCTTAAATAGTAGAAGAATGAACAAAATCAAACGAATAAATGATAGTATGGGAAATATTTTTTGTAATTTGGAGGATATAAAGCAAACAACTATTATTCATTTTGAAAAAAAATATCAGACTTCTGATCAACATTGGACTCCTCACAATGACTTCTTTCATTCCTCATTAGAGTAATGATGCTGACAACAGTTTTCTTGAAGCCGTTCCTACAGAAACTGAAGAAAAAGAGGCAGTTTTCACCTTGGATAAACTTAGTGGCCCTTGGCTTTAATAGTTTGGAGGCTCTTTCTATTAATCATGTTGGGAGAACATAAATGAAAATGTAGTTGTTGTAGTTTGGGATTTCTTTAATGGAGACACCGTTTCGGAGAGCAGCGCCAGTAGCTCTCGGTGTAAATGAAGCTCGGGTGAGAAATGGAGCTCCCACTGTTTGGTGGGAAGTAGAGCTAAAAATGATTTTTTTGGGCATTTCACACAACACCGGAACTTCAAAATAAAGATTACAAAACTTCAGTCTGATTCAGTCGGACTGGAGTGAGTTGGGGCGGGGACGCTTGCCGCCAATATCTGATCCAAACAAGGCAACTGATGATCGACCATGAATGGCGGACGCAAACCAATCTCGCTGACAACAGACATGTTGGCCACAACAGGTTCCACCGCCGTCGTAATGACTGTAGAAGATGTCGGTTGATTTGAATTCCGGGTGGTCGGAGATGCAGTTGGAACATTCTATGAGAAAGATCTCGACGAGCTTCTCGGGCATTCAAACAATTTAACATCAATCATGGTATATAAATAACAATCATAGTTTGTGGTGTCTTCTGTGAACACAGTCGGGTAACTTCAATTGCTATTCAAAAATGGTCATGAACATGAAATACATATACTCATGAGAATTGGAATTGGAATGAGATCCGAATAACTATGAAAATTGATTTCAAAGAATTGCATGAAACTGGCAGAGGAGCAGCTGCTCTGCAGCGTCGCGAGAAAGGAACAAGATGAAAAATTGGCGGAGGAACACTACGAATTTAACAGTTGTAGCTTATAAAGACAGAGAGTACTCTCATCCAAATTATAACTGTGAATGAAGTGTTCTGCTATGCATTGAACATTTGTACCACCAAATCTTGTAGAACTTATTATTTGAGATAAACATCAAAGATTTTAAGTCAAAACACAAGTTTGATTCGTTAACATTCACCTAAGGAAATTCATCCACTTTTATGTTCAAACGGATGAAGTTTGTTAGGTGATCCTTAATGAATGACAGTCTAACCCAAGTTTGTTAGTCCTCCCTTTAAGCCCTCCAAAGATAGCACATGGTCCTATTTATTCTCTGCGTCTAGCACACACAACTCACAAGAGAAGAATCATAGAAGAAGAGCAAAGCTACCATTAAAAAAACAATGCGATATCAAGCATGGTTGAATGACAACAGCACCATCAGGCCAGAAAATTCACCTTTATGTTTGGATGGCTCTTGAGATATTCCAGCGTGTACTTATGTGAAGCTGGGAAATCAAATCCACAAAACAGCACACTCGTCACATGTTTGCTATCTGAGCCCATCGTTTCTTCCGCCCTAGTAGAGCAATCCTCTCTTAAAAAGAGCAACAGATTAGTTTACACAAGAGTTCCGCATTACGACATGTGCATTATTCAATCAACAGAACATAAGAGCATAACGCAGAAAGAACAAATGTAATGTTTACTTATAAAAAAAAATACTCGGATACATCACCACCACCTGAACAATTTCCCCAAACACAATGACGGTGACGAAAATGAGATCGCCAGTGGAAAACTACTTGCAAGCGTTCAATCAATTCGACAGATGAGAACACTATCAATTTGAAGTGCTTCATGATTTAAAATTCATTCCAAATCTGCTGCAGCTAATCTAGTATTCGAACTATGGTGAATCTGTGGTTGATTTAAATCCGTACCTCTGTTTCACTTCCACATCTCAGGAATGTTCAATGCATACAAGCTAAATAGAAAATTTATTTCAAAAAAATTACTCCAGATCGGAGCAAGGAGGATCTAATAGAGATTAGTGAAAACTCTAGAAATATTGTTGAGACTACAGATCGGCAAGCAGACTATGAAAATTGTGTAAAACAGCTAGCAGACTACGAAAATTGTCGAGTCCAACGAATTACAGATCCCGATCAAGGATGAGAGAAATACCAAATCAAATCAAAACAGAAAGCAAATCCGTATCAAGAGAGAAAGAGATCGAGTGAGAGAGGACCGTGAGAATTCAGAATGCGGGGCGAGGAAGGAGATACGAGGAGAGGTGCATGAGGAGAGCGATCTTCCCCTCTTTCTCGGCTTCTGAATCTGCGCTTCGACGGTTCTTCTTTTCCTCTTGGATGGGATCACGGATGCACCCTGAGGATCTCGAGCTCTCCTCATCGTCGTCTGGGCTCGAGCTCTAGGGTTGCGGCAGAACGCAAAGGTTGCGTTTGAACGCAACCTTTTACAGCGGATCGTGATGAATAGCAAGCCGCGTCGGGCGCGAGTCGCAGAGGAGGAGGGTTTCAGGAGCGTCAGAAGAAGGGACCGGGATTTAAGCGAGCAAAACGGAGAAAAAAATGGCGAGCGAGGGAGCGCCGGAGAGGTTGCGGAAGTGAATGTCGAGGGAGGGATACCGCGTGCCGAGTTCGGTAATGCGGGGAAGAGGAGAAAGCCGCGATTTTGTGATGAGGCGGGAGGGTATAATGGGAACGGCGTTTTTTCAGTCCCTTTCAGTCGGACCGGAGTGAGGCCCGACCGGGGGGGGGGATGTAATGCACCAAAATCGTGTTGCGAGCTTAAATGAGTTTGTGGTGTGTGGTCTGCGGATAGAGGGTGTGGGCTAGGGTTTTATATAAAACCTAAACCCATCTCCTCTCCCCCTTCCCGATTTCCCTCCCTCTCTCGATTTTCTCACGCGCAGCAGCCGAGCCCGATCCACCTCCCTCATCTCCCGATCTTCTTTCTCCCGTCGCCGTTGGAAGGAGCAGAGCCCCGACCGGCCGACGGCTGGAAGGAGGAAGGAGTTCCCTTCTCTTCCTCTCCCGTCTCTCTCTCTCGAGCTGCTGTCGCTGGAATGACCCGAGCCTTTCGTTTTTGGGAGCTGGCCGCCAGTAAGAGGGAGAAGCATCTTTTCCTTTTCTAGGAGCAGCCTAGCCTCGCCTCCTCGTCCTCCCTCTGTCCTGGCCGCCACCAGTAAGGGGGAAACCCGACCTCCCTTCCTCTTCCTTGTCCCGGCTGCCGCCGGCTAGGGTTGAGGTCGTGACCGACCTCCCTCCCTCTTGGCCGACCAAGAGGATTAGGGTTAGGTTTGCACTTGCGGGAGGAGGCCGTCCGGAGTTGGTGGTGAGCAACTCGAGTTTGGCTAGGGATCGCAACGAAACGTTCGATTTGGAGCTTGGACCGTTGCCTAGAAACCAAGTCCGTGAAGACCAAGCTATGGATCTGAAACGCGCGTCAAGGGTAACGACTTTTCTACTTGGGCCGGTGAAGCCCTTAATTAGCATATTTGCATGGAAGCCCCTCTCCACCAACGGGTGGGGGAAGGGTGCTCTCCGACGGGTCGATGTTTACATCCCCGCTATTAATTGCATTAGCACCAGGAATCACGAGTACGGTTTATGCATGCTGTGTGAAGCTCATCCGGACATGTTGGTCTGAATTGGTGATGTTTTGGGGTTCCCGGAGAAGACTCCGTGGAAGTTGATGTTTGGATTTTGGGGGTCTACACGGAGCTGCAATGAGTACTGGAGGTGTGCTACAGAAAGCACCATAATGTTTACACGAGGTCGTTGGATCGTCGGCATTAACTCTCGAGGAGTTTTGTCGTGTTTGTGCGAAGCCCGTCTCTCGGAGACCATAGGGCTAGTGTGTGGAGTTGTGCGCCTTGAGTGCCCAACTCAGGTGGCCGCGAGTGCCACCCTTGTTACATAACAATCGATTATGTAGGTGATAACATGCAAGGGGAGGTTGACCCGCGTCGTGCGTGTTGGGTACGACAATTTGAGCAACAGTCTTGACTGAACTGTACCTGCACTATGTGGTGTAGTTCGACTACCTAAGGAAACTGGTGTGTTGCTACAAGCATAAGAGAGATCTGAGGACCTTGAGTCACGACTAACGAATGTTCAATGTATTGCCATCCAGTACAGGACTGATGATGGTGGTGGGACCCGGGAAAGTCTGATATACAGATAAGGTGCCCTGAGTGCACGAGACGTTGGGTCAGTTGCGCCAATGTTTGTGGTGTTTGGTGTTTGAATGACACACTCTAGCCTTATGTGATTACGCTAATCCGTTTGCAGGGAAGAAGCACCGACACCCCGAGAAAGGGGTGAGATCGTTATAATTTGATCAGCTTTTGCTGACTGTTGCTTTGTTTGTCACCGCTTGGTGGAATGTTTGTTGCAGGTGCTGCGGAGCCAAACGAGAATTAGCGGGCTGAAGCCCTTCTTGCTGAGCTGGCCCTCGAAGGCCCAATTGTTTGTTTAGATGTTTTTCATGTGTTGCCGGTCTGCGTGCCGATGTATGCAACCATTTTATTTGGTTAAACGCTATTAATGTAAGACCTTAAAGCCAAATATGTGGATGTTGTTATTTCATTCCTAATGTCATGGTTAGTGGACATTCGCCTTTGCGCGTGGTTTTTATCACTACAAGAAAGTCGTCTTATGGCGACATTTTTTTATGCCTTTAGTGACGATTTCAAAGCGTCACGATAGTTTTTGTGACGTTTATAAAAACATCACTAAATCGTCATGATTGCGCATGTCACTGTAGCACCTTGCGACTCTTTCAAAAAAAAAACGTCGTGATTGACAGTTAATCTATGGTGACAGTTCTCTAAAAAAACGTCGTGATTGATAGTTACTCTACGGTGACATTTTTTTCAAAAAACGTCATGATTGGCAATTATTTTACCGCGACACTTTCAAAAAACGTCATTATAAGCTCCAGAATGTGCAAAAAATGTCATTATAAGCTTTTTACTCTATCACAATATTTTATGCAAAATGTTGCATTAATATTGAAACTTTTAGATTAAAATAATAAATATTACAACTAGAACATTCAAGAATGTGCTAGTTTTAAAAAGTCAAGATTCCAAAACAATTGAAGCTCAATCAATGAAACCTTCAATACTTACATTGAGTTAATCAATAAATATTCCTTTTATATTTTTACATCAATATAATTACAAATCTTTACATAATTTTTATAAACCCAAAAAAACTTGAGACTCCGCATCTCCGACAGTTATGAGTCCCGTCCAACCATTGAAGTGTATTTGTATAGCTCGAGTATATATTCTCATCAGCACCAATTAATCGGATCAATACCTGTCTGAATATGTGAATGAATCCAAATTAAAGTCAAGTTAATCAATATTATAATGAATTTAATAGAAAATAATCAATATCAACATAAGAATCATTTAAAAAGTGTATGGTCTTAAATGCTAACCTCCATCATGAATGTGAGACCAATACGACCTACCAGCTAGCAAATTTTTTTTGGATGGCCCTGCATGATGATAGGGACAAACTATAAGTGAGGTGGATGACATGTAATCTAAAAACTTTAATAGAGATCAAACAAAAATCAATGTGTAATTGATTTTTGCACATCTTTAAAAGTGCTTAAACTAAAATTATTTTTGCAACCAAGAAATCAGTAAAGTAATTGCAAATAAATGTATTATATATGCAATCAACCAAGAGATGAGTAAAGCAATAAAATATTTTATATACAACGCAAACAAAGATATGAATAAGGATCAATTGAGCTGCAAATTATACCAAGAACTAAAGAGTGGTATCTCGGTCAGTTACCAAGAACTAAAGAGTTGTTTATCCTAGCCCTTCAGTACAGGATAATGTGGTTATACTCCCCGCTTTAAACAGGACAGTAGAGGTCAAAAGATTTTTGCGAGAAAGGGCTTCGCAACCCAGAGGAATAGTCGAGTCCTAAGAGATGGTGCTTAGACGTGGATGTAAGTGATTTAATTGAGAATTTGACAATAAACTCGACAAAAGTGCACACCCAATTCAACACCCCCATCCCCCTTTTTGGTTGACATAAATCCAAATCCACATTATATACCACAAGAGTTGGACATTGTTTGGGGCGCCCGTTTGGGCTCTGTTGTGATGTCAAAAGGTTAGAGATGAAGGCGCCCAAAACAGAAAACGATCTCCGGCTGCATTCTGCACGAGTGAGGAAGAGAAAAAGATCCGGTGCAACTCCATTTCCCTCAAGAGAAGACCTCCTCTAGTATCATTTCTCTCTGGCGGTGTTCCGCCTTCGTCTACCAAACAAAGTCTTATTCCTTCTATTTATTTGTTAATTGGAAATAGACAAGTGGCAATGAAGATATACCATCCTAGACTATTTCTTAATTAATGAAAGGAAAAAGTGTATGAGAATGGACACCTCTATATAACACTAAGAATACCACCTGCTCATGGCTGACCAATGATCTAGATGAGGGCGGCTGGGAGAAACCACTGAGATGTGCAAGTGCGGCAGCAAGAGCATCCGCCCCTTTCTCTTCTATTAGTTTTCTCGTTGTTGGCAGAAAAAACTGTATTGATTCAGAATGCACACCCTGAAGAGTGGCAAGACGTGTATAAGGATAGGAGCAATTGAGATTGCCGACCATGGAGGAGGAGGTGGATCTCGGCCAGATCTGGAGGTTGCCATCGTCGGGCTTGGAAAAAGAGTGGGAGCGGCTTGGGTATAGATCAAGGAAAAGCTAGGGCTGGCCGAATCTCACCATTCCTGGAGGAGAAGCTCTTGGAGGGGATCAACCATGAGAAAGGATGTGGAGAGGAGGAATTTCTTACTGTTGATAGCCGGCGGGTGGAGTTCTGAGTCACATTGGAAGAGGGGATGTGTAGAGAGAGAGGGAGAGGGTTGACGGCGGGCTGCTGGAAGAGTGATCGGGTAAGTGAAAGTAAAACCTAACCTAAATTAATATATATATATATATATATATATATATATATATATATATATATATATAAATAATATTATTATTATATTAAAAACATTAATTTATTCATTCAAATGCTCCTATATCGCTCTAGGGGACTCAGAAATTGTCCTGAATGAGCTCCTTTCAACCATCTCGCTATGACGCATCCACTAGAATGATCCAATGTCGATTCCGAGTTGGTTTGCTCAAATCTTGTTCTCGGAGAGTTCACGGTCTAATTTAACTTAAATGTCAAAACTGCGCAAATGACGTTGGAATCGCGAACGATCGGCTCCGTTGGACTCATTATATTACTAACTATGAGTCTAACAAAACTGATTGTGGTCGAATCTGAGATTGTAGCTTGATATTCAGAGTAAATCAACTGTAATTATTTCACCGGACCAATAAGGTCGCACTGATCCTAAATAGGCTCACCAAAAAAGGATTGATTGAACAAGTTAGGTCCTCTAGGGGTTCAATAGATCGGGTCAGAATTTGGGATATTACACAAATATTGATTGAAGATCTTATGTTTTGATGATGTTTTTAAAATAATCGTCACAAAAGATAAATATGTGTGTTGACGTTTTTATGAAAACCATGGGCAATGCTAAAATTTTGTATTAGTGACGTTTTTGAAAAAAAAAACATCGTTGAATTAAAAACTAACAGCGACGCTTTAAAAAACGTCGCAATAAAAGCGTCACTGTAAAGCCAATATTTTGTAGTGTATATAACTCCTTTTATTCTTCCGGTAGAATGCAACTCTGTGTTAGAATGCGTTTTCAAAATGTCAAGCGCTTATGGTTTCATTTAGTAACTCTTCTGTCTGTTCGTTTCATATGATGTGGGGCCCCGACCGAACCTTCTGTTATATTATTCGTGATAGATGGGGGTGTTACAGGCGATGCTAGAAAAGCTCCGATTTGGTGGTTTTTCCTCTGTCCGGCGGGTGCAAACGGAGCAAACTCCGCCGACACCCGTTTGTTTATCCGCCGTCCGGCGTCGTTTGCTCCAAACGAAGGCGGCGAAACGTTAAACCAAACAAAACCTTAAATACAAACCGAAGAACCTTAGAGAGTGTGAAAACAGGTGCAAGCAGGAATTGAGAGAAGCAATGCAGTGGAGGCTACGGGAGAAAATACCAGGAACCGATTTCATTCATTCAATAGAGTTTATGAGACATGTATTTATACTGCCTAGTAGATGCTTCTAGAAATACATTACTGATAATACGTTTGCTAGAGAATATTCTAGATTGCTATAAAGTAATACAACTATTACTTTATTTTCCTAACATATCCCCCCTTAATCTAGGGTTTTTATAATCTTTATAACTCCCATACTCTGGCGGAAATGTTCGAACTTTTCTGCTGGTAGCGGCTTTGTGAGACCATCGACTATCTGCTCCTTTGTGTTGCAATAGCTGAGGCGAATTTGTTGTTCTTCGACAAGTTCTCTGATAAAATGGTATTTGAGTTGAATATGTTTCGTCGTGTTGTGGAAAATAAGACTTTTGCAAATAGCGATAGGAGAGGTGCGATTGATTTTGACCTCAGTTGGTCCTTCTTCTCTTCTTATTTCTTCTAACAGTCCTTTTATCCATATGGCTTCCTTAGTTGCTTCTCCAATGACAACATATTCTGCTTCTGTGAAAGAAAGGGCGGTTGTTTGCAAGAGCTCCATGAAATGGTTGTTGATTTTACAAAACACTGAGGATGAGCAACACCAAGAGGGTCTAAAGAAAACCTTCTTCTTATTTATTACTTGAGTTCAACTCCTTTTATAAACATTATATGAAGTAACACTCATAACTGCAGAACATATCTCATGTATCTACAGCTGGATAACTTTGAGAAGGATAAGACCATCTCTCCTATCTACAGCTAGTAACTTGTTATTTATTACAAGCTTGACTTTTATACATAGCTGGACCGGACTGGTTTACTTCTAACATTCCCTCCCTTAAACCGGGCCCATTATAAGCCCGGCCCTAGCTTGCTTCGTAACTCCAGAAACTGTAGGCGCGGAAGGGGCTTTGTCAATACATCAGCGATTTGCAGGGAAGTTGAACAATATTCGACCGCAATGGCTTTCTTCTCCACTTGCTCACGAATGAAGTGAAACTTCATTTCTATATGCTTGCTTTTTCTTTGGATTACTGGATTTTTTGCGATGTGTATTGCGGAAGTATTGTCGCAATAGATCGTAATAGGATTTTGATCTTCTTTTCCTTCGATTTCCGTCATCATATTTTTAAGCCATATGGCTTCACAAGCAGAGTTACACAAGGCTACGTATTCAGCTTCAGTGGTTGAAAGTGCCACTGTAGGTTGTTTCCTGGAAGCCCACATTATTGCCTTTGCGCCGATGAAGAAGATGAAGCCACTGGTGCTGCGTCTATCATCGATGCTTGATCCCCAGTCAGAGTCTGAGTACCCTGTTACTCTAGTCTCTGAATCGGAGGTATACATAAGGCCAAAACTTGATGTCCCTTGAAGGTAACGTAGAATTCGTTTGGCTGCAACCAAGTGAGATTGAAGAGGTGTACTCACAAAACATGAAACCATATTTACAGCATTTTCAATGTCTGGCCGGGTATGTGTGATATACATTAAGGAGCCCACAAGTGATCTATACTCCTCTGCATTTACCTTATTCTCTTGAGAGTATTTAGAAAGGTGCAGTCCAGTTTCCATAGGAGTAATTGCAGGATTAGCATGTTGCATCAGGAATTTTTTTAACACGTCTTTGGTATATTTATGTTGAGCAACTGATATACCCAGAGGTGTTTGCTTGATTTCCAATCCAAGGAAATAACATGCAAGACCAAGATCAGTCATGTGATATTTTTGATGCATCTCATTAGTAAAATCTTGGATCATGGTGGCAGAGCTACCTGAAACTAATAAGTCATCCACATATAGAGCAACAAGCAGAATATCGTGAGATGATCGATAGATATACAAAGAAGGGTCAGTTTTACATCTATAGAAATGTTTTGATAACATGTAAGCATCTATATGGTTATTCCATGCACGTGGAGCTTGCTTAAGTCCATATAGAGCTTTTGATAACTGATATACCTTCTCTTTGTCTTTACCTTCTTTTTCATAGCCCGGAGGTTGAGACACATAGATCTCTTCATGTATTTCTCCATTTAGAAAAGCTGTTTTTACATCTAAATGATATACCTGATAGTGGTGTTGAGCAGCAAAAGCCAGGAAAAGTCTAATTGTGTCCATTCTAACAACTGGGGCAAAGGTGTCGAAGTAGTCTTGTCCAAAAATTTGAGAGAACCCTCTTGCCACAAGACGGGCTTTGTGTTGAAGAAAGCCATTGCGGTCGAATATTGTTCAACTTCCCTGCAAATCGCTGATGTATTGACAAAGCCCCTTCCGCGCCTACAGTTTCTGGAGTTACGAAGCAAGCTAGGGCTTATAATGGGCCCGGTTTAAGGGAGGGAATGTTAGAAGTAAACCAGTCCGGTCCAGCTATGTATAAAAGTCAAGCTTGTAATAAATAGCAAGTTACTAGCTGTAGATAGGAGAGATGGTCTTATCCTTCTCAAAGTTATCCAGCTGTAGATACATGAGATATGTTCTGCAGTTATGAGTGTAACTTCATATAATGTTTATAAAAGGAGTTGAACTCAAGTAATAAATAAGAAGAAGGTTTTCTTTAGACCCTCTTGGTGTTGCTTCATATAATGTCTTGTTTTCTCTCCAAAAATTTGAGAGAACCCTCTCATGCTTCGATTCCCATTTTTAATGGTGAAAAGTATGATAACTGGAGTATCCAGATGAAGTTTGTCTTCATCTCTCAAGGTCTATGGGATTTAGTGGTGACTGGACTGCAAGTTCCAGCAAACCCTCCTGCTAGTACATCTGCAACTCCTACTGCAACAGCAGTTCAAAAACAATTAGAGGAAAACAAGACAAAAGATGCAAGAGCTCTTTCTTTGATTCACCAAGGTGTATCAGAATCCGTGTTTATAAGAATTATTGCTGCGGAAACAGCAAAAGATGCGTGGGACACTTTTAAAATAGAATATAAAGGTACCCCAAAAGTCATTGCAATGAAATTACAACATCTGTGGACGGACTATGAGCTTCTGCGCATGAAATCAGGTGAAGATATTGATACTTTTATAGCTAGAACTATGAAAATAACAAATCAAATACGCAGTTATGGCGATGCTATAGAAGACAAGAAATTAGTTCCAAAAATTCTAAGAAGATTAACTCCATCATTTAGTCCAGCAGCCATGGCTATTGAAGAGTCCAAAGATCTCACAACTCTAATTGGCTCTCTTAAATCTCATGAAGAACGATTAGTAAGGGACTCCCAACCATTAGAGCAAGCTTTACAAATGAAAGTTTCTCTAAAGCCAAAACAGGATTGGAAATTTCCAACTAACTTGGCAGCATCACCCGGGAGTAAACAACACTATTCAACTTCTTCAACAAGACAAAAAAAGAATGTCAAACACGGAGAAACATCTCAGATACATGGAGCAAAAGCCCAGAAATATTGCATTATCTGTGATAAAAACACTCATGACTCCAAAGATTGTTATTCGAGATGTAAGAGATGCAGAATTCCAAATCATTCTGCTAAAAACTGTTGGCATACCTCAAAAGAGCAAGCTCAGTTTCTAGAAAAAGGAAAAGGAAAAGAGGCGATGGTAGAAGAAAGAGAGGATATGTTTTATACCTGTTGTCCCGCCTCTACAGATGCAGCTTCCAGCATATGGTACATCGATAGTGGTTGTTCAAGCCACATGGCCAACACAAAAACAAATTTTATATCACTAGATGAAACATATAAATCCATTGTTCATCTTGGTGATGGCAAAACAATACCTATTGAAGGTAAAGGAATTGTGGCTATCCCAACTCCCTCTGGACTCACTAAGGAAATTACAGAAGTCAGTTATGTCCCTACACTTGCTCAAAACCTATTAAGTGTAGGGCAACTCCTAAATAAAGGATATGAATTAACCTTTCGAAACACCTCATGTTCTATTTCTGATCTTTCAAATGGGAAACTTATAGCTGTTGCTGCCATCACAAATAATAAAGTTTTCGCACTAGATTTATCACATCTATCAGAACAGGCTCTTACTTGTACTTCTCAAGTATCTACTCTATGACATGCCAGGTTAGGGCATCTACATTGGGCAGCCATGAAGGACATGTCCACTCAGAAATTAGTGCATGGACTACCAAGTTTCTCAAAAGACTCTCAGTTCTGTACAACCTGTGCAGAAACAAAAATTCACACCTTACCTTTTCCGACAGTATCACGAAGCAGAGCAAATGTGCCATTGGAGCTTCTGCATACAGATTTATGGGGACCTTACTCTACACCATCTCTAGGAGGTAAATCTTACTTCATGCTTATTATTGATGATCACACACGGTTTATGTGGATCTTCTTTCTACAATATAAACATGAAGCATTAGATATATTTAAACTCTTTAAATTACAAGTTGAAAAGGAGTTTGAACGCCCTATAAAGTGTCTTAGATCTGACAGAGGAGGGGAATTCACCTCTAGTCAATTCTCTCAGTTTTGTGCTAATCAGGGTGTGAAAAGAGAATTAATGGCCCCTTACTCCCCACAACAAAATGGCATTGTGGAACGACGCAATCGTACAGTGCTTGAGATGGCCAGAAGCTTAATGAAAATGAAGAATCTACCCAAACCTTACTGGGCAGAGGCATGTAATACAGCTGTATACTTGTTAAACAGGTGCTCTACTAAAGTGCTTAAGAATGCAACTCCATATGCATTGTTATATAAGCACAAACCCTCGATCTCTCACCTGAAAGTCTTTGGTTGCCCTGTATATACCTTGATTCCTACACATGATCGAGATAAGTTAGATAACAAAGGGCAAAAATACTTATTTGTAGGATATGGAGCAAAAACGAAGGGTTATAAATTATATCAGCCATCTACAAAGAAGACTTTGATTAGTCGAAATGTTTTTTTTGATGAAAACAGCTCATGGGATTGGCAGTCAGAATTATCTGATTCTTCTTCAGTGCCGGTTGAGTTTCCAGTGAACTCCTTCCATGACACAGAACAAGGTGAACCTACTCATGATGCTCCCATAGCACATGAAGCAAGTTCCTCTCCTTCATCTTCTTCGGAGTCAGATTCTTCATCATCACCACAGCATACTAGAAGTCTTCACGACATATATGCAGACACATCAGAAATTGCTTTATCTGCACTAGTGCCAACAAACTTTAATGAAGCATGTAAAGAAGAGATTTGGAGACATGCCATGACAGAAGAACTCAATGCAATTGAAGAACATCACACATGGCATCTTGTTCAAAAACCTGAAAACAAAAACATAGTAGGACTCAAATGGCTATTTAAAAGAAAACTAAATGCCGATGGATCACCATGCTTGTTTAAATGGAGAAATACATGAAGAGATCCATTGTTCACCATGCCCTACACTTAATAGGTTTTGAGCAAGTGTAGGGACATAACTGACTTCTATAATTTCCTTAGTGAGTCCAGAGGGAGTTGGGATAGCCACAATTCCTTTACCTTCAATAGGTATTGTTTTGCCATCACCAAGATGAACAATGGATTTATATGTTTCATCTAGTGATATAAAATTTGTTTTTGTGTTGGCCATGTGGCTTGAACAACCACTATCGATGTACCATATGCTGGAAGCTGCATCTGTAGAGGCGGGACAACAGGTATAAAACATATCCTCTCTTTCTTCTACCATCGCCTCTTTTCCTTTTCCTTTTTCTAGAAACTGAGCTTGCTCTTTTGAGGTATGCCAACAGTTTTTAGCAGAATGATTTGGAATTCTGCATCTCTTACATCTCGAATAACAATCTTTGGAGTCATGAGTGTTTTTATCAACAGTTTTTTTGTCTTGCTGAAGAAGTTGAATAGTTGAATCAGTGGTTGAAAGTGTCACTGTTGGTTGTTTCCTGGAAGCCCACATTATTGCCTTTGCGCCGATGAAGAAGATGAAGCCACTGGTGCTGCGTCTATCATCGATGCTTGATCCCCAGTCAGAGTCTGAGTACCCTGTTACTCTAGTCTCTGAATCGGAGGTATACATAAGGCCAAAACTTGATGTCCCTTAAAGGTAACGTAGAATTCGTTTAGTCCAGCAATTATATCAGCCATCTACGTAGAATCGAAGCTTAACTCCATCATTTAGTCCAGCATATACTGCAGAACATATCTCATGTATCTACAGCTGGATAACTTTGAGAAGGATAAGACCATCTCTCCTATCTACAGCTAGTAACTTGCTATTTATTACAAGCTTGACTTTTATACATAGCTGGACCGGACTGGTTTACTTCTAACAATGGTATTTGCCCTAACTGAAATAGAAAACGGCTGGTGCTCTTGCGATCTGCAGTACACCCTGCTCAATCACTATCAGAGTACAGAGTTAAGCTTATCCCTTCTCCTGGGACATATAAAGGATATTCGCAGCCACCTTCATGTGCCTCTGTTGACTCATCCATATAATAGCCAGTATTTCTTACTCTATATGAAATATTTTGACATATATATTCATGAGAATATTGATTGTTAAGTACTAATACTGTTATGTTTTGGTTCGGATTCGGATCCAAAACATATCCAATTTTTTCTTTTTGGGGAAACATCATGAATGGTAGGAGAGTGAATGAGGGCATGAATTGGAAATTCCAAGAAAGGAAGAAAATCAGCATATATTGATTTCCTTTAGAGAGAGAGAATCACTCTCCTGCTTGAATTGCTTGAATATTAAATCACGTCATTCATGTGTCACACATAACATATATATATATTTATGGTTTTTGAGGCAGAGATATATAAATGCAGCCCGCCTGAGAGAAGAATAACAGCCCTGGGAGAAAACCTATTCTTCTATTGACGTGAGGAGACGCCTTGCTTGCGTTGGAGAGAGTGTAAGGATGACCTAAGCTGAAGCAGCCCGACGAATCAAGACAAGAGGAGAAGAAGAGGAGTTAAAGCAATAAGTTGTAGCAGTAATAAAAGCTGTGTACATATGTACTAGTTGTAAGGCTAGATATGTAAATAGCCTGTGTACGTGATAAGGCTTAGCCGCCCGATAAATTTAAGCCATCAGCAATAAAAAAAAGTATCTTCTTCCTCCCAAAGAAATCACCCAACCTCTGCCTCTGTTTTGCATCACACCACTTCTCAATCACTCACATCTGGTATCAGAGCCAGGGAGATTACTTCCCCAGTATTTAGACGAAGGTAAGGTGAGAAAGCAAGAGGAGAGGAAGTGGAGATAAGAGAGAGACGAAAAATGGCTTCATCATCTACCAGTTCAATTCCCCAATACAGCCAAGCAGGAGTGCCCATTTTTGATGGTGATATGTATGACTTATGGAGCGCTCGTATGCAAACGTTGTTTGACTGTCAAGATCTATTAGATGTGATTGAGAAAGGAATGCAAAGTACTGTCAAAGAAGGTGAAGTGCTCAAACCTGGAAAAGAGGAGAAAATTAAAAACGCAAAGGCACTTCTCCTTATTCAGCAAGGACTTTCCAACACAATCTTTCCTCGTATTCTTGGTGCGACCTCCGCCAAGCTTGCATGGGATACATTAAAAGAAGAATTTCAAGGCTCTAAAAAGGTAATATCGATAAAGGTACATACACTTTGGCGGCAGCTCGATGCTATCACCATGCAAGAAGGTGAATCTATCCAAGAATTTTATGCCAAAATAGCAAATATTGTTAATAAGATCAGAAATTTTGGTCGGGTTATTGATGATCAACAAATTGTGCATAAAGTTCTAAGAAGCTTACCAAGAACATTTGAGCATGTTATTGCAGCTATCGAAGAATCCAAGGATATGGATATACTTACCTTGACAGAACTGTTAGGTTCCTTGCAATCTCATGAAGATCGTATGAAGCAGTTTGCTCCACCACCAATTGAACAAGCCCTGCAAACTCAGTTACAAGTGGGCAGCCATGCGGGAGACAAACTAAAGAAAATATACAAAAGCCAGCAAGTGAAACAGATGCCTAGAGAGGAACTAAAAGATAAGGCAGCACAGAAAACTTATTCTACTAAATATTGTTCTCTTTGTAACAAATCGAATCATACACCGCTGGAATGCTATTATAAGTGCAAAAGGTGTAGAAAACCAACTCACCTTGACAAGGATTGTTGGTTTAAAAGCAAAGAAGAGGCAAATATAGTAGAGAATTCAGATTCCCTATTTTTCACATGCAATGCAGTCGAGGTACAGGATACTCATACATTTCGATGGTACATAGACAGTGGTAGCTCAAGCCACATGAGTGGATATAAAGCACAATTCAGTATGTTAGATGAAACATATAAATCCAAGGTCTATTTGGGAAATGGTACTGCTCTTCAAATCGAAGGTAAAGGCACAATAAGTATTAAAACAAAACAAGGACAAATGAAGCAAATATCTGAAGTGTTGTGGGTACCAGGTCTGAAACAGAATTTGCTAAGTGTGGGCATGTTACTACAAAAGGGCTACAACGTAGTATTCTCCAAAGAACAATGCTATATTAGTGAGCATCAAAGTAAAGTACCACTGATTACAGTCCCCATATCTTCAAATAGAGTGTTTTATTTAGATACTCAAGTTGTTGCCCAGGCTGCACTAACTAGCCAGCCAAAGGGAGAGGCAGAGTCCATGCTCTGGCATAAAAGGCTAGGACACACTCATTGGGCAGCCATAAAAATAAGTAGTACTAAACAAATAATGCAGGGTTTGCCCAACATTCAAATACAACCTACATTCTGTGATAGATGTATACGAAGTAAAGCGCACAAATTACCATTCCCACAGAAAACTGCGTATAGAAGTACAAGGCCTCTTGAACTGCTTCACTGTGACTTATGGGGACCTTCTCAGGTAATATCTCTAGGAGGCAAACGATATTTCCTCTTGCTAGTAGATGACTATTCCCGCTATATGTGGATTATGCACCTCACAACAAAGGACCAAACGTTTGAAGCATTCAAAGCCTTTCATCGAATGATTGAAAAGCAATTAAACTACCATATTACATGCCTACGAACTGATAGAGGAGGCGAATTTATGTCACGGCAGATTATCATGTATTGTCGTGAAGCAGGAATAAGACGAGAACTTGCAGCCCCAAGATGTCCTCAGCAAAATGGCGTTGCAGAAAGACACAACCGGACGATTCTGGAAATGTCCAGGGCAATGATGTTAGATATGAATATGCCAAAAAAATATTGGGGAGAGCTAACAAAGACAGCAGTATATATACTCAATCGACTTCCAACCAAGGCAAATCCTGCCAAAACACCATATGAACGGTTATATAGCAGAAAACCCTCTGTTGCTCATCTCAGAGTAATGAGTTGTACAGCTTATGCTTTGAAAGAGAAACAGGGGAAGTTAGAAGATAAAACAGAGAAACTCGTATTTATTGGATATGATGATGCATCTAAGGCATATCGATTATTCAATCCCCAAACAAAACGATTGGTTATTTCACGAGATGTAATCTTTAATGAACACCAATCGTGGTTATGGGAATCAGAACAAGAGCAACACACATTTCCTCAGGCAACTGTGGTTGATCAAGTGGCAGAACCACTTCAATCCATCCAACCAGCTCATGAGAAACAATCTGTAGCAGCACTCAATGACGAGTCAGAGAGCTCATCATCTCCCCATAAAGAACGCAGCTTAGAAGATATATATCAACAATGTGAACTTGCTTTATTTATGGATACACCCAACAGCTATGAAGAAGCTGCTAAACAGCTCCAATGGCAAACAGCAATGCAAGAAGAAATTGCAACTATAGAGAAGAATGCTACCTGGTCATTAACCACAAAACCCCAAGAAAAGGATGTAATTGGGGTAAAATGGATTTATAAAGTAAAAACAGATGAACAAGGAGCATTGATCAAGTATAAAGCCCGATTAGTAGCTAAAGGATTTACACAACAGCCAGGAAGAGATTTCTTAGAAACCTTTGCTCCTGTGGCACGCTTTGAAACAATCCGCGTCATTCTTGCATTCGCTGCTATACATAACTTAATCCTATATCAAATGGATGTTAAAGCAGCCTTTCTTAACGGAATAATACTGGAAGATGTATATGTTGAACAACCAAAGGGATTTGAAGTACCGGGCAAGGAGAACCACGTATATAAACTACATAAAGCCTTATATGGATTGCGTCAAGCTCCACGAGCCTGGAAGGCCAATCTGGATCAATATTTGCTTGCAACAGGCTTTCAACGCGCGATGCCCAGTCGAAGTCTCATTATATACTAAACAAGATTCAACACACATCCTTATAGTCTGTGTCTATGTTGATGATATAATTGTCACTGGCACGTCACCTGAACAGATGCAACACTTTAAGAATATGATGAATCAAAGGTATGAAATGCAAGATCTAGGACAACTTCATTTCTTTTTGGGGATGCAAATAAAACAATTGCAAGACACCATATTTGTGTCGCAAGAAAAGTATATTATGGCGCTGCTGCAAAAGTATCAACTAGAAAATTGCAATCCTGCGTTGACACCAATGGGAACACATGAAAAGATACATAAGAAAAGAGAGGATGAAACAAGTGTTGATGCAGAGGCATACAGAGCATTAGTTGGATCGTTATTATATATCACAAATACAAGACCAGATATAGAGCATGCCGTAAATATGGTTTCACGGTATGTTTCTAATCCAAGCAGTCACCATTATTTAATAGCCAAGAGAATACTCCGCTACTTACAAGGAACCAAACATTATGGTTTGGTATTCCAAAAGCATAAAAACATGGAGTTGTATGGGTATGCCGATGCAGATTGGGCAGGGGATCAAGAAGATCGTAAGAGCACAACAGGCTATGTATTCTTCCTGGGTACAAATATAATCTCATGGAGTGCGCGTAAACAACAAACGACTGCTCTATCCACCACGGAAGCAGAATACATTGCCATGAGCAGCGCAGCCTGTGAAGCGTTGTGGTTACAGCAATTACAACACTGGTTAGAATGCAAGGAAACAAATCAAAAGGAAGCACAAAACAATAAAAGCCCTAAGATTCACTTGCGATGCGATAACACATCTGCAATTTCGTTAGCCAAAAATCCTGTGTTTCATAACAGAAGCAAGCATATCGAACTTCGCCATCACTTTATTCAAGAACAGGTCGAGCTCGGAAAAATCAGCCTAAGCCATTGCAAACCAGAAGAGCAATTGGCAGATATTATGACAAAAGCACTGCCTAGAGCTACATTTCCGCGTCTACGAGCAGAAATCGGCGTCCGACCTTCTCCAGCTTAAGGGGAAGAGTGTAAGGATGACCTAAGCTGAAGCAGCCCGACGAATCAAGACAAGAGGAGAAGAAGAGGAGTTAAAGCAATAAGTTGTAGCAGTAATAAAAGCTGTGTACATATGTACTAGTTGTAAGGCTAGATATGTAAATAGCCTGTGTACGTGATAAGGCTTAGCCGCCCGATAAATGTAAGCCATCAGCAATAAAAAAAAGTATCTTCTTCCTCCCAAAGAAATCACCCAACCTCTGCCTCTGTTTTGCATCACACCACTTCTCAATCACTCACAGAGAGGAGCCGCCGCCGCCGCCGCCATCTCACTCTTGGTGCCGTAAGGGGTGGGAGACCCCTGTTGGATGCCGCCGGTGGTTGCAGTTGGTGCAACACCGTGCGATGGCGGCGAAGCATTCCTCTCGTGAGGGACTCTCGACGTATCCACCGGCTTTGGAGGAAATAGCCACCGGTCTTGGAGGAGAGGATCTCTACCGGTCTTGGAGTAGATGAGGCGGTGCGGGCGTGGCGGCGAAGGCTTGCAGTAGTGCAGTGACCTTGACGGAGTTTCTCTCGGCGATGCGGACATGGCGACGAAGGCTTGCGGGAGTGCAGTGGCCTTGATGGTGGTTTTCTCCGGTGGTGAGGCTTGGCGTCGATGACGTGCGTGAGTGCAGTTGGCCTCGACTGTGTTTCTCCGTTGGTGGCGGGTGGTTTGGTCGTCATCCGACGACGAAGGTTCTCGACGAACCTTGTGCGTCCGCTGTGCTAGCGGATTGCAGTCCAGATTATTCTCTCTCCCGCGGATCGAGCGAGTCCGGCTCCTCCGCGGTGTTTTTTGTAACAGACGTCGGTACATTTTTTCATGGTTTATTATTGCAGTTATATTAATTTATGTTTGCAGAGTTTGTTCAGATTTATATGTTCTTGTATACCCTGTAAATATTTGGTTGCGCCTTGGGGATAGTTTCCGCATTATATCTCAACAATTACTGTCATCACTTATATATTAAGTTTCGGTATTAATTGCCACGCTCACACTCCACATGGCTAGGGTTTCGAAATGATTGTACACCTCTTCTGTAAATTCCTGTACACCTCTTCCCAATTAAGAGCTCTTCATATATGGCCCCTTACTCTTCATAAATTCAAATTATTTTAAGGGGATTATTATCCGCAGATCGAATATGACTATTCGTAGACCAAGAATATCTTTTTTTGGGGAGTTTAATATTTACTTCAATTTTTCAAACCCTTTATTCACGAACCAAAACCCTAATTTTCTTTTCCCCTTCCCAGCCACCTGCCCAATCTCGCACTCAGTATCTTCCGCTCATACATCTCTCGCTCGCCCAACTCCAGATCTCACACCGATCGCACACTCCCCACTCGCCTACTATGACGATATCATTGACCTGGTCGCCGACAAAGAAGGAGCCCTCGACCAGTCCAGCAACCTCGATTTCGTTCGAATGATTTCGCTGGTGAAAGCCTTTTCTATTTCCATTTTGCGAGCTTGATGTGTAATGCTTGCCGCTACTTCTTCCGACCTCTCCTTCACAAGCAACAACCTCGTCTGACTTCCCCATTGCAGACCACGACCTCCTCCTACTTCCCCATTGCAAACCGACGACGCTCCAATTTTCCATGCTGCATCGGACAATTCTCCCTTCATGTTTCCTGGTGTCTTGAAACACCTTTATCCCTAACTTTTATAATACAAGATTCATAGCATTTTTTGGAACTAAATTTTATTCACCTCTAGCCCTAATTAATTCCGAGCATTTTTTGTTGTTGAACAATTTTGGACTTATTATCTAATCAACTTGCTTCTCGGCAACCATGGTTAAATGTTTGAGTGCATTAGAATATATTTCACGTTTTTGAACAATATTGTGCTTTCATAGCACGCTCCTGATTTCCACATTTTCTTACATGTTCAAGTTCAACTTACTTACAATATTGCTTTGTTTACACTTCAATTAAACCGAAGCACGTGCTTTGCTTACACTTCGTTCTTCAAAACAGAACTACCCCTTTAAACTTTGCATTGCACTCTGCGCGTTGCATGACAACCTTGATTGTGTTAAAACCATAAGAAGTTATCAGTAAAATCTATACATAGAACAATGTGGAAATGATAAACACACAAAATTGTATTTCTAATGAACAATGTGAAAATGTTCAAATTTATACACAAATAACGTGGAAATGTTTAGGGTTTAGGCTTGGCAAATCACTTGAAAATCAATTTTTGTTTGTATTTCTAATGAATACTATATGTCAGTACATCCCTAAAAAAGAATGCATTCATGAAGCAATATAATTATCTCCACACAACAGTGAGTTCAAAAAAAGATTGATTAGAAATACAAGTGTTGCATGAGTTCCAAACTCAGAACACTTCATGTATAAACTCAGTGCTTCTGAAGCTTTTTTAAGAGAAATCACTTCACATTTAGGAATGTGTGCACCCCTTCTATGGCTGCATATTCATGGAGAAATATAATTAAGCACGTGAATGCTTAGCAAGAAGTGATGCAGGTTTTATTTATTGCATCACAACATGTATCAGAGTTGCAGTATTGATAAACTGCCACCCTGCAGTTTATCAAAACTGCAATGTTGCAGTTTTGATAAACAGCAGGGTGTCAGTTTATCAAAATTGCAAGCTGAATGGCTGTTTTAATTTTATAATTTGTTGATGTCTTTTTATATTTGGGTTTTAGCTAGCTAGTCAATGAATAAGGCCCCGTTTGGGGGACTTATTTTCACCGGTCAAGTGGTTATGATCGCTTGAACCGGACCTTAATTAAGTCCCGATTCATGCGGTCATAACCGCTTGGCCGGTGAAAATAAGTCCCCCCAAACGGAGCCTAAGTTTATGATAATTTTTTGGCTTGTTAAGATCTTTGAATTTTTTTACACGAATGAAGAAAATGTGCTCGAATATGATAATGATCTAATTGTTTTCTCCAAATATTTATGACAATTATGAGTAAATATTTATATTATGTTTTGTATATTTTTTTTATAGAAATGACAACACATTTTGAGATCAATATTGTATTTGTGTGGAGGGAAGAGTTAATTAATTGTGTGGGCATTTAATGTTGGTAGGCCACTTAGCCTATTAAAAACTAAGTGAGGACACTGGGTCTACTAAAAGAAATCTTTCACACTTTGAGTATGTTTTATTGAATGAGGGAGATAAGAGAAAACAACATCAAAAGAACAAAAAATGATCGAAAGAAAGAGGACATGCTACTTATTAAGGAAGCCAACATTTACTATTACCCAACAATTTTATGTTGATGTATGTAAGCAAATGCCGGTATATATAGCGGATCACATCATAGCAGTAATTAATGTGCTTGATGACGAACATTACGGCAAGCGAGTGATTAGCCAAGCTATGAATGTGGTGAAAAAAACTGGGCACAAAAAATAGTATGTATGGGCTTTATTGATGGTAATCATTTTCTAAACATGATGTTGCATGACAGGTGTCCATTGCAGCGTTTTCTCTCCTTGGAGAAGGTATCAGTATCCTATTGTTGGGTCATAGGAAGATATATTCATTAGATAACTCTCAAATGCAAGAGAATAAACAAGAGGAGATGATCAATTTGGATAATTGGTAATTTTGAGGAATATTAATGCTCATTAAATCTGTTCTATTTAGTACATTTTTGATGTATGTTATTGTACATGATAAATTTTTTGGATTTTTCGGCGACTTATTGAGCTCATTATGAAAGAAAAGCAAATATAAATTTAAAATACAACTACATGTTTGTGAGATCTCACTTCTTTACTCATTTTTCATTAATAATTAAGTGCATGTATAAGTATATCAAATCTTATTCAAATATACTTTTCAAATCCTTATTATTTGCAGTGATGAAGTTGGATGGGGAATGTTTTGAGCTACAACTTTTTTTGTACTAATGCCAATCCCTTACTGTCATAGTAAAGGAGAGGGGAAAAAGGGTCCGGGGACAGTAAAGTGCAGCGCGATCCAACAAATCAGAGCCGCTGCACTTTACCGTGCAGTGTGATCCAACGGATGCGAGCACGCGGAGATGCGTGCACATCTCAACACACACATCACAAAGACACTGCACGCATCTCTCGGAGAGCTGAGTTGTGCTCGCAGCCATTGAATTGCCACACTGTCCCCGGATCCGGGGAAAAACCTCTGTCTGTCACTCCTGTGTGTGTGATTCCATGGACCCTAATAGCTAGTGAGAACTGCTATCTATTGCAAGTTAGTGACTGCAGTGTTGAAGCCAAATTTGACCTCAACTGAAGTTCGAAGAAAAAAGGGGGTGCAGCCGAAACCTACTTCTCTCAAGTCCCACCCCTTGACTGGATTCTAAGGACCTAAGACTGACCCAAAAGCCTCAGCAGGGAGGTCCCACCTCACACCCGGAAGATCTCTGAGAGCTTCCCCTCCAAAGCCAAAGCTGGGCTAGGAGCTCCTCAGAAAGCACTAGAATTCCGGAGACAATGATCGCTTGCTTTCTAAGGAGCCCTTATGGGTCTATTTATAGCATTTTGTTGTCCTGAATTTACTGAAAAGCCCTTAGTTGGTCTGCCAATAGCCAAATCCCGCTGTTTTCCTGAGGGTACTGAAGTAATTTCTCCTGAGGGCAATAAAGACATTCTTCCAAAGGCCCTGGGCCCCATTCGGCGGGAGCTAGTGCCGAGACCTTTCGGCCCAGGGCATGGCGCGAACGTTCTCGCCGCTTAGGCGAGAACTCTTTGAGAAAGGAGCTTGGTTTGGGCGAGAGTGCTTCCGCGCGGCTCGCGCTTGGCATTCTCGGCCCACGATTTCTCCCTTATAGCATTCGGCGAGAGCGCTTCCGCCTTCTGTGGGCGAGATCCTCCTTAGGGCGGGACCACTTTGGCTAACCCTCCTGTGACCAGTGTGCCTCTTGGTCTGGCTCAGCGAATATGGGGTTGTACACAATCCCCGCTCTTTTTGAGCTAGCACCGCGCTCGAAAAGACATGTCCAACCCCAAAAATATTCGCTGAGCACGTGTCAACATCAGGGAATCTTTTGGTGGGTCCGTACGGTGTCTATAAATATGAGTGCCGATAGACGGTCATGACACTTTCCTCGAGCCGTCATTCTCCTTCTGAGCTCTCGCCCTCTCTTGCGATGCCTTCCAAGCGTGCGATAAACCTCTTCCGCAGGATCTGCAGGACCGCATCAACGCGGCGCAGGCGCGAGCTAGGGCTAACAGTGCCCTTGTCGCCCCATGGCTAGCGAGACAGCCGCCAGTTGCTGAGCCTTCTTTGCCTAAGAAGAAGAAGAAGAAGAAAGCGAAGGTGGTTCAGCGGGACCTATCCCGCGAGAACAGGAGCCCGCCCACCCCGACCCCTAGTTGCGCGGACGGCGCCTCGCCGCGGAAGGTAAGCTTGATATACCCATTAACAACCAGTTGCTCAATTGTCTAACCTGATACCTCTTGCAGGAGACGGTTCCTGACGCTGCCGCGTCCCCGCGAGAACGTTCGAATCCGCCCTCTAGCCATCACGACGATCAACCACAGGTTCCTGAGGCTCCTCCTCCGCCAGACCCGAACACCGCCGGTAAAGGTTCCCTTCTTGGCTTCGCCTGGTATTTTCCAAATGCTGACTTGATTTCTCGCAGCGTTGGTTTCTGTACCTTCGGATCTCGCCACCCAGGATGGTGGGGCGAGAACTATTGATCAGCCTGCCCGTGTGGTTGACTCCTCCCTATCGGCGAGAGGAAAAAGTGCCGAGATCCCCGTGCCGCCGCTAGACGTTAGTCCTTCAGCGGCTGAGGAGACCCGCTCCCCCGCTCTCGATCAGGCCGGGATCACCCTCCGCAAAGTTTACCCCCCCGGCAAAGGAAAGCCAATCCACCTCCTCTTTGGAGCTGAGGGGGGGGGCTGGGCCTTCTCGCCTGCCGTCGACCGGGGGGCCTCGTCACTCCGAAGGTATACGGCCGTTTTATCGCTGCTACCCTTTAGTTTCCGCTAAAATGGGGCTTCTTTCGATAGGGGACAAGGACTCGCGGCCTGGCGCTGAGGTAGAGGAAGAAGAAGAAGAAGAAGAAGAAGAAGAAAGAGAAGGAGAGGATGGCGAGAGCTCTCCCTTCCCTTCATCTGATGAGATGGAGGAGATCCTGACCGGTGCCGGGAGCGCAAAAAGACGAGGGAAGAAGGTTGTCGCCATTCTGTCGAAACTCATCCGGCGAGAACGGGCCCGCGACCTTGCGGCCCGAGAGTTCCGCCAGTCAGTGGAGAAGAGGCTGGAATCCTTGGAGCGAGACTTCCTTCTAGGCGAGATGGACCGGCCCGGAGGAGCTACCGCGGGATCTTCACCTGAGAGATGCATCGAGAGGATCCGGGATCTGTCTCGCCGGGTTGACCTGGGATGCAGCGTTCTGTCATCCTACTTCAACCCGCAGGCGCCCCCCGGACCAAGTTGCGGGACCGAGGCAAATGGCGCTGGGAACCGTACTGAAGCGCGAGACGTCCCCTCCTCTTCCTCTGGCCTTCCCTTCTCTAATGTACCCTTACTTTTTCGCTTGTAGTTGTGACTGTTGTTCCCGCTCTTTATTCGCTTATTATATTATTATTATTTTTCATCGCGTTCCCGCTCAGCGAGAGCGATGGTTCTGTCTTTAATATTCTCGCATTCGTATGAGTTATCTTCCCAGCTCTTTGGGGTGGCGAGAGCCATCTTGCTTCCGCCTACTTTTCCTGCCGTATGACACTTCGCAATGTTAGCGCCAGCTGTTTAATCGGTCGCTGTCAGATTCGGGCGGGAAAAACGAAGCGCCGTTGACCTAGGACGCGGCGGCTGTACCCTCGCCGCCTTTCTGAAAACTACCATCATTACCACGATTTTCTATAAATAGGAGGCTCACCTACCACATTCATTCCTCTGACTCCCGTCTCTCTCCTCTTTGCTGTTGCTCTCGCGGTCTTTGCAAAGCTCTCGCCCTTTTCTGTCTTCCACTTCCGTTCTCGCCCCATTCTCGCTCTCGCCTTTCCCCCGTAGATCTCGCCTTCGATCCCTATTGCGATGCCGGGTGGTGGTGAAGGAAGATCCAACTGCGCGGAAGCCTTCCAAAAGCATCTCTTTCCTTCCTGCACCCTCACTCTGGAGGAGTTCAATCTGACCAAGGCCCAGCACGTTCCCGCTGGCTTCGTCGCGCGGCCCCCGGGCAGTCATGACAAGGTCAACACTGCAGGGGAGGGGGAGCTCGCCATCCCCATAGAACACTTCGAGGTGGGCTTCCGCCTTCCGCTGTGGCCTGAGATGCGACAGGCTCTCCGGTACTACGGGGTGGTTCCCGCGCAGCTGAATCCTAATTCAGTTGCCATTCTCGTGGCATTCATATGCTATATGCGCTCCGAGAGGATCGAGTTCAGCCTGCCGATCTTCCGCAAGCTGTTTACCTTCCGCGCGAAAGGAGGCGTGGTGTTCTTCTCCGGGCAGCTTCTGAAGACGATCGGTCTCGCCAACAAGCATCATCATTGGGGCGAGAAGTTCATCTACGTCTCCGGCGACTTCGGGAACGTACCCTTGGCCCCCATCCAATATGAAGATGCCGCCTACAAGCCTCCGTCCTTGGGCTCCCGCGAGAGCGCCCTCCTTGAGTTCTTCGGAACCAAGGACTTCGACGTCCTCCACCTCCGGCGAGACGTCGATTCCCTTTCCCCTGTGCTTCCGGGAGAAGGTAGGGTCTCGCCTTCATTTGTCTTTTTCTTGCCTTTTCCGAGATTAGAACTTATCAATGTTGTTTTTTGCAGGAGAGCGCGAAATCCCTCTCCGCCAGCCTTTTGACGAGGCTCGCGCCGGAGGGAGTCAGCCTCCGAAGGACCCGCTGGCTCTTGCGAAAGCCGCCGCGCAAGCCTGCCGAAAGGAGCCGGGCCTCCCACCCTCGAGCGGTGTTGTGAAGCGAAAACCGGTTGCTTCCGCACCTCAGGCAATCAAGAGGCCCAAGACCATGGATACCGAGAAGGGCAAGGCTGCGGTTGTCCAGCCCGTCCAACCTCTCCCCCCCGGCCGCTCCTTCGAGGAGGTCTTGGAGGCAGCAAGCAGGGTTGCGGCCACCAGGGGCGGCTCGGGGACTCCCGCCGAGAACCCTCGGACCCCTGGCGCCGCCGAGAGCGAGGGTGTCGCCGCCGGGACCTCCGGCCAACCTCCGTCTGAAGAGGTGCCGCGGGGTCATCGTAACTATGGCCTCGGCGTGAGGTACCTGGACGCGGAGAACAAGCCGCTGCTGCAATGGGACCCTGACGCCAACAAGGTCACGGTCTCGTCCCTCTTGCCGAGCTGGGCAGAGCGAGACGAGGTCACCGGCGAAGCTTTCGCCTTAGGGTACGGCCTCTACAGCCGGGAGGATGCTAGCGTCTTCGACAGGACGTCGACCCGGATGTTGGCATATGACTCCACTCGCGCTTTAATGCGTGGGTTGGAGCTCACGCACATGTGCGCCCGGCGGAGCATTACGATAGACCGTAACTTTCAAGATATGTTGAAGGCCAGGGAGGATGCGGTGGCCCGGGCGGCCTCTCTGGCCAAGGAGCTGGCCGAGACCCAGCAACTACTATCCTCGCGCCAAGCGGAAGGGGTAAGCGAGACTTTTCATAATCAGTTGTTCTCGCAATCCTAACCTTTTTCTTATGCTAACCTCCCGCTGTTCAGGATTCCGCTCAAGCCGCGCTTCGTGAGGAGCTGTCTCAGGCCCGCTATGACAACGTTCTCCTGCGAGAACAGATCGCGCGCCTCGAGGCGAGTGCACCCCCTCCGCTGGACGAGAGATTGAAGAGCCAGTATTACTCGGCTTATGACATCGACAAGCTCCTTCAGGGGAACGCGCAAGCCACCGTAAGGCTGACGCTGGAGACGCTGCGCGACATCAACTGTTGGGACGAAAAGGGCAAAGACATTACCGCTCCACAACTTGTCCCATGGCTCTTCGAGCCCATCCCAAAGCCCCCTGGCGCCCCCACTACCCCTCCCTCGGATGTCCCAAAGTCCCCCGCAGCTGATGGCGAGACCTCCGGGGGGAGCTCCGGCGGAAGCTCCAGCGGAAGCTCCAGCGAGACTTCAGAAGGATACAGCTTGTCCCCTTGAGTGTCCTCTTCTTGCTTTTGTTTTTCATTTCTATGTAAAGCGCGAGACGCTATCATTTTGTACCCGTATATAGTATTTGTTAATGCAAATGTTTTTTCTTGCGAACATTCTGTTATTTGCGAATGTGCTTGATGTGATTGTCGTAGTTGGATGTTTTCGGCGTAGGCTTCCGCCAAGGCCATTGGCCTTAGGAAATTCGTAGCGATGAATCAGCAAGAACCCGCGGTAACCGGCCAGCCGGAAGCGTGACTCTCGAATCCTTAGGACGGGACCGTCCCCTCTAGACTGCGCGAGTCCCTACTCGCCCATCGTATAACGATCTCGCCTATTTGTTCAAGAAATCTGAGGAACCTTTTCGGCGAAAGCCTCCCCACCTTGGGATCCCCTTTGATGAGGATTCTCCTGCCGCGATCTATCTCTGCCGAGACCTGTTCCTGCCGAGATATATCTCCGCCGAGACTTGTTCCTGCCGAGATGTATCTCTGCCGAGACCTGTTCCTGCCGAGATGTTTCTCTGCCGAAATCTATCTCTTCATTTTCACTTTTCATTTGGCATTCCCAACGTGCTTCCTGCCTTACATTATCCAAGCCAACCAGACCAAACCTTTCCCCCACAGGCGAGCCTTCGGACCTGCCAGCTAGATGAGAGCCTGCGCAGCGGGTCTACCTGGGGCCGAGCCGGGCTCGGGGTGCCGATGACGATTCCACAAACCTAACCTAACCTATCCTAACCTATCACCCACAAACCAAAACTTATCCCCCACAGGCGAGCCCACGGACCTGCCAGCTAGATGAGAGCCTGCGCAGCGGGTCTACCTGGGGCCGAGCCGAGCTCGGGGTGTCGATGACGATCTCAAGCCAACCAAACCTATCCCCCACAGGCGAGCCTTCGGACCTGCCAGCTAGATGAGAGCCTGCGCAGCGGGTCTACCTGGGGCCGAGCCGAGCTCGGGGTGCCGATGATGATCTCAAGCCAACCAAACCTATCCCCCACAGGCGAGCCTTCGGACCTGCCAGCTAGATGAGAGCCTGCGCAGCGGGTCTACCTGGGGCCGAGCCGAGCTCGGGGTGCCGATGTCGATCTCAAGCCAACCAAACCTATCCCCCACAGGCGAGCCTTCGGACCTGCCAGCTAGATGAGAGCCTGCGCAGCGGGTCTACCTGGGGCCGAGCCGAGCTCGGGGTGCCGATGTCGATCTCAAGCCAACCAAACCTATCCCCCACAGGCGAGCCTTCGGACCTGCCAGCTAGATGAGAGCCTGCGCAGCGGGTCTACCTGGGGCCGAGCCGAGCTCGGGGTGCCGATGTCGATCTCAAGCCAACCAAACCTATCCCCCACAGGCGAGCCTTCGGACCTGCCAGCTAGATGAGAGCCTGCGCAGCGGGTCTACCTGGGGCCGAGCCGAGCTCGGGGTGCCGATGTCGATCTCAAGCTAACCAAACCTATCCCCACAGGCGAGCCTTCGGACCTGCCAGCTAGACGAGAGCCTGCGCAGCGGGTCTACCTGGGGCCGAGCCGAGCTCGGGGTGCCGATGAAGATTTCAAACCAAACCAACCTATCCCCCACAGGCGAGCCTTCGGACCTGCCAGCTAGATGAGAGCCTGCGCAGCGGGTCTACCTGGGGCCGAGCCGAGCTCGGGGTGCCGATGAAGATTTCAAACCAAACCAACCTATCCCCCACAGGCGAGCCTTCGGGCCTGCCAGCTTGATGAGAGCCTGCGCAGCGGGTCTACCTGGGGCCGAGCCGAGCTCGGGGTGCCGATGAAGATTTCAAACCAAACCAACCTATCCCCCACAGGCGAGCCTTCGGACCTGCCAGCTTGATGAGAGCCTGCGCAGCGGGTCTACCTGGGGCCGAGCCGAGCTCGGGGTGCCGATGAATATTTCAAACCAAACCAACCTATCCCCACAGGCGAGCCTTCGGACCTGCCAGCTAGATGAGAGTCTGCGCAGCGGGTCTACCTGGGGCCGAGCCGAGCTCGGGGTGCCGATGAAGATTTCAAACCAAACCAACCTATCCCCCACAGGCGAGCCTTCAGACCTGCCAGCTAGATGAGAGCCTGCGCAGCGGGTCTACCTGGGGCCGAGCCGAGCTCGGGGTGCCGATGAAGATTTCAAACCAAACCAACCTATCCCCCACAGGCGAGCCTTCGGACCTGCCAGCTAGATGAGAGCCTGCGCAGCGGGTCTACCTGGGGCCGAGCCGAGCTCGGGGTGCCGATGAAGATTTCAAACCAAACCAACCTATCCCCCACAGGCGAGCCTTCGGACCTGCCAGCTAGATGAGAGCCTGCGCAGCGGGTCTACCTGGGGCCGAGCCGAGCTCGGGGTGCCGATGAAGATTTCAAACCAAACTAACCTATCCCCCACAGGCGAGCATTCGGACCTGCCAGCTAGATGAGAGCCTGCGCAGCGGGTCTACCTGGGGCCGAGCCGAGCTCGGGGTGCCGATGAAGATTTCAAACCAAACCAACCTATCCCCCACAGGCGAGCCTTCGGGCCTGCCAGCTTGATGAGAGCCTGCGCAGCGGGTCTACCTGGGGCCGAGCCGAGCTCGGGGTATCACAAAACATTCAACTACGTTATGCCATGAAAAATTCGACACTAATTAGAAGAGAAACAATCGGTATAATATAACAAGTTTAATTTGGGATACATGGTTACATCCTTCCCCCCTCAGGGGTAGAAGCGTTTTAGATCATCACCACTCCACGTGTGGCTTAAGGCTCTTCCCTCCACGTCCTGGAGGTAGTATCCCCCTGTTTCGAGGACTTCCTTCACAATGTATGGACCTTCCCAGTTCGGATGGAGCTTACCCACGGGAGCCGATCTTCCCGCCGCGTCGACCTTTTTCAGCACCAGATCCCCTTCTGTGAACTGCTTGACCCTGACGTGCTTATCAAAATGCTTTGCCATTCGTCGCTTGATTTCTTCTTGCCTGATAGCCGCCACGTCTCGCAGTTCCTCTACCATATCTAACGAGAGGCGCTGCCCCTCTTCATTTTCCACCCTCCAAGTCTCGTCACCTTCGCCCGCGGCTGTGACTCGCGGGGACCGGACCTCAAACTCCACCGGTAGGACAGCTTCACATCCATGAGAGAGCTTGAAGGGGGTCTCACCGGTAGCCGTGTTCGGAGTTGTTCTCAGAGCCCACAGGACCGAGGGGAGCTGCTCCACCCAATTCCCTCTCAGATTCTCTACCTTCTTCTTTAACAAGTTAACGATAATCTTGTTTGCCGCCTCCACCTGACCGTTGCTCCTGGGGTGGTGGACGGAGGCAAACCTGAGGTCAATGCCCAGCTGAGTGCAGAAACTGATGAACTCTTCGCTGGCAAACTGGGGGCCATTATCCGTGACGATGGCCTGAGGCAGCCCGTGCCTGCAGATGATCTCCCCCAGACGAAGTTCCTGATGACTTGGGAGGTCACCTTTGCTAGTGCCTTAACCTCCAGCCACTTCGAGAAGTAATCTATCATGACCAGGAGGAACCTTCTCTGTCCACTAGCCGGGGGAAAGGGCCCAACTAAGTCCATTCCCCAGATAGCAAATGGCCATGGCGCCGTGATACTCCGGAGTCTTTGGGCTGCCAAGAGTTGAAGGGGGGCGTAGAGTTGACATTTTTGACACCTTCTTGCAAACTCCATGGCATCCTTCCTTAGGGTGGGCCAGAAGTACCCCTGTCTGACCACCCTGGCCTCCAGTGTCCTTCCTCCAGAGTGACTGCCGCACTCGCCCGAATGCACCTCCCCTAAAATCTTCGGGATTTCCTCTTCGGTCGCACATCTGGCTAGGAGCCCTGACAACATCTTGCGATGCAGACCCCCCTCCATCATCAAGTAGTGAGCCGCCTTGCGCTTAAAGCTTCTCCCCACCTTGGTCCCCTCAGGCAGTTCTCCGGTGGTTAGGAAGGCCACAAATGGATCCACCCACGAGGGCTGTCGATCCACCATCATCAATTCTCCCTCATCTATAGCGGTCGGAATAGCTCCGTCAAGGTCCCTCCTACCTGCGGTCCGAACTTGGCCAGTCGATCGGCGGTTACACTTTCTTCCCTTGGAATATGTTGAATTGAGAAAGACCGGAATCCTCCGATGATCACCCTTACCTTGGAGAGGTATCTGATGAGGGTTGGCTCCCGAGTTTCAAACTCTCCCCGGATTTGCGATGTCACTACCTTTGAATCGGTGAAAACTTCTACCTCCTGAATCCCCAGTTCCTTTGCCAGGCGAAGGCCAGCAATGACGGCCTCATACTCCGCTTGATTGTTGGTCACTGGGAAATGTAAAATGACTGCTTGCTCTATAGTTACCCCCTGGGGCTTGTCAACACCACCCCTACCCCTAGGGAGTGCCTTCCTGAGGCCCCATCAACCGTTAACCTCCATGCTTCTCGCGGTTGCTGCTCTTCCCCCTCGACCTCAACAACGTAGTCTGCTAGAAAGTCCGCCACTGCCTGCGCCTTGATGGAGAGCCTTGGTACAAAGGAGATGTCGAATTCGCTTAGCTCAATGGACCACTTAGCCAGCCTTCCCGAGTGCTCCACTCCATCGAAGATCTTGCGAAGAGGGTGGTCGGTCACCACCCTAATTGAGTGCGCTTGAAAGTACGGACGGAGCTTTCTGGCCGAGATGACCAAGGCATAAGCAAGCTTTTCCAGGATAGGGTAGCGAAGCTCTGCTTTTCTCAATATCCGGCTGACGTAATAGATGGGAAGCTGCTTCTTTCCTTCTTCTCTTACTAGGACGGAGCTTACCGCCTCCGCCCCTACTCCGAGATATAAGGTCAAATCCTCCCCATCTTTTGGGCTCTGAAGGAGGGGAGCCTGAGAGAGTTGTCTTTTCAGCCCCTGGAAAGCTTCTTCGCATTCGGCCGTCCATTCGAACCTTTGATTCCCCCGCAGCACTTTAAAGAATGACGAACATCTGTCTCCTGCCCGGGAGAGGAACCTGCTTAGCCCAGCCAGCTTGCCTGTCAAGCGCTGGACCTCCTTGACGTCGCGAGGTGACCCCAAATCCAGGATGGCCTTGACTTTGTCCGGGTTGGGCTCCACTCCTTCCGGAGTCAGGAGATGCCCTAGGAACTTCCCGCGGCTTGCCCGAAGACACACTTCAAGGGATTCAGCCTCATTTTAAACCTTCTCAGGGTGGCGAATGTTTCCTCGAGGTCTTGCAGGTGCGAAACTATGCATTTGCTTTTGATCATTAGGTCGTCGACGTAGACCTTCAAGTTCCTCCCCTCTGATCCCGGAAGACCCTATCCATCATGCGTTGATAGGTAGCCTCTGCGTTCTTTAACCCAAAGGGCATCATCTTGTAACTGAAGCACCCCTCCCTTGTGATGAAGGACACATCCTTGGTGTCAGGAGGATGCATCCGGATTGGTGATAACCTGAAAAAGCATCTAAAAAACTCATGACAGAAAAACCGACGGCTGAATCAACCAGCGCGTCGATCCGAGGCAGGGGATAGCAATCCTTAGGGCATGATTTATTCAACAAAGAAAAGTCTACACACATCCTCCATTTACCACATCCCTTTTTCACCATTACCACATTGGAGATCCAGCCTGGATACTGGATCTCTGAGATGAAGCCCGCCTCCAAGAGCCTCTTGACCTCCTCGCGAATGGGCTCCTCCAGCTTGGTGGCGATGGCTCTCATCTTCTGACGGATGGGGCGGGCGCGGGGATCCAGGTTCAGGCGATGGCAGGCTACGTCGGCGTCGATGCCTGGCATGTCCGCCGCGCTCCAAGCGAAGACGTCAACGTTGCTTTGAATGCAGGCCCGCACCCGCTCCCGGGCCTCAAGACTCAACCCCCGCTGATCCGCACCCTTTGCACCTCTCCTGCTTGGGTGAAGACCTCCATCTCCACCACTTCTTCAGCCGGTTCCAGCCGCGACTGCTCCCAACCAGTCCTTGCCTCTTCCTCCAGCTCCAGCTCTCCCCTTTCCTCCTCAATCTCCATCGCTTCTATCCCCCTCTGCTGCTGCTGCTCGGCTCCCACGCCTCCTGGGACCTCTCCCACGACTTCTCCCGCCGCCTGCTCTCCTACTTCCACTGCCCTTTCCGGGCTCTCCTGCCCATCGCTCCTCCGTATCACCTACACATCCCCTCGCATCTTCTCTGTCTCTTCCTCTCCAGCTTCCTCCCTTACCTCCTCATGGACCATCTCCTCTTCCTCCACCACCTCTTCTAGGGCCGCCATCTCAATTTCCAACTCTTCCGCCTCTGCCATCCACGAAATAGTGTTGACTGCCGTAACGTAACATTGTCTTGCCATCTTCGGGTCCCCTCTAACCCTGACCTGCACCCCCCCATTGTTGAACTTGAGGCATTGATGGAACGAGGAGGGGACGCAGCGAAAGGCGCTGATGAGGGAACGCCCAAAGATGGCGTTGTAGCTGCTCGGGGCGTCCACGATCACGAACCTGCAGTTCCGCGATACGCCCCCCAACCTTACGTGTAACCCTACTCCTCCTTCTACCTCCTTCCTCTCGCCGGAGAACCCGAACAGAGGTCCATCCGATGCCAAGACCCTCTTCCCTTCAACCCTCATCTCATCGAAAGCTTTCTTGAAGATGACATTAACCGAGCTCCCGTTATCTACCAGTATCCTAGAAACGGTATAGTTCTCCACTGCCGTCTGGATCACCAGGGCGTCGCAGAATGGGTCTTCATAGTCTGGCATGTCCGCTGAGGAAAAAGTAATCTTTTCTTCCGGTGGGGGAACCTGGGAGGTGGATGCCACCCCCTCCGGTACATGGTTTGCAGGCTCCCTTTGCGGGTTGCCTCAATCCCCACTCCTCCATGAATCACCCCGATTCCTCCCCGGGTCCCTACGTCCACCCGGTCTTCACACCTGTCCTCCGCTTCGCCCTGCTGTACCTCCACTATCCTCATCGGTGGATCTTGCCTCCCTGCTCCTCTGACCGCCCTCAACTCTAAGAACTCCGGGCAGGTGGCCGTTGCGTGCCCCTCCTCCTGGTGGAAGTCACAAAAGAGCAACGCCTCCCCGCCCCTTCTCCCGTCTCCCCTTCCTCTTCTTCCTCCTCGAGCTCCTCTGGCTGCTCCCCTCCCTCTTCCTACTTCCATTGCCTCCTGCGGTGGTGGGGGACGATCCCTCGGCTCCTGCCTCCATGCCGGTCGATCGAACCTTCGGGGCTCCCGTAGGTTATCTCTCCCCCGATAGCCTTCTCCTGGACCTTGGGGACGACCCTCCTGGGGCCTCCAACCCAACCGGTTGACTGGCTCCCGGGCCCCCCACCCCTGCTGCTGCCCAAACCTTCGGGGCTCCTCCCTTCTCCTATCTTCTCTCTGCTCCCTCTGCTCTCTTGATTCCTTCTGTCTTCCTGCTGCTGGTTCCTTCCCGTCCTCTTCTGCTAGCTTGGCCAACTTCCTGGCGAACGCTGGGTTTGCTCTCTCGAAATCAATCTCCTTTGCCGCCCTCTCCATGAGCTCCTCAAAGGAGAGGGGGGGGGGCATCCTCTTCAACTCCATGCTAAAAAATCCCGGTCTCAGCCCCAGGGTGAAGGCCAACATCAGCGCGTACCCTGGAACCTCCTGGACCAGAAGGATCTCTTCCTGGAACCGGTCGACATAGTGACCCAACGTCTCATCCGGCCTCTGCCTTACTGCGAACAGACACTCCGCTTCCTTCTTCCGCTTCTTTGAGGTTGAGAATCTCAACAGAAAGCTTCTCCGCAAATCTTCAAAACAGTAGATTGACCTTGCTGGCAACTGGTGGAACCAGTCCCTTGCCTTCTCCTTCAATGTGATGGCGAACAGTCGGCACTTGAAGGCGTCTGTCATCTGCCTTATTGACACGACGTCTTCAAACCACTGTACGTGCTGCACCGGGTCATCCTTCCCTGAGTAGTAGGACATGTCGGGCTCCCGGAACCCCTCCGGCACCGGAGCCGAGATGATGAGCTCGCTAAACGGGCTCTCGCCTCCTGCCTGGCGAGAAGGTACGTCTCGCGGCCTCGGCTGGCTTGCCCGATCCGCGAGACCATGCCCTGGGAAGAGTTCCCGCACCGCCGCCTCCTTCTCGCCTGGCTCTGTTAGCGCCTCCTTGCCCGGGCGCTGGCTCTGGCCCGGGAATAGCTCCTGCGCGGCCATGTCTCTCTCGCCAGCCTCGCCCGGGACCTCCTTTCCTGGGCGCTGCCCTGGGGCGTTCTCGCCTAAGAGCGGAACCTCTTCTATCGGGACCTGAGGGGTGGCCCACTCGCCTCTCGCCGAGAAGGCCAAGCTGATCGTTTGCAGAACCTCTCGCCTGAACTCATCCAGCATCCTCCTCGTCGCTTCCTCTCTCCGGGTGGGGGAGCCTCCAGAACCTGACCCTTCACCTTCACCTCCAGCCATGGGACAAAACTTAAGGCTTTCTTGAATCGGCTGCGTTCCACGCTCACCGCACCAGAACTGTTGAAGCCAAATTTGACCTCAACTGAAGTTCGAAGAAAAAAGGGGGTGCAGCCGAAACCTACTTCTCTCAAGTCCCACCCCTTGACTGGATTCTAAGGATCTAAGACTGACCCAAAAGCCTCAGCAGGGAGGTCCCACCTCACACCGGAAGATCTCTGAGAGCTTCCCCTCCAAAGCCAAAGCTGGGCTAGGAGCTCCTCAGAAAGCACTAGAATTCCGGAGACAATGATCGCTTGCTTTCTAAGGAGCCCTTATGGGTCTATTTATAGCATTTTGCTGTCCTGAATTTACTGAAAAGCCCTTAGTTGGTCTGCCAATAGCCAAATCCCGCTGTTTTCCTGAGGGTACTGAAGTAATTTCTCCTGAGGGCAATAAAGACATTCTTCCAAAGGCCCTGGGCCCCATTCGGCGGGAGCTAGTGCCGAGACCTTTCGGCCCAGGGCATGGCGCGAACGTTCTCGCCGCTTAGGCGAGAACTCTTTGAGAAAGGAGCTTGGTTTGGGCGAGAGTGCTTCCGCGCGGCTCGCGCTTGGCGTTCTCGGCCCACGATTTCTCCCTTATAGCATTCGGCGAGAGCGCTTCCGCCTTCTGTGGGCGAGATCCTCCTTAGGGCGGGACCACTTTGGCTAACCCTCCTGTGACCAGTGTGGCTCTTGGTCTGGCTCAGCGAATATGGGGTTGTACATGCAGGTGAAAAATAATAATAATATATATTACATGGAACTATGGAAGTATGGAACTATGGAAGTATGGAATATAAATATAAATAAATAAATAAATAAATATATAATTAATAGTCAATATAAATAAATATTAATACTCAACTTCTAGAAAAGCGCATTGCTAATAAATAGTGAAGTTTGCAGCAATAGCATGCAAGTTAATTTAGTTCTCAAAATTCAAAAAATATGCCCAAGATTAAATAATTATAATAACAAATACAGTTCTTTGGCGGAGCGTTCCGGGAGGCGGCGGCCGGACAAACACGTCGGAAGGCGATCACGGCGAAAAAGTAGTCCGTACGTATCGCTGTCGCCGGAAAATTCCCAGTTCCAACCTGCGATCGGAGGGTCTTGCTCACAGCGGGCGGTGGCCGTCGGAATCCTGCACCGCGCGTCGCCGTACCAAAAAAGCTCCCCCAAATAAACCCTAAATATATTACCATAAATTAATATATATATATATATAGAATTAATTAAGAAGAACTATATCGGGAAAAAATAATGAAAAGGGTAAAAAACCTAAAAAAGCTACAGATGTATAAATAGGAGTAACAGTAGTATCTCTTTCTCTCTCTCCTTCTCGTTAATTCCCAAACTAGTGAACTACTTTTTTCAGGGAAAGAAGATAGCATACAATAAGAGAAAGCTAGCTAGATGTAGGTACGTGCTCACCAAGCAGCTAATTAGGAAGAAAGTCGGCGTTGGAGTTGGCGGCGGCGGCGGATAAGGAGATGTGGTTGTGGTGTTTGTTGTTGGCGGGGCAGCGCTTTTTCTTGTCGTAGCAGACGCCGCGGGCCTTGGACTGAAGATCGCGGACCTCGCGGAGGAAGAGGCGGACGGCGCGGGAGGCGAAGGGGTTGGTTTCGGGAACGCCGCCGGCGTGTTCGTCGTAGGCGGCGCGGAGGCGGCCGATGAGGGCGTCGAGGCTGCCCCAGGCCTGGCGGAGAGGGCACGGGCAGGGGGCGGGGGGGCAGGGCTGACCGAAGAAGGGACACGCGTCGGTGTGGACTTTGGTCTTGCCGAACTGGTCGAGGTAGCGGAGGAACTCGAGGACGTGGGCCCCGCTGCAGCGGGGGAGGCTGAGCGGCGGCCGGTGGTTTCTCAGGTACTGACCGAACGTGTTCCAGTCGCGGAGTTTCTGAGACTCGTAGCGGCTCAGCGGCGGCGGCGGTTGCTGGTGGCCGGATATTATTTGGCGGCAGGCGGCGGAGGAGGTGGAGGAGGAGGAGGAGGAAGAGGCGGAGGAGCCCTCGAGTTCCATGATATGGACGAGCAGCTCAGCTGTTGTAGCTGTTGATTCTACCTGAGCAGTAGTGGTGGACTGGCCGGCAGCGGCAGGTGGCCCGGCGCGCTTTTAAAGAGGTGGGAGAAGAGAAGTGATGGATGTGGATCTAACAAAGAAAGAGAGTAGTAGTAGTAGTAGTGTAGTACTACTACTACACTATTTGTGTGTGTGTAGTAAGGGTGATTTGATGGCCTGGCCGGGGTGATGGGCAGACCACCAGAATTCTCTCTCTTTCTTTCTTTCTTTCTTTTTGGAGGAGAGAGAGAGACTGATCAGAGAGAGCAATAATAGAGAGAGAGAGAGAGGGTGATTGGTTTGCTGCTGCGTGCTGGTAAGTATAGTAGAAGGTGACCAGGCCAGGCAAGGCCAGTTATGGTAAATATGATGGCCTGTTTCAGAGTCTTGATATGTGAACAGTTAATTGGTACAGAAAATCTTATCCTGTACGTGCTTGGCGGACATATGCATTCATTATCTGCCATTTAACCTAAACTTTTAGACTTACTTATGCCCCCCATTTTACAGAAATTTTTTTGATACTTTTTTTGAGCGAGAAAATATATGGCCATATGATTTATGATTTTAACCATATAGATCTTTGGCTAAAAAAATATGATCATATTTCTTAAATATAATCGTGTTGAAAAATGATCGTAGCAGTGACGGATCCAGGAATTTAGAAAAGGGGGTGCACAAAAAAAATTTAATAGCATAATATAGAAAATGAAAAATTTCTGATATTATAAAGTCATACAACATTAGGAGATGACAAATGCGACGTATATTTCGATAGCTTCAGAAGCACTCAGGGATAACTCTTCATTTTGACTTGGAGGTTTAGATCTTGAAGTCTCTTGAGATTTTAATTTCTTTTGAAACATAGATGATATGAGACTGAACTTCTTTTTTTGACTCTCCATATCACAATATTGTTCAATTCTATTTCTATATGAATGTCAGAAAAAACAAAATATTAACAAAAATCATATTAATTAAATGCAAAGTATTTAAATATCTATCTACTCGCTTGACCCTCTACCGGTCAATACTACGGAGTATCCCTAGGGATAAACATTCAACACAGAGACTATGTGTTTTGCTTAGTCACTACCTGACTAATACCTCAAAACACACCTAAAAATAAAAATACATGAAAATAAATTGTGATAGGGTATATGGAAGCAAAACCTTGGCCACAATCTGTAGCCAGAGAGAGAACGTATTTCTCCATCTTTTGTTATCACTTATCACGTGACTCGCGTACTCGGTACTAGTCCTCACGAATGTTGGTCACAATCTGTAACAGTATATGAAGAAGCAATTCAATGAAAATAAAGTCATATATAATTTCATAAGTAACATAACAAGAGAGAGATACCAACAACATGTATGAAAATGCAGACAATAAGTAGAGAATCAATCAGTTTATACAACAAAATAACTGGTAAGAAACATTCAACACAAAATAACTGGTAAGAAACATATCACTTGAACATTAAGAAACATACAATCCAGAAAATTTTTGGAGAAAAAAACAGAGAGAAAACTAATACCTATTGTCGTTGGACGATGCGTCTCAGTGTAGCAAGTGCAGAGATCGAGATTGGAGGAGGAGGAGGAGGAGGAGATGCAGAGAGAGCGGAGCGCGAGAGCTATCCACGAGTTCCAGCTCCCAAAGGAGATGAGGCGCGGTATGTTTTATTTTAGGGCTGGAATCATGGAATATAAACTGCTGTTTATATATTAACCGCAGTCTATTCTGCGTTTTTCATGGAATAGACTGTGGTTAATATATAAACCGCAGTCTATTAATAGAATAGAATGCAGTTTATATATTAATCGCAGTCTATTCTGCAATAGACTGCGGTTAATATATAAATCACAGTCTATTCTGAAAATAGACTGCGGTTTATTATTTAACCGCAGTCTATTCCAGAATAGAATGCGGTTAAATATATAAACCGTATTCTATTCTCATTTTTTTTATAAAAAAAGGGGGTGCCAGTGTCCTTTGGCCCCCTTTAAATCCGCCCCTGGATCGTAGCCTTACAAAATTCTACACCGTTGAAATCACGATTATACAGCTGCATTTACTCCCGTCCACACGAGAAATTGGTGCATGTGGTATACATACCTAAAAAAATTTCGGTTTGGCAGGGCTTTTTAGCTCTGATGTGAGAGTAGCCGCGTCCACACCCAAAAAACTCAAAAAGATTCTTTTAGAAAAGTTAATGTCCCGTTTGGAATGACTTTTAAACTATGGTGCGGTAGTTGGAAAAGTTAATATTCCGTTTGGATTCTCCAGTAATCATTTTCGTACTTTACCGTCACCGTTCCCTCAAACAGACCCTTAATTAACCCGAATAATGTACATAATATTATATTTACACTGTTTAGGCTTCGTTTTGGCGGGAAGTTTTTGCTATGATAAGTTCGGACGAACGTGTACACCATCATCATTGAATCCATATTTGGAACGCATGACGACGCTTATGACTGCGACGAAGCAAAGAAAACTAGCATTGAAGATAAAAGTTAATCAAGTTCTTTAAGAATCCGTTCGTTTGCGAGGAATTGAGCTCTTGGAATTGAAATTCAATGTCTAATTTCAATTTTGTCGTCTGTTTGCACACTTGATATTGGAATTGTAATTTTAATGAATTTCGTGGAATTGAGTTTGAATTAAAGACAATTCTTTCCAATCTATATAAGAATTGGATAATTCCGTGTGAGACGTGTTTTTCGTCCGAGATCACATTTTGTCGCACGAACGCGCATTTTTCGCACAGGGCGCGCGTTTTTCGACTGGGCGTGCGTTTTTTCGCCCGACTGCGCAAATTTCGCCAGGTCGCTCGTTTTTCGCTCGGCAGCGCATTTTTCGACCGGGCGCGCGTTTTTTCGCCCGACCGCGTGATTTTCGCCCGGGTGCGCTTTTTTCGCCCGGGCGCTCGATTTTCGCCCGGCCGCGCGTTTTTCGCCCGGACGCCCATTTTTCGCCCGGGCGCGCGTTTTTCGCCCGGGCGCCCATTTTTCACCCGGGCGCGCGTTTTATGCCCGGGCATGCGATTTTCGCTTGGGCGCGCGATTTTCACCAGGGAGCGCGTTTTTCGCCGGTCGCGCGTTTTATGTCAGGGCTCACCCGGGCGCGTGATTTCCTTGGGAGCGTGATTTTCGCTCGGGCGCGCGTTTTTCGCCCGGTCGCGCGTTTTACGTCTAGGCTCGCCCGGTGCGCGCGATATTCGCCCGAGCGCGTGATTTCCCTGGGCGCACGATTTTCGCCGGGTTCAAACTATAAAGACATCCCAGTCCTCCTCTATAGGTTTACATTACATACATGCATGCGCAAAAACGTATTACTGAAGATTTAGGCTCTGTTTGGGGGGACTTATTTTCGCGGTCAAGCGGTTACGACCGCATGAACCAGACCTTAATCAAGGTTCAGTTCATGCGGTCGTAATCGCATGACCTGTGAAAATAAGTCCCCCCCCCCCCCAAACTGAGCCTTAGGTTGCGTTTGGCGTGGCTTATCAAAATTTATTTTTTTCGGTGAGTTTGGACCAAAACGTCATTGTCATGGAATGTATGTTTGATATCACAAATGTTACAAAAAAAACTAGTTGGAGGCATAAGATTTTGGTATGACAATGACATTTTTGTCCAACCTCACCGGAGTAAATAAGTTGTGATAAGTCGCGCCAAACGCAGCCTTAGTCCAAGGAGATCAGTATGAAATGTAAATTTACAGAAGTGATTGTAATTATTTCAAAATTAAGCGGCCGGGTGCAATCTATTAAATTTTGATAATTATTTTTACAAGTTAATTACGTGGCAAGTGGCAATAATAATATTCATATGTGACCAAAAATAATAGATCCCATGCAATGGAGAAGGGCCATGGTGTGATCGTGTAAAAGCGATCCATTGACAATGATCGCGTCATAAATTCTCCGTGACGAAAACGGTTAGCTATTCAGCATAAGCAATAAGATCCTTATCTTTTTGTTCTACCTTTTGCTTACATAGTTTTATGTATATATATTATATATATATATATTATGTATATATGTGTATATATATATATATATATATATATATGTATATATATGTGTATATATATATATATATATATATATGTATATATATGTATATGTATATATATATGTATATATATATTATATGTATTATGTATATATATGTATATATGTACATATATGTATATGTATGTATATATATGTATATATGTACATATATGTATATGTATGTATATATATGTATATGTATATATATGTATATATATATATATATATATATCTATGTATATATATGTGTATGTATATATATATATATGTGTATGTATATATATATGTATGTATGTATATATATAATGTGTATGTATATATATATGTATGTATGTATATATATATGTATGTATGTGTGTATATATATTATATATATATATATAATATATATATATATATATATATATATATATATATTATATATATGAATATATATATTATACGGGCATTAGACATGTACGGGCTGTACGGACAAACTTTTTGGTGGTCAAGATGGTCCCAAATCGAAAAGTGATAAACATGAAAGTTGTAGATCTCGGCGAGACGAACAACTTTCATGTTGACCACTTTTTGATATGGAGCCGTCTTGGTCCTCGATTTGGGCCCCGAAATCGGGGGCGGCGGAACGTTTTACTGTAGCAGTTCCGCCGCCCCCAATTTCGGGGCCCAAATCGAGGTCCAAGACGGCTTCATATCAAAAAGTGGTCAACATGAAAGTTGTTCGTCTCGCCGAGATCTACAACTTTCGTGTTGATCACATTTCGATTGGTGACCATCTTGACCTCCAAAATGACTTGCCGTACGTCCGCACCTAATGTTTGCCCGCACAGTATACACCCCATATATATATATATATTATATATATATATATTTATATATATATATATATATATATATATATAATATATATATATATATATATTATATATATATATTACAGCAAAAGCTGCGGTGTCTATTAATGCACCGCTTAAGCTATTAGTGGGCTAAAGTTACCAATGCCTTCACTTATTCACAAACAAAAAGCCCATTTACATTCTTAACCTATACGGGTTTACATACGTACTTTATATGAGTAAGCATTCCCTCATAATTCGAAGATTTGCTTTTTCTAACATTACCCCCTGTAAGCTCTAGGGTTTGTGAGTTGAATGTGAGAGCGTAAGTCCTCAAATCTTCTTGTGCAAGCGGTTTCGTCATCAGATTTGCTAATTGATCTTCAGATCTACATAGTTCAAAGCGATTTCATATGAGTCCACACAGTTGCCGGATAAAATGGTATTTTAGACCTATATGCGTTGTTCCTTGATGTTGCGCAAGGTTTTCAGCAATTGAAATGGCCAATTGATTATCACAATATGTGAATATAGCTCTTTTCTTTGCTTCGATCTCTTTTCAAGTTTCTGTAAGTCTTTTATTTTCTGTGATCTGAGTGTCCATTGTGAATTCCTGGAGCATGCGTTGAAGCCAGATGGATTCCGATGCCGCACAAGTAATGACTACTACTCTGCTTCAGCAGAAGATAATGCTACTGATTTCTGTTGTTTTGTACCATGGAAGAAAAGGTAACCACTTGTACTTGTGCGATCATATAAGCTTCCACCCCAGTCACTGTCACAATAGCCTACTATTGTGCCTTTTTGATTCTGTTTATAGCATAATCCAATGTTTGTAGTACCCTTCAGATATCGGAGGATGTGTTTTACTGCCATCATATGCATATTTGAAGGCTTGCTGACAAATCGTGACACTATATTGACTGCATTATGTATATCTGGGCGTGTTGCAGTAGATACACTAGTGTTCCAACCATTTTCCGGTATAAGGTAGCATCAGTAGCTTGAGATCCATCTCGTTTCATTAATTTGTTGTATGTCACAATGAGAGTTTTTATTGGTTTAGCTTCCAGCATATTGAAGCGTTTCAATAGATCCAGACAATATTTTTCTTGATACAAAAATGTATAATGTGGTTGGTGTTCAACTTGTAATCCTAGGAAATACTTCATTGTCCCTAGGTCTGACATGTCAAACATTTGTTGCATGTTTTCTTTAAACTCTTGTACTATCTCTTTGTTTGTCCCAACATATATAATGTCATCGACATAAATGACTAGAAATAAATGATTGCCATGATTGTACCTTTTGCAATATAATGCTGGTTCTGATGGGCATTTTTGAAAGCCTTCTTGTTGCAGATATTTGTCAATTTGATTCCAGGCGCGTGAGGCTTGTTGCAAGCCTTTCTTAGTTTACATACTTTCATTTCTTCACTGGGTTTTGTAAAACCTTGTGGTTGAGATACATACACTTCTTCAGTTATATCGCCTTTTAAAAATGCTGATTTTATATCTAAATGATAGATTGACAGTTGATATTGCAGGGCAAGAGCAAGAAATATGCGTACAGTTTCCATTCTGGTAACATGAGCACAGGTTTCAGTGTAGTCTCTATCTGGAACTTGTGCATAGCCTTTTGCAACTATACGAGCATTATACTTTGTTATTTTCCCTTCTTCATTTTTTTGTATAACCACTTCAAGCCAATGATTTCTCTATCCATTGGTTTATCCACTAAGTCCCAAGTATGATATTTTTCTATCATACTCATTTCTTGTCTCATAGCTTCCATCCAATGTGGGCTTTGTTGTGCTTCCTCGAAGGTATGTGGTTCTGTTGCCATACAAGCCACAAATTGTGGCATATATAAATCGACAACTTTTCTATATTTCTTTGGGGGAGATGATGTATCAACTGAATCAACTTCTTGTTGAGAAATGAGACTTGTTACTCTTAAAGGTGAACATTCACTGGATGGTTGAGGGTGTTGCTCCTCTTCATTTGTGGTAGCTTCATCCTCAATAACCGTGGGTACGTACCTTTGAAGTTTATTGATTCTGATCTCCCTTAAATTTCCAATTCCATGCTTTATCTTCATGAAATATGACATTTCTTGAAATGATGACACATTTAGAAATTGGATTGAATAATTTATAAGCCTTTGATTCTTGACTGTAGCCAATCAAAATACACGGAACACTCTTAGCTTCAAGTTTATCTCGGTTGAAACTTGGTATTTGAGTATACATAATAGAACGAAAAACTCTTAAATGAGTCACAAAGGGTTTTCTTTTATACCACATTTCAAATGGGGTGCTATTTTTCAACGCCTTTGTTGGAGCTCTGTTTAATATATATACTGAACAATTTACTGCTTCTGCCCAGAATTCCTTTGGTAGTTGTTTTGTTGTCATCATAGTACGTGTCATCTCAAGTATTGTCCTATTCCTTCTTTCAACAACACCATTTTGTTGTGGTGTCATTGGAGTGGTAAGCTGCCTGTGAATGCCATGAGTTTGACAGAATGTGATGAATTCATGATTTAGAAATTCACCACCTCTATCACTTCGTATTGTTTTTATTTGGAAATTAGTTTGCTTTTACACCAAAGCTTTAAACATTTGGAAATACTTATATGCTTCTGTTTTTTGTTTCATGAAGTATATCCATTGCATTCGTAAGTAATCATCTACTATAAGTAGAAAGTAAATGTTACATGATAGTGATGGAGTTTTTGTCGGCCCCATACATCTATATGAATAAGTTGTAATGTTTTAGAGGCTCTCCAGGTTGAAAATTGAGGAATTACATGTTGGCTTTGCTTACCTTATGCACACTCTTCACATAATTCAGCACCATAAGATATTGTTGGGAGTCCTCTCACAAGTGAATCTTTTCCAAACTTGTGTAGATCGGCCATATTCAGATGACCATACCTTTTATGCCAAATACTTGATAGGTTGTGCACCTCTTTAGAGGTATAAGACATACGATGTCTCTTAACACAAGGAAAAATCTTATTATGCGTCATGTTGACTGTCATAAGTACATGTTGAGAAGAGGCATCAATAATCTGACACTGATTATTTTAAAAGACTACTTCATTCCCAGTTTGAATAAGTTGTCTAATACTAAGTAGATTATGCTGTAATTGCGGTACATAGAACACATTTTTGATTGTTTTGGGAATATCTTGAGAATTGCAGACAGTCACATCTCCTTGACCTTCAATTTTCATCGTATTGCCATTCCCAATCATAACATCAGCTTTATTAACTGTATTAAGATGTTGGAATATGGTTTGATTGTTGCACATATGATTAGTACAACCACTATCAAGCAACCATAAATCATTGGCTTGACTATTATGCACTGCATACTGCTCATGATCTTCATGCTCTATATAAAACATCTGGTCAGGTGGATCTGCCATTGTAAGTGATGACACTGAGATCTGAGCTCGATCCTCTATTTTTCATCAGTCTTTATCTAGATGATTTGCATGTTTACATGTCTTACAATATTGTTTAGAATTACCAGCTTCTTGAAAATACTCACTATATTCTCTTCCTTCTTTGCTTTCACGTCCTCGACCTCTTCCTCTAGTTCTTCCTCTAAATGAGCCTCAATTGCCTTTTTGTGAGGGCTGAGACTTCTCTATTTGATTTGAAGGTACATTGTTATCCCTTGTTCTGAAGAAACATTATCATTATCATTAAACCTTTCTCCATGTGCCAAAAGTGTACCTCTGAGCTCTATCAATGAGTAATGCCTCAGATCCTTAGATTCTTCTATATCAGCAACTACATAATTATATTTTCTAGATAATCGACACAAAACTTTTGTAACAACCTTTTGCTCTTTTATCACAACACCATATGACCAAATATCATTAACCATCACATGAATTTGTGAAAAATAGGATGACATGCTCTCCCGTTGCTTCATGTTCATGTTCCCAAACTCAGCCCAAGCAGCCTGTAATTTGAGAACTATAGTATTTTCATTACCTTTGTATTATGTTTTCAGACTTTCTCAAGCTTGCTGTGTTGTTTCAGCTGCAATTATGCGTGGAAATATCACTTTACTGGCACCTTGCTGGATATTCAGAAGTGTCTTTGCATCTTCACTATTATATTTTTGGTCTTTAGCAACATTTGAAAACTGTTGCCTAAAATCGCAAAGCGTTGCCAAAACATTGAAAACTGTTGTCATAGGGGTGTATGTCTATGCCCGTGTTACCAAAGACCTTATAAGGCAACAATTTTCACATGTTTAGGCAACATTGCTTGAAACTGTTGCATATATCCCTAGTAAAGGCAATAGTTTTTACATAGACCTATTGCAACATTTTCAAAATATTTAGAGTTACATTTAATAAATGTTGCCAAAACTATTTAATTAATAAAAATATATAAATTTTTAAAAAACATGAAAATAAATTAAAACTTCAAAAACAAACAGGTTATATCATGAGACATTTTTTATAACGCATAAATATATAACAATTTAACAAGACACATATTTTCATCTATAATATTAATGTTGCACATGCTTTCATTAAATTAATAAGCCATCAGTAGCATCACAATTTACCAAAATACATCAAAATAAGTTATATTGCAACTCCTCATTGGTCTTCTCATCATCAAGAACTTTCTACACAAAGTAAAATAATATATATATAAATATAATGACATCAAGATCAATATATAACTAAAAAATTGTAGACATATAAAAGTATTTTAATATATTGTATGAAAATCTACAACATTATACCTCTCCATAGTCTGGAACGTGTGTTGATGTAAAAGAATGTGCATGCGGTAGCCCGTCTCTCTTCTGTCCACTATTTGCATCCCCTGAAGATGAACCTAATAGATTCTTCAATGATTCTACATCAATTCCAATGGGTTTGCTTTGTTGCAGCATAATCTTAAGTACACTTTTTAGAGTATTAAGTGTATCTTTCACATTTTGCACTTTTTCATTCAATAAAGCCACCTCTTCATTATGTACTTTCTTTAAAGCCGCAATGCCTTCCTTTCGCTTCAAAGCAGTTTGTGTAATACATTTCCAAAAGTAACGCTTTGATCCAGGATGTTCTTTCCCAAACATAATTTTAAATGTTTTTACATTACTTTCCTCGTTATTCATAGTATCTTGAAGTTGTGACTGATAACAAATTGAATAGTTGATTTTTAAATAAAACAAATAAGCAAATTATATTTGATCTTAATTAAAAAAATAACTCACAATTGCATTGTTTGTTTCCACTAATGCTACTTCAAGTTTCAATAAAAATTTCAGCTTGAGTGGGGTCTCTCTTCATATTTGAATGCTACAGATGCATAAAAAACTTTATTGAAAATTAAACACAATCAGTGAACTGCACGTAATTAACGAACTGCACGTAATCAACGAGTTGCAAGCGTAACTAGCTTAAATTCAGCATTTCAGAGAGTTGGACGTACAACTCGCTGTAATTGAGCTAGTTGCAGGTGCAACACGCTGAAAATTCAGCGTGCTGCACCTGCAGCTCGCTGAAATCAGGGGCTTGCACCTGCAGCACGATGAAATTCAGCGATCTGCAGGTGCAGCACGCTGAAATTCAACGTGATGCACCTGCAACTCGCTGAAATTTTTTATGCCCAACCCACCAATTCCTCCTTACTAGGAAACATAATGGATGTGATTAAATGATTGCCAAGATCAACTTCTGTGGGGTTGTTTGTGTTTGACTCCTCATACGATAACATTTTGATATCTAAGAATATGAATTTGGATCGAACGAAAATTAAAATGACAAATTTACAATCTAAGTACTATGACAAGCATACACCAATGTACAATAATACTGATAGAATTCTAACATAATTTAACATTACAGCAGTGAATAAATCAACCAAAACCCCCAAAAAGCTCCAACATACACTAATGTACAATAAGGAATGCTAAACATTCAGGCTACAACACTTACACAAATCAAAAACGTTTGAAAGCCCTAAGGGCCCGTTTGTTACGTGGGAATTGGGCCGTTGGAATTGGTATTCATTTACCAATTCTAATTAAGGGCGTTCGGTATGACAAAATAAACGGTGGGAATCAGAAATCAATCGGAATCCGTCCGATTTGCGTATAAGGTAAACGCGACATCTTTAATTCCGACGCGGCTAGGTCAGATTTGACGATTCCGCTCCCGTCGGGCCTTGCCGCTGCTGCTCCCGCTCCCGTGTCGCGCCTTGCTGCTGCTGCTCCCGCTCCCGTCGCGCCTTGCCGCTGGTATCATCATCATCATCATCTTCTTCTTCTTCTTCTTCTAACTGCAAATTTTCACCTCTTCCAATTGCTATTGCTATCTGACTGCAATTTTTCACCTCTTCCAACTGCTACTGCTATCTGACTGCAATTTTTTCACCTCTTTCAACTGCTACTGCTATCTGACTGCATTTTTTCACCTCTTCCAACTGCTACTGCTATCTAACTGCAATTTTTCACCTCTTATATTATTGTTTTAAATTTATGTTCATGTTTTATGCTAAAAATGTGCTAACTTTTATATAATGTGTAAAGTCGGAAATTTATTTTTGATATTCTCCACTTTCTGCACTCCGAAATGTATACGTTATTTGTCACAAATATAGGAGGAGATTGTTAGTGTATATTTGGACTAATAACGGGTTCAGAGGCATAACAGGTCAGTTCGGACACATGTAGATCCGATACCCGTAGAAACTCCTTGAGTTTGCCTATTTATACCCGCCTAGGGGCAACGGGTAGGGGATTCCACTTTGATCCACATCCGGATGCTTCGAGCAACTTTCACAACACACTCTCTAGAATATTTTGATTTGGAGTCGACGGTGGTGATCGTGACACGTGTAATGCGTAGAAAATATTAGCTTTGGCCGATTTCCAAGGATGCGGATTCTATAAACACCTGTGTGGTGTATAGAAAAAGATATGCACAGTTTCACGTGGGGAGAATTATTTAAGATATGCACTACCTATTATATAAATGTAATATTTATTACATCTAAGCAGCTAAAATTTTTTTTGATATTCAAAAAAAAAAAATTCATTAACTGAATTATGCCGTGTGTCAGCATCCGCCATCATATGTATAAGAATTTCTATACACGTGTGTATAGAATCCGGGTAGGTGTCCGTTTTCCAATGGCGTCGTTTTTGTTAGAAAAAGCTAATCTCCGGAATTATGAGGGAATGCCTAGCCATATAAAGTGCGTATGTAAACCCGTATAGGGTAAGAATGTAAATGGGCCTTTTGTCTGTGAATAAGTGAAGGCATTGGTAACTTTAGCCCACTAATGGCTTAAGCGGTGCATTAATAGACACCGCAACTTTTGCTGTAAAATATATATACATAAAACTAGGTAAGCAAAAGGTAGAACAAAATGATAAGGATCATGTTGCTTATGCTGAATAGCTAATGTTGTCCTTTAACATTGGTATCAGAGGGATTCGAAGTTGATGAGAGCTTTAGAGTGAGCCATCAGAGTGAAGATCTTGTATAGAGTAGCACAAATAATTTTTATCAGGTAATATTCTTGATTTGCTTGTTGTGACTCATCATATCGCTAGCACTTCATCAACTTCCTCCACCCACTTTACTTATTCTCAAACGGGTGTACCCATCTTTGATGGTGATGATTATGCACTTTGGCAAGTGCAAATGAAAACGTTGTTTCAATCACAAGGTCTGTGGACACTTGTAACCGATGGGTTTTCAAAACCCACTGAGAAGCATCCTTTAATGACATGGGAAGCTACAATAGTTAAAGAATACCATGATAATTTGAATAAGCTTTAGGCCCCGTTCGTTTCGCAGGCATTGAGCTGCAGGAATTGGAATTGAATTCAATTCCCATTCCCGCAGAATTGGAATTGAATTCAATTCCAATTCTGCTGTTCGGCTGAATGCAGGAATTCTGTCACATGAATTGGAATTAGCAATTCTGATGTTCGACTGTAGCCTGGAATTTGAAGTACAGAATTCAAATTTGTAATTTTTATTATAAACTGAATTGAAATTGCTACACAAAAATCATACTTCACCAGAATTAAAATTAATAGTCCACGAACCGAACATTAAAAAAATTCAAATAGTCCACAACATTATAATAGTCCGCACATGATGCCAAAAGTCCTTAACATAATCTAATCAATCGCGTAGATGTAAGCGGAGCCAGGTCCTCCTAATTGGCATCGGTAAAGCCATGAACAAGTCGGCCTTCTTGTCGTCATCACTCAGCATATCGATGGTCTGTATGACCTCAGTCTCAGTCAAATCTGCAATAGCTGCAATGGCGGCATATATCCTGTCTGCCCTTGAGATCGGAGGCTGTGGGCGGTGGCGATGGAGGCTGAGAAGTCACGCTGCTATCATGCTTCATGTTCCTCGCAATCGCAGAAACAACATCAGCAATAATATCTACCGCGGATGTTTTCTCCTTCCTCTTCTTGCTCTTTGGCTCAACCTCCTTCATGCCGTTTTCGTCCACTGAGTCTTCAATGTGGATCTCGTTCATTTGCTCAGTCGCAGTAGCAGCATTAGCTCCAGTGGCCCGATCAACCCCACAAATCATAGCTAAGTCGCCCCAATTGATGATCACCTTGCTCCGATAATGTCTCACTGTCGAATGCGCCTACAAGTTGAGTTTAAATTAGAATCAAAATTTAATATAATCTCTACACAGTTAAATTTTTGTTCAACTAAAATATTACCTGTACGTAGTTAGCCCAGACTTCTTCGCTGTCAACCTTCACCACATTACGCTCCCAATCCCATCCGAAACCACTGGTATCCAGCATAATCGATATTTCCTGGTAGTATTTGTTCCATGTTTTAATCCTGGCCATTATCTTCTCCTTACTAATATCAACGTGGCAATCATCCTTCAATGCATGTATTGTTGCCGTGTACGCGACACTTTTCCAGCCGCTAGCCGCCTTATTTCCCAGATTTTGCTGCTCAAGGAGAGCAGTCGATAACGCACAATCCATCTGCGGCGTCCATGGAACATAGGACCGTTCACTTGCTTTGACCCCTTTTCCTTTTTTATCCATTTATTTCTGCATCATATATAAGTTAACAAAAAAATGTAGTAGAATCAGTGTATTAAATTGAAGTCAACAAAATATACACAGACACACACACATAACATACCCACAAATTTGCACATAAATGCATTATAAAGAAGTTAACAAATTAAACACATTTTAATTGCCCCGATGAGCACAGTACTCATTAAACATATTCATAGTCATAGTTTCCCTAAACGTGCTCCACTCCGGTGTTGCTTGGACTGGAGGCAATGTATCCGCGTACTCGAAACTAGCAGAAGTTGTATCTTGATTTAATATTTCCGCATCTACCTCGGCAAGCAATCGAACATGATTTTCTAATCTCCTCTCTATAAGAAAATTATGCAGAATGCAGCAAGCGTTTATAATTTGAACCTGTTAAAATAAAAAGGTAATTAAAAATTCATTATAAAATAACTTATTTTAATCTTAAAGGTTTAAATGTATAGACCTGGACTTTGATGTCGTAGAATGATGGTCCCCTCAAAATTGCCCATCTTTTTTTAAGGAGGCCGAATGTTCGCTCTATGACATTCCGTTCCTTTGAGTGTCGGAGATTGAACAACTCCTTATAATTGGTTGGGTTATTGCCTTGTGCAGACCACTCTTTCAAGTGATATTTGGTTGACCTATATGGAGCTAGATAGTCAGGGCCATTGGTGTATCCCGCATCCACGAGATAGTACTTTCCAAGTGACACCTCAAAACGATCTGCTCTTTCTAGTGCATTGCGCAAAACTCTGGAGCCCGATGAGTAGCCCTCCCATCCCGGTAACACATACAAAAACCTCATATTGAATCACATACGGCCATTACATTCGTTGTAATGGCCTGTTTCCTATTCCGATACCTACCCTGATCTTTAGTAGGCACTGTCACTTCAATATGAGTGCCGTCAATCGCACCAATGCAATCCTATATGGACATCTGGACAGTTTAGACATTTTAAAATAAAACTTAGGATTGTAAAAAATATAACTTACAGGAAAATGACGCCATCTTTGTACTGTTGACGCATCTAGGAGTTTTATAAACTCAGGACCTAATTTCAGAATTGCTCGCAGCACCGTTTTGAAATGACGGCTAATTGTATTTGTTGATCGTAGATACGTCCCGCCCACAACACTAAATTTTTTGTTGTGCCCCAACACATGTAAAAAAACGCTGACAGCCTCTCTAATTCCTACATTTTTTGTGTCTCTTAACAAACCACGCTGGATTAGCATGTTACACAAAACTTCGAACGAGCTTCTATTCATCCGAAGCTGGTTAAAACAATTTATATCTGTTCCGCCATACAAACGCCTAAACAAACTTTCTCTTACAACATTTTTTGCATCAGCCCCCACGATATTCCTTCTAACCCCACATTTCATCAACACTACGACAGAAGCAGCAAGAGCAGCAGCTACTGCTGCTCTCCTACGCCTACGACGTTTCACTGTTTCATCCATCTAAACATAAAAAAACACACTTTACATAGTCATTTTCCACAAAAGCACACACAACCACATACAGGCTTCAATATTTGGAAGAAATCATGTGAGTGAAAATTACAACACTAAACAAAAAAATTTGGTCCAGAATTCATGTGAAAACTCATGTGAAATCAGCCCAGAATTCACATGAAATCTGGACTGAAATCAGTCCAGATTTCTTATGAAATCTGGACTGAAATCAGTCCAGATTTCTTATGAAATCTGGACTGAAATCAGTCCAGATTTCACCAGAGATCTGGACTGATTTCAGTCCAGATTTCACAAGAGATCTGGAGTGATTGCACAGAAATATTCGTATTGATTGCACAGAAATAAACTAAACACTTGCAGCAAATAACCATTGCACAGAAATAACCTAAACAGTTGCAGCAAATAACCTAAACATGCACAGAAATAACCTAAACAGTTGCAGCAAATAACCTAAACATGCACAGAAATAACTTAAATAGTTGCAGCAAATAAGAAGAAGAAGAAGAATTGCAGTAGTTGCAGTTGGAGGAGAAGAAGAATTGCAGCACTAGCAGTTGGAAGAGGTGAAAAATTGCAGTCAGATAGCAGTAGCAGTTGGAAGAGGTGAAAAAATTGCAGTCAGATAGCAGTAGCAGTTGGAAGAGGTGAAAAATTGCAGTCAGATAGCAGTAGCAGTTGGAAGAGGTGAAAAATTGCAGTCAGATAGCAGTAGCAGTTGGAAATCACAAAAATATAAATGTGCTACTCCATAACAAATAAGTCTGGAAAATAAAAAAAATGACTACAGATAAACGTGTAACAATTCTACTCAGAGAGTAGATCATCATCATCTATGTCAAAATCCATTTTCTCTCCTCCATCTTCACCAGTGCCTGCAAGGAATTTCATGAGTCAGACTCTATGAATTCATAAACATATGCAGTGACGTATCAAAGTAAACTAGCTCTACCTAAATGAGCTTAGCACTTTAGCAGTAGTGAAGTAACACTATTAGCATCTCTATCCAGTCTAGCTAGGACCAGTCAAGTTTTGATTTTAATAAATCAAACGTTGTTATCTTGCGCAGTAGTGACCACTATGTACCTCATCATATGACTTGACACACCGTCATTTGCAACATTATCAAATGTGGAATAATGTGCTGTGATCACTAATGTTAGATTAACACATACAACGACTTTCTATTCCCAGTTGAATAATTCTCAAATCAGCTTACAACGAGAAAGATGTTAAGTCATCAGGTGTGGAATGACTAGCATCTGACCATCTTGGGCTTTTATTGAGAAATTATTTGGGGTTTTCAGTCTGTTATTAGATGCTTGAATGTTGCGACTATAGGTTCTTGCTATGAAAACATAAACATAGGAGGAAGTTTCATATCTCTATGAACTTTAATCACATCTCCCCCGATGTTTAATCGTGAGAACTCTATTTAATCCCTTTGTTAAGGCGTCTGCAACATTATCTTTTGACCTCACATCAACGAGGTTCACAATCCCTTGACTCATAAGGGAGGTCAACCAGGCTTGTTTCATCCTGAGTTGCCTTCTTTTGCTATTGAACAAAGTGTTCGTAGCAATTGTTTTAGTAGCCTGATTGTCGCAGTAAACTGCAACAGAACTCAACTTCAGGCTTGATAGTGGAATGTCCATCACCAAATCTCTTATCCACTCTGCTTCTTCTCCTGCTGAAGCTAGAGCGTAGAGTTCGGATTCCATAGAAGACAATGCAATACATGATTGTCTCTTGGACTTCCAGGCTACAGCTGCTCCTCCTAGTGTGAATATAAATCCACTAGTGGACTTGCCGTCGTTTAATTCTGAGCACCATGATGCATCAGAATATCCTTCCAACACTGCAGGATGACCATGATAACATAAAGCATACTTTTGGGTGTGCTTTAGGTATCACATCAGCCTATCGAGGGCATCCCAATGGTCTTGGCTAGGATTACTAGTGAATCTGCTTAACATGCTGACCGTAAAAGCTATATCAGGTCTTGTACAAACCATAGCATACATGAGACTACCAATCAGTTAGCATAATCTGACTGTCTAACCGCAGCTCCATCATTGGGCTTCAAGCGATTATTATAATCGTAAGGTGTCTCCACTGCTCTACGTTCACTGTATCCCCACGTGTCCAACAAGGACTTTATGTAGTGGCTTTGACTTAGGGAAATGTCATTTTTCCCAAAGCTCACTTGCATGCCTAGGATAGTCTCAGCTACACCTAGGTCTTTAATGCTAAACGTCTGCATTAGTTCTGACTTAACGTCATCCACCCCGGATTGATCAGAACCAAGAATCAGCATATCATCCACATATAAACATATTATAGCGACTGTGTTCGATATATGACGTATGTAAAGACATTTGTCCGAGAGACTCGACATGAATCCCATGTTCCTTACACTATAGTCAAACTTCTCATGCCATAATTTTGGTGCTTGTTTAAGTCCGTATAGTGATTTGATCAACTTACAGACCTTACTTTCGTGACCGTGTACTATGAAACCTTCAGGTTGGCTCATGTATATCTCTTCGGTCAGATCTCCGTTCAAAAACACAGTCTTAACATCCATTTGATGAACAATAAAGTTCTCAATAGACGCAATAGCAAGGAGTATCCTAATGGTTGCTAAGTGACACACTGGTGAATATACATCAAAGTAATTCACCCCACTAACTTGTGTGAAACCTTTAGCCATCAGGCGCGCTTTATACTTAGCTACGCTACCATCAGGATTGAACTTCTTTTTCAGAACCCACTTACACCCTATAGTCTTAGCCCCTTTTGGCTTATCAACCAACGTCCAGGTGTTGTTCTGAAGCAAGGAGTTCATCTCTTCATCAATGACATCTTTCCAGAGTAGGGAATCCCTTGATCTCATTACGTCCTTATAGGTGGATGGATCAGCCTCAACGTGGTAAGTGACAAAATCACTACCGAAGGTTCTGGGAGTTCTCTCTCTCATCGAAGTCCTTCTAGACTCTAGGACATTATTGTCTACCGGGACTGAATAGGAGGTGCTCGGTACTGATTCAGGTTCTTCCTCAGTAATAGTTGCTTGCATACCTGAGATGATCAGGTTCTTATCCTTAAGGAACTTATCCTCAAAGAACACAGCATCCCTAGATTCAATAATTATATTATTAGACAAGTCTAAGAATCTATCTGCAGCACTATCTTCAACACAACCTAAGTAGACACACGTATTGGTCCTAGGTCCAAGTTTAGACCGTCTAGGGTCAGAGACCCTGACATAGGCTATGCAGCCACAGGTCTTAAGTTTAGTCAATGTCGGGGGTCTCTTAAACCAAAGCTCATCGGGTGTGACGTCTAACTTAGCATGAGGGACTTTGTTCAGAATGTTGTTTGCAGTTAAAACTGCTTCTCCCCAATAGGCAGTAGGCATGCCAGCAATGAGCAACATAGAGTTCAACATCTCTGTTAACGTTCTATTTTTCCGCTCGGCTATACCATTCGATTGGGGTGAGTAAGGAGCAGTGGTTTTTGCTATGATCCCTTGAGAGGCAAGGAAACCCCAGAACTCACTGGACATGTATTCTCCTCATCTATCACTTCTAAACCTCTTAGTTCTCATGTCTAGTTGGTTCTCTACCCTGATTTTAAAAAGACAAAACTTTTCAAACGCTTCATCTTTAGTTTTAAGAAGATATATGTGACAGAACCTAGAGCAGTCATCTATAAATGTGATCATATACTTCCTTCCTCCTATGGTGACAAAACTTTTAAAGTCACATATATCAGAATGTATAAGCTCTAGGGGTGTTGTGCTCCTAGTAACCGCACTAAAAGGTTTCCTAGTGATCTTGGTCTGAGCACACACATCACATTTCTCAGGCTGTGACTTAGTGTCTAATGTGATCTGGTGAGTTCTAGCTATTTGGAACATTTTTCCTATAGTTCACGTGTCCTAGTCTCTCATGTAGAGTCTTAGGGCTAACTAAGTTTATTTGAACTTGTTGAACTATTTCGTTTGCTAAAATTAGTCGGTACATCCTATTTTGGACGTATGCACATCCAAAATAGTGGGAGTTAACTGACAGTGTTACTCTACCGCTACAAAAGGTAAATGACATACCAGCATCACACAAAAGACTAATAGACACTAAGTTAATAGCTAGTGAAGGAATAAATTTGACATGCTTTAAAATTAAAGACTTACCTGAGAACAGCAGCAAGGTTGCATTCCCCACCTTCAGTACGTCAGCTATGTCTCCATTGGCCACCGTCACAGACTCTTTCACAGTAGTGAGACCTGTCATAAGAGCAGAATTGTTGCAAATGTGGCACGTCGCCCCCGAATCCAAGTACCACTCTGTGCTGGCCGTAGCGTTTCCGACCATTGCAACAAAGTCGGAAGGCTCAGCTTGGCTAACCATATTGGCTTGGTTGCCATCCTGTGGTGCTTTGGTTCTTTCCCTTTTAGGGAGCCTGCAATCAGATGCGCTGTGTCCTCACTTGTTGCAGTTGAAACACTTGCCCTTGAATTTTTTATTGCGTTTGTTAGGGCCTGCAACTTGGGAGCTACCATGGGAGGGTCTGGTCCTCTTAGGGTTCGGCACGCGTTTAGAACTAAGAAGCATGTTAGCCGCAACCTTCTGTTTGCTAACATTTCTAAAGCATGTCGAATCATATTTTCATCCTCAATGCGAATAAATCGCTTGAGGTCATTAAGACCGACCTGCATCTTCTTGCGGTACATTTCAGTTTTAGTTGTATCATGTAGAGGGCAGTTTAAAAATAATCGTGCCAGCAACAAAACTGTCTGGCAGAGAAATGTTCTCACTATGTAAAGAATTTACTAAAGCTTCAAAATCCGATACCTGAGGGAGAATCGCCTTCTGCTCGTCGAACATGAAGGAGTGGAATTTGTCCACCAGGTGTGCCTTGGACAGATCCTCCTCTTGTCTGAAGTGCTCCTCTAGTGCCTCCCAGATTTCCTTGGCGGTCTTCATTTTGATATACGTCTTCGCCAGGCAGGAGGACAAGCAGTTCAGCAGGTAGTCGCGGCAGAAGTCCTCATCAGCAATCCACTGGGCTTCATCGTCAGTTCCCATAACGGCAGCACGATCAGACTGAACTGTGTAGAACACGTTCAGGTACTTCATTCCAAATTGTGTATTCAACTTCCAGTTGTCGTTGAATTCAGTCGCTGTGAATTTCTCCAACTTTATCATAGGCACTGGAGAGGAGAAGTTGCCTCTCTTCATCATTGTGGGGTGAGGAGACGACCCAGCTAAGCACAATAAAGTTATGAAAGACAAGACAGGATTCTCCTTCCGACAAGATCAGTATAGAGAAACATCAAGGGTGCTCTGCAAGGGTGCTCTGCTCCACTAATCTGGACAAAAAAAATTGCCCAGGACGGTGACTTTGTATCCTCCCAGATCGAAAATCAAGTAGCAGCAACAACAAAAAATCTGTGATATTTGTCTCCTTCTTGGCTGAAATGACTCGGGCACCGAACTGTGATTGCCCCCTTTTTCCGATCGAGACAACGGCGGCCAAGTTTCTACCGTTTCCTACAGGCGGTGAGAGCGAGAACCTCCGAATCTAGATTCTGACGAGTGAGCGATCTAGGGCACGGGATTCACTTATGAGTGGCCCACATGATTCGCGATTTATCTACTCCCAGCAATCGATGCTACTTTCTCAGAAAGCAACAACAATCAACGGGAAAACTTTGAGCAGAAACGTGAGTAATCGATGTTATTTTATCTACTCCCAGCAATCGATGCTTCCACTCCTTTTCCTCTTTTGAGCAGCGCCCTGGAGAAATCAACGGGAAATTTTCCCGATCACAGAAAGCAACAGCGACCGATCAATCTTTCAAGGGAGGAAAACGACTGGATTTTCTTTCTTCCTATTTCCTTTTTTTTCAATCCGATGAAGCAATGACAATTGATGCTATTTTCTCTCCTCCTGTGCGAAAACCGACGAGAGTGGCGAGATACTTCTTCCTCCTTCTGTCGATCGAAAAAACGGCGATGGCGTTTTCCTTCTCTCGATTAACTGCGGCGAGATCCACGCGCGAATGACGGTTTCGGGAGACGGAAAACTCAGAACACAGCGGCCTCCTCTTCCGATCAAGCCAGCGAAAACTTTTTTTTCTCCGATCTACTGAAAATCGGAAGCGATTGCCGGCGAAACCGGAGCACGGGAGCGGTTACGGGAGAGACAGGGGAAGCGACGGTTCCGAGCAACAACGGGGCGTTACTTCGAGAATGTGGAAGTTGCTCGAAGCATCCGGATGGGGATCAAAGTGGAATCCCCTACCCGTTGCCCCTAGGCAGGTATAAATAAGCAAACCCAAGGAGTTTCTACGGGTATCGGATCTACACGTGTCCGAACTGACCCGTTATGCCTCCGAACCCGTTATTAGTTCAAATATACACTAACATGTGTGTGGGGTGACTCTCTTCCCTCTGGGTGAGGGGGGAGGGACGAGAGAGATACTACTGTTTGTTCTGGGTGGAACAGTGAGTAGCTATGGCTCGTGAAGCACTGAGTGTGACAGAGACAGTGAGATTTATTAATGAGAAGAATGGGGCCATGGTGGTAAAAGCTACAACAAGAGAGAGAAAGAGACTGATCAGAGAGAGAAGAGAGAGAGAGAGGAGAGCTGCTAGCAGGTCAGGAATTCTGAGTGCGGCCTTCTGCTTTTCATAGCTATTTTGCAGCCATATTTGTCTGTTTGGCCCAGAAAGTATGGGAATGGTCTGAGCATTTGTGATGCAGCTACCTTCTTCAAGTAAAAATGGGCACACAGATTTGAAGCTCATAAAATTTTTCTTCAACTAATGTTCTTGTATATAAAACACACTGCACATAGGAGAGAGAATACAGTAAAGAGAGAGAGTAGAGAGGGAAAGAAACATATAGGAGAGAGAACACAGCGACAGTGAGAGAGAGAAAAAAAATATTTTTGGTACGTGTGATAAATACAAGTCATTTTCATGTGACCCACCGCATTTTCCCAAAATTTCAAAACCAACCTCGATTTTGATTGGCACGGCTTATTTGCAATTGTCTGTTTGGTCAAAAACAGAATTATTATCTTAGAATGTATGTTTCGTTATTATCGTACAATGTATGTTTGAGAAGACAAAAGTTATGACCAATCTAGTTTTGAGCATAAAATGCGTGACTTTTTTTAGGTGAGGTCGGGCTTTCACGAACAACAGTCCATGACCGCCGTGTTCACTGCCGTCACCACTGCACCAAAGGAAGCCCTTCTACGTTTGCGAAAGAAGGAATGGCCGAGCGGCTCAATCGGCCACCCCACAATTCCAAATGGAAAGCTAATCCTGTCCCTAAAAACTATCATGTGCCCCAATTGAATTTACACATATTACATTATACTTTGCCGCAATATCCCCAATGAGAAACCCATATTTACACTTATTTACACTTATTTAGTTTGGTCATTTTTATAGGATTTATTGATTTTACTACTTTTAATATGGGCATTTCTAATTTCTTCTACAACCCTATCTTATACTATGTTTTTTAGGTACATTCAATTTCTTTTCTTTAGAGTTTTGCAACAATCACCACAAATTTCAAAATTAATTTCGGCTTAATTTGTTTGGCGGGGCGGATACGTGTCGGTCGCACATAACTCACCGCCCCACTGCCTCCGTTCTTTTCTGGAATGCGGGCGGTCGGACAGTAGGGCTTCGCCCCGCCGCAAGATTTCTGCGAAAATCAACCACATCGTGGGAACCGCGGGGCGAGGCTATTCTCACACCTAAAGTAACAGTGAAAAAACCGGTGGCTGCAAATAAAATAAGGGGATTGAAGCGAGTGAGAGCTGGGGATGGGAAACATGATGTGATGGCGTCGGTGGAAAGTTGAAGTCCAGAAATAGTGAAATAACCGGTGGTTGAAAGTATGCTACAAAAAGGCTGGGCCTCCCTCGTATTTTATTATTAAGAAAATATTAAAAGAATTACAATTTCAGTCAAATAAAAAATTACACGTTGCTGGTCGGTTGCTCTAAAAAAAGTGTAATAATGTTGACTCTCCAATTATATATATGTATTATAATATACAGGCATCGTCCATTTTTCTTTTCAAATTTTATGTTATTCTTCGGACATTGTTATATATAGATCAGGTATGGCTATATACAAACCCAAAATTTAGGTTTTTTTTTTTTTTTTTTCTTACTATATACAAACCAAATAAATACCTCTCCCGCTCCGGCGCCGCCGACAACTTCACATCCCCAAGCCCCTACGCATCCAACCTCGTCAGCCTCATCTCCCGCAGTCTGCTCCGCCTGCCTCACCGGCGCCGTCGCCGCCGCCCTCAACACCATCTGCACGGGAAACAAATCTGCCTCCGTCCGCAACGTCTACTGCGTGCTCCGGTACGCCAACCATGTCATCGCGTCGGTGCTCGAATATCCGAGTTTTTCCAACTTGCCTTCGCCGGAAAACGCCTCGAATCCGGAATTGTTCGGCCAGCAGCTTGGGTGCATGCTGTCGGGCATCCTGTCGGTGGCGTCGAGCAGCCCGGTGAGGATAGCGGGGGGCGTGAATCGGGTGGATGCGGGGATGAATTACACGGTGTACGGGTTGGCGTGGTGCATGGCAGATCTGTTGCAGGAGAATTGCTACCAGTGCTTGGACCATGCGCTGATGAGTTATACGGGTTGCTGCGATTATAGCTTAGGGGGAGGAGCCATTACCATTAGCTGCATCGTCAGCTACAACATTTTGTCATTTTTCAACGCTTCTTTGATTCAAAATACTTTGGTTATTTCTCCTAAGCCTACTCAATTTAAACTGGTAAGAGATAAACATTGCGGCACTTTCGAGCTCATTTATTAAGTTTGATTTTTTTTGAATTTTTCATTGGTCTGTATATAACAATTTAGTCTACATATAGCCGGTTTTGAATTAATATGGTTTGTATATAACCATGGTTTGTATATAGCCAAACATGGTCTATATATAACAATGGCCTATTCTTATTTGACCGTGTTTTGTAGTTACAATAGGGTCATGTTATATGCAGACCAGTTTTGGATTTATGCAGTACATGGATAAATGCATGCCAAACTAAAAACTCATATAACCTGTGAACCCGTTCAAAAATTGGCCTGCATATAGCCATTTTCAAATACACGACCTGCAAATAGCCAAAGTGAGCACTGCATATAGTAAATGTGTTACAATATTAGAAGAATCACAAGCTCAGGCAAATATGTATGATGGTTTCGTTTCTAATTTTAACTAAGGCTTAAATTTTAGAGAGGGACATGAAGATATAAAGAAAGTTATATATATTTTAAGAAAGGCTGCAAATTATCTAGGACAAAGTATCTTTATCAATATTTTGGGACAAAAAAATTTGTTTGTGATAAAAAATTTTATTGTTATTTTTGTAACAAATATTTTGCAACAAAATAATTTGTTGCTAATTTTACAACAACAAAATTTATTGTTAATTTTATAGGTAAAGTAGTGTTGCGGCCAAACTTGACGTCTCGGCCGGAGCGGATTAACTTATCTTAGCTCGCAGGGCGATTAAGCGCACATACAATCACAGAAAAAGAAAAACTGACAAGTCAATTTTTTTGACGTGAAAAACCTGTCAACTTGGTGAAAAATCACGTGACCGGATCTGTGCCGACCAAACCTCCACTAGATCTGAGCGCTGTTACATGGTTTTTTCAAGAACTTGAGGACGACAGGTCGCCTCTCATTACAATTATTAGGGAGAGAGAGAACCCGTAGGGTGACTGACCACCGTTCACAGAGCTAATTATTTATGTGTCTGCTGCGGGGAGCGATATGCTCGTTGTATTCCGGAGTCCTCTGATAGTTCTTGGAGGCGAGAGAAGCTTGTTGCACTTGTTCTTTTGTCTGGAGCTTGAAAGATCGTGCGACGCACTTGACGCGTCCTATCCTCCGTGGATCATCTTCGGCTGTACTTAGAGGAGACTGAAATTACTGACTTGCTGGCGCTTGGTGGTCTCGACGGAAATTACTGACTTGCTGACGCTTGGTGGTCTCGTTGCTGAGCTGAGGGCGTTGAACACTTGCATCGGTTTTGAGAGTGGAACGCACGGAGCTGCGCATGAAGCAGACTTGATGGCAGAGCGCGCCGAACGCTTGTTGGTGGAGAGCACGCGGTGCGCTCGTTGGAAGAGAACACGCTAAGCGCTTGTCAAAGTAGAGCACGCGGGGCGCTTGTTGGCAGAAAGCGTGCATGTAGCCTACTGGAGGAGAGCGCATGGAACGCTAGATGGTAGAGAGCATGTGAGGTGCTTGCTAGAGGAGAGAGCGCATGACACTTGTTGTAGACCGCTTACTGATAGAGAGCGCGCAGAGCACTTATTGGAGGAGAGCGCACAGAGCGCTTGCCGGTAGAGAGCGCACAAGACGCTTGTTGGAGGAGAGCGCGCCGAGCGTTTGCTGGTAGAGAGCGAGCAAGACGTTTGTTGGAGGACAGTGTGCAGAGTGCTTGCTGGTAGAGAGCGCAGAGCGCTTGCTGATGGTGAGCGTGCATAACGCTTACCGGAGGGGAGCGCACGAAGGGCGGGGGGAAGAGGCTCGTGCAAGGGAGCAACGTGCGCGAGAGCGCGCGAGAGAGTGCAAGAAAGAGACGTGTGCAAGAGCGCGCAAGGAAGAGGCACACGCGAGAGCGCGCAAGGAAGCGACGAGCGTTAGAGCACACAAGGAAGCGGAGCGCGTGAGTGCGCACTGGGGGAGCATCCGGGGGAGCATAAGGAAGAGACGCGCGCAAGAGCGGGCAAGGAGGCGGAGCGCGCGGGAGCGTCGAAGGAAGAGACGCCTTCAAGAACGTGCAAGGAAGAGACACGCGGAAGTGCGCAAGGAAGCTGAACGTGCGGGAGCGAGAAAGGAAGAGATGTGCGTGAGAGTGTGCAAGGAAGCAGAGCGCGTGAGAGCGTGTTGGGAGGCGGAGCGCGCGGGGGCGCGTGAGGAAGAAACGCGCGCAAGAGCGCACAAGCAAGAGGCACGCACGAGAGAGCGCAAGGAGGCAGCGTGCGCGAGAGCGCACAAGGAAAAGAAGTGGAGGAGAGAAATTCCGTATGAGGATTTTCTGAGCGGAGAAAATGAAGATCTTCAAAAGAGACTTCGAAAACGAAAGAGATCTTCAAGTAGTGCTTGAAGATCTTCGAAGGGGGAGAAAAAAATGAAGAAGATGAAGGAGGAAGGATAGACAAAATTTTCGGAGGATTTTCCGGTTCAGGAGAGAATGAGAATTAAGGAGGAAATGGAACCCTATTTATAGGTTTCATGAGTGGTTATGACGGCGGTTGCTGCGACGATTGCGGCGGCGTCGACGACGACAATGGTGATGAAGACAATGACGGTGATGGCAGCGACGGTGGCTGTAATGAAGACGATGACGACGATGTCGGCGACGATGGCAGCGCGATGTCGACGTCGGTTTTAGCGCTAGTGGGGTTGACTTTGTCAACCCCACTTCCTCCATCAAAGGAGGTGGACGGTTTGGCTACCCACAACCCGGATCATTTCAGGAGAACCCTATCAAATAAAAAATCATTTATCTTGCTAAATTTGATGCTATTTAGTAAGATGTTATCTTACCTTTCTAATCTCCCTTGATAAATAGGATTTTTCTTGCAGTGATTAGATGATCCTCAACCCGTGTATTTAAGACCGCCACCACAGTTCCAAACTGAGCATTGGTTAAGTTCGTTCTGCAAAGGTGATTTTGATCATATTGGTGATTGCAGATTTTGTGTTTGAATGGCTTATTTACTTCAAAATAAGGCGCCGTTCTGAAAGAGAAGCAAAAAGAGCAAGGTTTTTTTTTCCGGTGATGTTTGTAGTCGTGAACAAAAAACCTGTGCCCAGAAAGTCCGTCTAGGCCCGGCCCAAAAAAAGTCCGGCTAGGCCTGAGAAAAACCCAACCTGATCCAAGATCAGGCTTGGGGGCCTTACCAGGCCCCATATGAGCTAGTTTCCCGACCCGGTGCCCGGGCCGGGCAAAGCCTTAACGCCGGGCCCGACACCCGGGCCGGCGGGATTTTAATCCTGCCTATCCAAGCGGGATTTTAATCCCGCCTATCCAGATGGGATTAAAATCCCGCCTAATCCTGATTTGGTTGGCAAAAAGCCGAGGCCTGACCGGCCTGATCAAGCCTGGCCCGGACAGATTTTTTGTGCAGGCCTATTTGTAACTTGTAAGTAATAAATTGATTTTAAATAGTCAGTTTTTAAATTTTATTATTTAATAACACTGATGATTTGATAAAAAATTTAAACTATTAATAATTTATCATAAAAAATAATAAAAACGTGGAGCATTTACAGTGTTATTAAACACTGATGATTTATCCACTTGCATGCATTGACCGACACTACAGTCATCCAGTCAATGAATCAGTAAACAGCATGTGGGTAAAAGAATTCGGACACGTGCGCCTCCTCACGTGTTATATAGTTATTGGTCAAAAATCCCTCACGTACATGCAGTGTCAGGCCAGGCTCCTTGATCATGCCACGTGTTAAAATAATTCTAAAATTTAAAACAATGCCCTAAAAATTATAAAGGTGCTAAAATAATTCTAGAAACCATAATTTTAAAATTTCTGCAGCGTATCTAATTCATTTAAAAGCATTTTAAAACCCGATAATAATATAATATTCCAATTATCATAATGCTATTTTTTATAAACAATGCCCTAAAAATTTTCCAAAATCATCGAAATTGAGGGTGTAGGAGCTCAAATGGAACGTCATGCACCTAAACTACCCCTACAAACCTTTATTTTCCGAGGAAACAAACGGCGTGCAACCTAGTTTTGATGTTGATATTCTCGTCATTTCAGAGGAATGCCCGCAAAAGATAGTTGTTGGTTCACCTAAAATGAGGGTCATCCCCAACAATTGCCTCCAGATCCTTTTTGCACGAGACTGTTTTGGGCGAAGAAAAACAAGAATATTTTCTTTTATGGCGACGACGATGGCGGGCGGTGATGGACTTGAGACGGCGAGTCGTGGCGCCCTGCAAACTCGGGTAAAAATGTTAGAATATATTATGGTGGAGGAGAGGTGATGAACGTGCCCGGGGAAGGTAGTTGGCGTACCCGGGGTCATGAAGGTGCGTGCGGATGCGTGCGCGGGCCGCTCATGGGCGCGCGCGGTCTTGGCCGCGCTCGAACGCGTGCAAGACAGCGCACGAACACGTGCCAGATAGCGCACATGCGCACCTGCACGGGCGCGCGCGGGTTCGCCTGCATGGGCGCGCGCGGCCGCGAGCGCGCCCGACAGCTCGTGCGTGCGCGGGCTCGCGCGCATGGCTGCGTGCGCGTGGCTACTTGCGGGCGCGCGCGTGGTGGCCTGCTGCTCGGGTGCGTGCGTGCCGGGGCGCGTGCGCTTGCTCCGGCGCGTTGCGTATATTTTTGATTTTATCGGGTGACACCTTTTTTTGCATGACGGGGGTGGATGACCTTTGATCAGTCTTTTTAGTCTAAATTTATTTTTATTTTTGTGACATGACTCGAGCGTACTACGCGGCCGATGCATCTTCGCTCCTCTTTTTCTGAAGATCAGGTTGTAATTTGGAGGAGGAGATTCGGTCTGTCTGCCGACCTTGAAGTGAGGATTTCGCGTGTTGAGCAGAGAGTCCAAAATCCTCCTCGTGGCTGGTTGATGATCTGCAAGACCACCTTGAGATCGGGATTCCGGTTCCGGGAGTTGTTAATGAAGTTGGTGGCATCTGGGAGACACTTCTTCCAGATCGACCCCCAATGCAGGACGAGGGCGACAACAATGATGATGACGATGATCGCTTTGTGGTATCTGATGCGAAGGGTGAAGAATCAATTCTTAAATTCGGAAATGACGACGAAGGATGATGTGTAAAGTAAATGTATGTGATTCTTAACCCAAATTTATTTGGAATTATTCATTATTACATACTTTGATGCTTATCAACACTGTCTTCATCCCAAAAACGCTACAGTATTTTGTTTCGTCCAGTTAATAATGTTTTGTTGCTTGCATTTTTTCCAATTTCTTTGATGTCTCTTCCATAAAACCCATCAATCAGCTACTTCCAATAAGTTTAACCGTTTTTATATTGTATAATGTACATTTATCTCGCTATGATGTTCCTGAAAATCTGCATATAAATTTCAAGTCCATAGTGAGTCCCAAGAAAAATAAATGTGTAGGAAATTTTTTTAGTAAATAATTGTATCTCAGCGGACTCGTTAAAAAAATTTTAGTAGTTAACTGTAGTCAAGTGGAATTGCAAAAAAAAAAATAGTAGCTAACTATAGCTAAGTGGATTTGCAAAAATATTTTAAAATAGCTAACTAAAGCTAAGTGAATTTGCAAAAAAAAAAAAAATTGCTGACTATAGCTAAGTGATAAAATAAGGTGAAAAAAATAATAGTTAACTATAGCTAGTTGGCCAGCTATAGATGGTTTGCAATGATGTGTATCTACAATAGCCAAACATACCACAATAAGAGGAATTGTCTGTGTGCAAAATTTGGAAATGTCCAGGATGTGGGTGTGGTGACGCTTAGTATAGAGGATAGTTGTGATTTCTACACGATCACTAAGAGTCTAAGTGACTTTGATAGTTTGATCTTCGATTCTGGGACATCGCACCAGACTTGCTCTGATGTGTCTTCGTTCAGTTCTTTGGAGCTGGCGGACGGGTGCCGGTCCGGCTATCTTGGTGACAACTCAAGGTGTGAAGTTGTGAGGACAATGATGGATAAAAAATGTGTCAGCATTCAAAAGGGTGTGTATACATTTTATAAATATATATGGTGGATTTAGAGTGGATCCGCCATGTGTCAGCATCCGAAAAGAGTGTGTATAAAAAAGTTATACACAGGTGTGTATAGAAATCATATTCGACAATGATGGTGCACTAAAGGATGCATGATGGGGTGGTGCAGGGGGCACAAGGTACCCAAGCTGTGTAGAAATCTGATTTTCTCTGAGTAGATCAGACTCATAAGGCTGTAGCTTTAGCTGGGTGGCTTGAGGAGGAGTTTTAATGGTGATGTGAGGACTCAACATGCTCATTCAAGTTAAGTACCAGGATAATCTGAACTAGCAGATTGGGCCATGGTACAACGTGGTGCTCCCATGATTTCTGCTGGTGACATAAAAGATGGCCGAGGAGGTGCAGTAGATCGCCCTTCGATGACTCGAGTACACCGAGTTAGGTTTTGCGATCCTAGTGCATCCCATATGTGAACCATAGAAAATACTAAGTTGATATCCTAAAATGTATGTCTGACCTGACAATGATTATAATTGTCACCATGAAAAAAAAACTAGTTTCGAACATAAAACGAATAAAGTTCCTCACATGAGGCCAGACGTTCACATACAACGGTTCATAATCACCGCGTTCACAATGACCAACGTCGTGCTAGATAGACCCTAAATCGAGCAAACACAAGCATACATAAAACCTACTACTAACCCACCAATCAAGCATCCTAGACCTTCTATAAGGGAGATATGCCTCAAAATCCAGATCAATCAATTGGGTGGATTGCTAATAAGCCAGCCAAATTGACAAGACATGCACAAGGACGCAAGTCCCATTAGTCAATTTAGGCTCCGTTTGGGAGGACTTATTTTCACCGTCAAGCGGTTACGACCGCATTAAGGCCCGGTTCATGCGGTCGTAACCGCTTGACCGGTGAAAATAAGCCCCCCCCCCCCCCCCCCCCCCCCCCCCCCCAAACGGAGCCTTAATCAGGCTAGAACGAAGCCAAACACAAAATACTCTAATTAGGTCAAAGAGTAGCTCAATTGGGGCTTCCCTAGGATAAATACCTGACCCTAAACTAATTCATGATAATAACTATAGAAGGCCCCAAACATGTAGCCTTGAGCCATTATAAAACTAAAATGTTGTGAGCTAAATCAATAGAACCTTTAGGGCTTACAAATGGATCAACATGAAGTTATCCACTGGACAACATAAGGTTGTATGCCCACCAAACTAAGGGTATGTTCGGCAAAGCGGCTCGTTCGTGAACGCCCAACCTCACCTAAGGAACTTCACCACTTTTATGTTTACAATTAGTTTTATTTATTGATAGCGGTCATAAATATTGTCATAACATATTTTATGATACCAACATTTTTGTCTAAAGTCACAGACCAAAAACGGCACACCAAATTACCCTAAGGCCAACTAGACCCTAAGGCTTCGTTTTTTATACCTTTGGAGTTTGAACAGGGCAATGTAGAACCATGACAGTAAACACAGTGACACTGGTTTACCTGGCTGTTATGACTTTTCTAAAATATCATTTTTTTGTAAAATAGTGCATCTGACCACACCTACCCAAAAACTGCCTTGTGTTTTTTTATAATTGCGTTCACAATCACCACCACTCACCCAAACAAAGCCCAAGGTTAAAGGGTGCAATAGCATAGTAAACACTGATGAAAAACACATACGGCTGCGACCCAAAATGCCAATATAGTTATCGAATAACAGCTAAAAACGCTGTCACCTACCACAGTTTCACAACACCGCCAGGAAGCGAAATTTCTCCTAAACAGAGCCTTAAGCATTGGGTGTAATTCTACACATCTTTTGGGGAACAATACAATACTAATGAAAACTCCAATTTTATCTACTTTTTTACTACTCCTTTGGCTATAAGCCCACAAGAAAAGTTCTCCAGCAGTAAACTAGAAATCAGAAGCGATATGAAACCTGATACCGAAAAAGTTTTAAGGAGATTCATACAGATTATTAAAACCAGATTCCATACAAATTAAAGAGTTCCAACTAGAATGATTTATGATACCCGGAACTCAGATGATCTACGTGAACCCGAAGTTCGTCAAGCGCATCCTCCACGGCTTTATCTTCCGGTTCTGCAATTCCATTGTAAGATATATCAGTAACTTGAACAAAGCATAAATGAAGCATTGCATTTATGAGGGAAAGAAGCATAGATATTTCCACTGATTAAGGGGAAAAGAAGCAGCAGGAGCAGTGGGAATGGGAGCCATGGTGAGAAATAGAGTTCTCACCCAGAGATCGGAGTGAGAAGTGCAGTTTTTTTGTCTTCCATACCGTTGCTGTGATCAAAATGGAGGTTTACTGAACATATGCCTATCTTCGGTAGCATTTTTCTCTCATCGGAGATTAAACTAAAACGCCAAAACAAACAGACCCAATAGTAACTATTGAAGATAGTAAATCAAACTTGGGATCTGGTACCCCTTCCTTCCGCCCAGGCCCGCGTCAGCTGTAAATGGATCTTCGCAATTAAACATGCTCCGGATGGGACGATCGACCGCCTCAAAGCCCGTCTTGTGGCTCGTGGGTTCACTCAGCAACAAGGCTTAAACTATGAGGAGACCTTCTCCCATGTAGCCAAACTTAACTCTGTTCGGGTTCTCATTTCATTTGTTGTTCATCGCCACTGACCCATACATCAACTGGACATTAAAATGTCTTTTTTAATGGTGATCTTCAGGAGACGGTCTTTATGCACCAACCTCCCGGGTTTGAAACCACGAGGGAGTCTCGGGTGTGTCATCTGCGTAAGGCTATTTATGGTCTCAAACATTCCCCTCGGGCTTGGTTTAAAAAATTCAACAAGGCTATTCGTGATATTGGCTTCCAGCGGAGCTCGGCTGACTACTCTCTTTTTACTCGTCATCAATCCACAGGGACTGTCATTCTCTTAGTCTACATGGATGATATTTTGATAACTAGCGATGACGCCACCGGGATACAACAGATCCAACAATACTTAAACTCTGTCTTTCAAACAAAAGATCTCGGAAACCTTCGATACTTTCTTGGACTTGAGCTTGCTCGACGACCTGATGGCCTGGTTCTATCTCAACGAAAATACTGTCTTGACCTTCTTCAGACTACGGGTTATTTCGTATATAAACCCGCGGAAACACTTATAGATGTCAACCACAAGCTAAGTGCTCATGGAACAGAGTCAGATTCTTTGTTTACAAATCCTGAATATTATCGGCGCCTTGTAGGAAAACTAATATACCTAACAGTTACAAGACCCGATATCTCTTTTGTTGTTGGAGTGGTTAGTCGCTTTATGCATTCACCAAGAATCTCTCATCCACAGGCTGTCGAACGCATCCTCTGGTACTTGAAAGCTGCCTCGGGACGAGGGTTGGTATACAAGTCATCCTCCTCCTTATCTCTTGTCGCATACACTGATACTGTCTATGCGGGATCGCTTGATGATCGACGATCTACCACTGGCTTCTGTACCTACTTGGGAAGAAATCTCATCACATGGCGTAGCAAGAAGCAATCAGTGGTGGCTCGCTCCTCTGCTGAAGCCGAGTATCGTGCAATGACTGCTGTCGTTTCTGAACTTACCTGGTTGGAGAGCCTTCTTTGTAATTTGGGTGTCAAACTATCCTCTCTTGCAACTCTGTTCTGCGATAGTCAGGCTGCTATACACATTGCAAAGAACCTTGTATTCCATGAGTGAACAAAACACATTGACGCTGATTGTCACTTTGTCCGGGAAAAAGTCCAACTGAAGAAACTTGAATTGGAACATGTTCCAGCCTCTGAGCAAGTTGCAGACATCTTTACTAAGGCTCTACCTCGGCCATTGTATTAGCAGTTCTTATCCAAGCTTGGTGCCTACGATTTGTATGCTCCAACTTGCGGGGAGTGTTAGAAGATAGTAAATAAATGTGTAAAAGCCCATTGTAATTGTGGCCCATTTAAGCCTTTTTATGTCTTTTGTTTTGTCCCACATTGTATACTTTGTGACTTCTCTCTTCCTCTCTTCCTATATATATGTACTCATACTTGAAGGTAAACACATGAAATACAGCCCACAAGTTTCATTGCTCTACTTTTCTACAGTAACAATTAAGGGTATTTGACTCCTTACTCTTAAAATTGACCTAACTCCGAGTTAAAATTTAGACCAATTTTAAATTTGAACTACTCTCCTTAAGAGTAAAAATACCTTTAATGACGGAAAAAGCAAGTCAAGCGACCGGAAAACGAATGTGACTTTGACAAGGCTGAGATGGATTGCGAAATGAAACCAAGATACACTCGCAAGGTGTATGCTCGCGCTAAGCTCCCGCGGGCAGGTTCCCCCAAAGAGTCCTCTATAATTACTTTATTGTCCAACTAAATCATGATATTGTTACACTAATTGGGGACAGACATCCGGATTTGTATCGATAACCCGCCCAACAAAACCAAACTTGTCCGCAAGGTCGAGGAGCGGTGGTGGTATCCTCAAGTTCCAGGGACTTGAAGTCAGCAACTATAATGTCTCCATCTTCAGCCAAGAGCAACAATGACAGTTCTTTTCTATTTACTGCGTTCACCATGCAGGATAGAGTGCATATCCAACTGGAACATAAACTCGAACTTATGGAAAAGGCGCTACTTTTTCCCTGAAGGAAGTAGCAAATCGTCATAGGTCAAGTGAAGGAATGCTGGACTCAACACACTATATTTCACTTTTATTCCCGTGCTGATTCCATCATAACAATTTGCAATAAAAACAGTGGCAATGCTAATAAATAAGAAAACAAAGATAATTCACTTTGTATTTACCTTGAAGCAAGTTAACAATTATGTTTCGCTTCTCCATTGGGTTCCTTATTTTGGTGAGAAGCTTCAGTCAAAATTTGATGAACAGCTTGCTGGGAAGAGGAAGGGAAGAGGCATAACCGTGGTCAATCAAAAGTTTATAGGCCAGGTTTTTAAAGATAATTTAACACTAAAATTGTTATGCGTCCTGAGTCACCTTAATGGATGTCAGAGCGTAGTTGGCATCACTTTCTGATATCTGGTAATGAAGAACAATTCTGACACTGATTGTAACAAAACAAAGATTTGATCAGTGGATAACATATAACATAAATAATGGGAATAATTACCAAAATTTTCCCTGAAAGTTAGCATAATTAGAGGTTTCACCCCTCTTATTTTTGAAATTACAAAAAACCACCCATATAAGTTTTCATTTCATAACATCTATGCACAAAAGTATCCCCAAAAGGCCAAGAGTAAATCTTCACGGGGTAATTTTGTGCATAGATGTTATGAAATGTAAACTTACAAAGAAGATTTTTGTAATTTCACAAGTAAGAGGTATGCAACCGGTAATTTAGCAAACTTAGAGGTGAGATCCCGGTAAATGGCCCTATATAAAATAAGAAACATCTTCGTAAGCTTCAGGTTCTAAAGATTGCGTCACAAAAAATCTGCATAATGACGGGTACAAAAAAGAAATTTGGAACAAATTTCTCATTTGGCTAAATGTAAGCCCAAGTTTTTGGTTTCAAAAAGAGAGCTGACAAACCAGCTCCATTATAGAGTTCAAAATAGTGGCCTCAATAGTTAATTACCATTGTAAAATGAAGTGTGGAATATATCAAAATGCCCACAAATATAATGACCGTAATATTCAGGTATACCATTAAGCAAATATTAGCAAGAATACTCTTGTTACAAACAAGATTGTTGCACGATCCAAAACAAACAAGAAAGGCAAGATTGCATTAATTGAAAGCACACAGATACAATCCGGAGCAAGCTCCGGCCAAGACCAAGGAGATTGGGTCCTGCAATGATTCTTCTCTCCAAAGAGAGCCCAAAACCCTAATACATTCCAGATGCCCTAAACCCATAAACCCTTCCCTCTTATATAGATGACGGAGGGTAAACATAAAAGGAAATACAATATTAATAAAGTAATTAATTAATCTAATTAATATTAATCAATTAATTAATACCATTTAATTACAAGAATTAATCACGACGGCTTCCATATGCGTGCTTCAGTGGTCCCGGAGAGGGGTGGCTCCTCTGGCAATTGTGCAAGGGTAACATTACGTCGGGCTTGAAAATCGATCTTGCCCTTAAGGCCGAGTTTTAATTTTTTGTCGGGGTCTTTAAGAATGGGAGGGACAAATACTTCGTAGCCGGGGTGTAGAAGGGAGGCGAAATGATGAGAAGTACAAATTAAAGGTGATGTTAAATGAGAGTAGACATGATTGGAGAGTTGGCTGCTAGGGAAAATCAAAAAGAAAATGTAAATGGAAGTAGACAGGAATTAATTAGCAGAAGGGTAGGAAGGAGGGGAATTTGAGTTTAGTGTAGGAAATGAAATTGGTAGCTAGAGGAGAAGAGTATTTGGCGGTATGGAAGAGGGTAGGCTCGCGTGGGGTGTACGATAAAGTTGAAAAGAGCTAGAAATCAGGCCGGGGTAGACTACAACACCCACCGGTCCTGGCCGACTGCAATCGAATGGCAGAGAAGCATCCTCAACCAAATCTCCCGGGGTCCCACTTTTTAGGGTAAAGACCGGGTAGGTTGTTCAGGCCCGGGGCTCGATCCCGGGACCTGCTTTATAAGAGGCGCCTAAGCCAACCTCTCACGCCCAACTGCACTGAGTGCAGTTGGGCGTGAGAGGTTGGCTTAGGCGCCTCTTATAAAGCAGGTCCCGGGATCGAGCCACGGGCCTGAACAACCTACCCGGACTTTACCCTGTAGTGCAGTTGGATGTGAGAGGTTGGCTTAGGAGCCTCTTATAAAGCAGGTCCCGGGATCGAGCCCCGGGCCTGAACAACCTACCCGGTCTTTACCCTGAAAAGTGGGACCCCGGGAGGTTTGGTTGGGGATGTTTTTTTGCCATTCGACTACAGTCGTCCAGGACCGGTGGGTGCTGTAGTCTACCCCGCCCCGGTTTGTAACAAAAAAGGTGCAAGCGGGAAGATAAGAATAGACCAAGCAACCCGACAAGAGTGGGAGACGGGAGTGCCAGGCAGGTGGGGGGCTTGAGAAGCAGGAGGAGTGGGCATCAATGGCGATAGGTGGAGGTGGAGGCACGGGCTGCGACCGTTGCTGGCAGAAGCAGAGTTCCGGAAATAACACAGATGGAGGAGATGAAGACGATCGCGGGAAGATGCGTTGCGCTAGGAGATCAGCAGAAGAGTTGCAGGCTGACGACGGAAGATGGATCCAGATAGAGTTATGGGCTGCCGATGCAGGAATCGGCTCGGGCTAGAGCTGGCGGACGACAACGAAAGAGGGATCTCAAACGACGCGATCAGCCATAGTTTTGCGGGCTGTTGCGGCGGCGACCAACCAGTCGTCATGGCACTGTAGAAGGGCCTGCACGGAGGAATGCAATTTGGTGAGGAAGGCAGACTGGTCGTCAAGGCGTCGTTCGATGGCGTGGAGGCAGTTGACCACCGTGGAATGATCCCCGACGGCGTGGAACAAGCGCACGGGGGCAACAGGTTGGATCATTGTAACGAACAAGATTGTTGCACGATCCGAAACGAACAAGAAAGACAAGATTGCATTAACTGAAAGCACACGGATACAATATGGGGCAAGCTCCAGCCAAGACCAAGGAGGCTGGGTCCTGTAATGAGCTCTCTCCAAAGAGAGCCCAAAACCCTAATACATTCCAGATGCCATAAACCAATAAATGCCTCCCCCTTATATGGATGGGAGAGGGAAAACATAAAAGTAAATACAATATTAATAAAGTAATTAATTAATTTAATTAATATTAATCAATTAATTAATACCATTTAATTACAAGAAGTAATCACGACGGCTTCCATATGCGTGCTCCGGTGGTCCCGGAGAGCTAAGTTATCAAAGGCGCAAGGCGCACCGAGGCGCAAGGGCCCCTAGAGCCTAGGCGCAAGGCGCAAAGCGCAGGCGCGCGCCCGAGGCACATGAGGCGCAAAAATTGGGGGAAAAGAAAATTGAGCGAATCGGGCGCCCAATTCGCTCAATTTCAGCGAACCGGGCGCCCAATTCGCTCAATTTCAGCGAACCGGGCGCCCAATTCGCTCAATTTCAGCGAACCGGGCGCCCAATTCGCTCAATTTCAGCGAACCGGGCGCCCAATTCGCTCAATTTCAGCGAATTGGGCGCTCAAGTTCAGCGAATTGGGCGCTCAATTTCAGCGAATTGGGCGTCCACGTGCACCTAGGGGTGCCTCGGGTGCGTCGAAGATCATGTTTTTGCCCATATCAAATTAAAAAAAAAACTTGAAAAGCCCAGGCACGCCTGGGTGCGCCTAGGGCGCATCGCCCGCCTCAGCCGTGCTGAGGCGCGGCATGCTGCGCCCAATGAGCCCGGTGCCTCAGGCGCGCCTAGGCGCGCGCCTTGACAACTAAGCCGGAGAGGGGTGGCTCCTCCGGCAAATGTGCGAGGGTAACAACCTCCGACAATTGTGTGAGGGTAACATCACCTTTAGTTTGTACTTTCATCATTTCGCCTCCCTTCCGCACCCTGGCCAAGAAGTATTTGTGCCTCCCATTCTTAAAGACCCCGACAAAAAATTAAAACTCGGCCTTGAGGGCAAGACCGATTTTCAAGCCCGGCGTAATGTTACCCTCACACAATTGCTGGAGGATGTTACCCTCGCACAATTGCCGGAGGATGTTACCCTCGCACAATTGCCGGAGGATGTTACCCTCACACAATTGCGGGAGGATGTTACCCTCGCACAATTGCCGAAGGATCCACCCATCCCCGGGACCACCGGAGCACGCATATGAAAGGCGCCATGATTAATTCTTGTAATTAAATGGCATTAATTAATTGATTAATATTAATTATTTAATATTAATTAGATTAATTAATTACTTTATTAATATTATATTTCCTATTATGTTTTCCCTCCGTGAAATTAAGATAAGAACAACAATGGCTCATGGTATGCTTTATGTTTTCCCTCCCTCATCTATATAAGGGGGATAAGTTTATGATTTGGGGGCATCTGGAATGTATTAGGGTTTTGAGCTCTCTTTAGGCTTCATTTGGTTTAGCGGTGGCGGGTGCATCCGGCGGGTGGAAACGGAGAATTCGAACCGGAGGGGGGTGGTGGCTGCTCCAAACGGAGCTTTTTGGGGTGTTTTTCAAGGTGCGCGCGGGTGGAAAAGGAGCAAACGCCGCCGGAGGTTCATTTGTTTACCCTCCTTCCGGCGGCATTTGCCCAAAACGGAGAAGTGAAATGCCAAAACAAATAGAGCCTTAGAGAGAAGGATCGTTGGAGGACGCAGCCTCCTTGGTCTTACCTAGAGCTTGCTCCGGATTGTATCTGTGTGCTTTCAATTAATGCAATCTTGTCTTTTTTGTTTGTTTCCGATCGTGCGGCAATCTTGTTCATAACAACTCTTCTAAAACATTTTCATAGATAATAAAAACATGAAAAATCAGTTCTCCAATATCCGACTACTAGCACACAAATATGGGTAGCGGAAACTGATCCTGCACGAGTGAGATCAAGAGATGGTCACATGCCGTCAGTGTCAGGGATTCACTGCATGCAGTAGTGATAGTATGCCAAATAATTACAGTGTAAATTGATATAAATTATTAACTATGATAGCTTTAAATTTTACTCAATAAATAGGCTATTATTATATACATCATCAATTAATACTGTCTGCCTACTTTATGCAATATAATAATATTTGATGCTCTCCTCTCTCTTTTTGTTGTAAAAGAGGAAAAATAGAAGGTAAAATGGGAAAGAGGCAAACTTAACCAAATCAAACTATTATGTATATTAATAAAAGTTTTTATAGATATCTACAGTAACTGATGTCATTTGCGAATAAAGATTAGGGAGAAACCGTGTCTTCTCTCTTATGCAAAGATGGAGCGGCCTTTGCTACCCTATGCCGGAACCAGCTAGAATGCCTTCGCCTGAGGACCGGAGTAGTGGCCGGCGAGACGCCGTAGGCCATCCGTTCAGAGCTTCGAGAGTTCTTTGTGGCCGACGAGACGCCGTAGGCCATCCGTTCAGAGCCTCGAGAGTTCTTTGACGGCCTCCCGGATGACATCGTACTGCTCATTCTCCCCAAGATCTTTGCATCCGCCGGCAACTCTTCTGATATTATTAACGTCCTACTAACATGAGTATTAATCGAGCTCTGTTTCTTAGAGCATCTCCAATAGGGATTTATATATTTAGAGATACTTATTGTACCATGTCTTTCAAATATTATTTGGAGAACATGGTTAGAGCAATTCCAACCATGTTCTCCATATTTGAAAAACATGGTATTTTTATGTATATATATATATATTATATTTATCTATATCTATACTATCTATAAGGGAAAAACACACTTCGGTGCAACATTGAGATTTCCAATTTTGCCCTTGCACCAAAGGGTATTTTACCCTTATGGGTAGTTAGTGTATATATATATACACACTAGCATCTTCGAATGTGCTTTGTCCGTTCTCGATGCGTCGCTGCGGGTTGCGGGCTGCGCCCGCATCCAGGCGGGTTGCGCCCGCATACAGGGGGGCTGCGCCCGCTTCCAGGCGGGCTCCGCCCGCTTCCAGGCGGGTTCCGCCCGGTTCCAGGCGGGCTCCGCCCGGTTCCAGGCGGGCTCCGCCCGCTTCCAGGCGGGCTCCGCTACCTTCTTCTCTTTATCCCCTCCCCTCCCTCCTCTTAAAGTGATTTGACCACAACACCTCCATCTTTCTCCTCTCTCACTCTTCCCCCCCCTCTCTCATAGCTTTAAGACATCTATTTATATTCTCTTTCTTTGTCTCTCCCTCACTCCTCAAACTTTTTTTCTCTTTCTTCATCCAATGGATGAGACAAAAGAAGATCTTTGATCTAACGGTTTAGGCTATTTGGTTGGTGTGCTCTCAAATATGTATATTAATATAATGTAGTATATATATATATATATATATATATATATGAGCCCCAGGAGCGTTGTCGCGCAGGGGCAGTGTCGGAGGTCAGTGTCGTTGCACTCACATAAGGCCCGCCTGGAGTACTGTCGCAGCCCGCCCGAGGGCATCACACAATGTCATGCTCGGAGTATTGTCGCAATCGGGGTTGGCCATAGGGGCGAAGTTCCGTGTCTGTCACTCGTATATTTATATGTATAAATATATATATACAATAATTATAAAAATATTTATTATTATTATTTTTTGTATTATATTATTTAATCAATAAAACATCTTCTCTTTCTCCTTTGTATGATAAATAATAATTAGAAAGTATTCAATATTAATCTTATTTTGTAGGTCTCGAAAAGATGATTTTATTGAAATATTATATGTCATAAAGTAAAAAGTATATTAACAGCTATTAAGATTATAGATTAATATAGAAGTTTTGTAAAAACTCTAATTAAATAATTAAAAAACGAACAACAACAACACTCAGGCCTTTATCCCACTATAATGGGGTCGGCTATATGGATCCTTTGTCGTCATTGTGCCCTATCTTTTGTCATAATCTCGCTAATGCCAAAGTACAACATGTCTTTCCTTATAGTTTCATTCAAAGTCTTTATTGGTCTACCCCTCCCTCGTTTAACATGCCTAGTGTACAACCCCGTGTCCGGCGAGCGGGTCCCGCCAGGGAGGTCGAGCAGACCTAGCCCCGCGACCCGCACCCAAGCGGCAAAACGGATATACGGCAGGAGGGCTGGCCCGCTCCCGCCCATTTCAGGCGAGCGAGCCGGGCGAGGCGAGCGAGCGGGTCGCGCGGAGAATCACTGACCAAAGCGGATGGGTTTGGCGACCCGCGACTGGCGAGCCGATCGGGGGGTCGCGGTGGCCGCCGGCCAGCCCCCACACGCGACCTGGCCGCCGGTCCGCACCGGCAGAAGACATGCAGATCGCGGCGGTCCGGCTCGCGCTCGCCCAGGGAGAACAAGCGGGCAGCTGGAGCCAGGTCGTGCCCGCCTCCCGCGGAGGAGGATTGGAGGCGAGCTGACTCCCCAGGGGTGCGAATAGCCCCTCAGAACGGCGGAGCCACGCTGTTGGCAGACCAGGTTGGACTGCGCATAGCTACTTAGAACAGCGGAGTTTGGCTGTTGGCAGACCCAACCAAGGGCTTTTTGGTATTTTCAGGTCAGTTCTTTTGGTTATTGACAGTTCAGATTCCAAAAAACTATAAATAAGACCCAAGGGGTACCTCAGAGGACACGCATTTAGTGCCTCCTTACTCTCGTTTTCAAGTGTTCTCTGAGGGTGCCTTAGCTCGGCTTCTGGCTAAGGAGGGGAAGCGCTCAGAGATCTTCCGGGTTTGTGGTGGGACCTCCCTGCCGAGCCCTTGGGTCTGTTTCTTCTTGTCTTCTTCGTTGTTTTTTTTGCAGGGGCAAAGTAGGCGCGAGACCACCCCTTCCCCAAGGGTCGAACTCCACAAGAGGCCGGATTCCGGTTTCAACATCTTGGTGCAGTAAGCGTGGAGAAGTGGTCAATGCAGAAAAGCTTCGGCGAGCTCAATGACGGGAGATCAAGGATCTGACAGGCAGGACTCGCCCCCCCCCCCCCCCCCCCGCCTCTTGCAACGGTGAGAATGTTTGAAGACTTCAGGAATGAGGTGCTGACTCTGGTCAAGTTCGCACTCGGCACGCGGGCTGAGTGCTCGACTCCGGCAATCCAGATCGCGGCCGCCCCCTCCTTGGGCGAGGACGCTCCCGGCAGGCGAGCTGGGAAGGAAGTGGCCGAGGAAGGCCGAGGGGGCGAGCTCTCGGGGCGCGAGCTTTTCCCCGGCTCGGCAAGCCGAGGCAGGTTCGGCGAGTTGGGCTCGCGAGATTCGCCGGCTCGCCCACTGGGGGGGGGGGGGGGCAGCCCTTTCAGTGAGCTGGTCTCCTCATCACCAGTACCAGACGGGTTCAGGGAGCCCGAGATGTCCTACTACACCGGGAAGGGAGACCCGGTTCAGCACGTCCAATGGTTCGAAGACGTGGTCTCCATCCGTCAGATGTCGGACGGATTCAAGTGTCGTCTCTTCGCCATCACCCTCCGAGAAAAGGCAAGGGAGTGGTTCCACCAGCTCCCGGCCAGCTCCATCTACTGTTTTGAGGACCTGCGCCGAGGATTCATGCTGAGGTTCACTACTTCGAAGAAGAGGAAGAAAGAGTCGGAGTCTCTGTTCCACATTAAGCAAGGAGTGAACGAGACGTTGGGGAGCTATGTGGATCGATTTCAGGAGGAAGTCACCCAGGTCCAGGAGATGCCGGGCCATAGTCTGATGATGGCTTTCACCCTGGGCCTGCAGCAGGGTTTCTTCCGAATGGAGCTGAAGAGAGTTCCCCCCCCCCCCCCCCCTCTCCTATGAAGAATTGATGGAGAGGGCGGCAAGAGAAGTCGACGGGGAGGCGTCGAACCCGGAGTTTGCACGGAAACTGGCCAGGTGAGCCACAGAGGAAGAGAAGGAGTCGAAGGGAGGAAGAGCGCAGGAGGAGAGAAGAGGGGAGCCCAGGCAGAGGGAGCAGAGGCAGCTCCAAGGGCAGCAGCCGGGGTGGGGGCGTCAGGAGCCCGACCGTCGGCTGGGCTGGAGACCAGAGTGGCAGGGGCAGGGGCCACAGAGAGGGTACTTCGGAAGGGGTCACTATCAGGGGAGGCAGGACCAGTTCCACCCACCGGGCTGGAGGCAGGGTCAGAGGCCCCGGCTCCCCGATCAGGAGGAGGCCATGGCCATAGCTTTGGGAGCAAGGAGGGGGATCATGAGGAGGAGGAGAAGGGAGGTCAGGGTGGAGCTGCCCTATTGCGACTTCCATCAGGAAGAGGGGCACGCAACAACCACGTGCCCGGAATTCTTGGAGATGAGAGGGAATAGGGAGCGGCAGCAGCAGCAGCAGGAGGCGCGACAAGAAGTGAGAATCGAGGAGATCCTGCCTCGGGCGGAGGAGGATCATTGCGAGGACCGGGTTGATGTCGGGACCCGAGGAGGGATCAGAGTGATCCACGGGGGAGTGGGGATCGAGGCTTCCCGCAAGGCAAGCCTCCACACCATGTACCGGCGGAGCGTCGCCTCTACATCCCAAACCCCGCCGCCGGAGGAGAGGATCACCTTCTCCAGAAGTGATATGCCAGACCACGAGAATCCGTTCTGTGATGCGCTGGTCATCAAGGCCGCCATCGAGAATTTCATTGTCTCTCGGATCCTCGTGGACAATGGGAGCTCCGTCAATGCCGTCTTCAAAAAGGCGTTTGACGCGATGAAGGTGGAGGCTAAGAGGGTGTTGGCCTCGGACGGGCCCTTGTCCGGGTTCTCGGGAGAAAGGAAGGAAGTAGAGGGAGGAGTTGACCTCCATGTCACCCTGGGGGGGCAGTCCCGAAACTGCAAGTTCGTCATTGTGGACGCCTCCAGCAGCTACAGCGCCATCTTCGGGAGACCTCTCATCAGCGCCTTCCGCTGCGTCCCCTCGTCTTTCCATCAGTGTTTGAAGTTCAACGCTGAGGGGGTCCAGGTCAGGGTCAGGGGGGACCCGAAGGTGGCGCGGGAGTGTTATGTCACCGCGGTGAACACCATCTCTTGGCAGGAGGGAGCCGAGGAGATGGGACGGAGGATGGAGGAGGTCGAGCAGGAGGCAGGAGGGGAGGAGCCAGGAGTGAAGGACCACGCAGGAGAGGCGGCAGGAGGAGATCTGGAGGAGGTAGCCGAAGTGAGGGGCGCGGGAGAAGAGATGGAGGTAGAGGTCCCCGTCCCGGAGGAAGGGGATGCGGAAGGATGGGCAGAACAATCCAGGCTGGAGGTAGCAGAGGAAGTGGTGGAGCTGGAGGTGCTCACCCGAGGGGGCAGGATGGAGAAGGTTCGTGTCAGCGGAGGGCTGACCCCGGAGGACCAAGGCAGGATGTTGGAGTGCATCCAGAAGAACGTGGACATCTTCGCCTGGAACGCCGCGGAGATGCCGGGGGTTGACGCGGATGTGGCTTGTCACCGCCTCAACCTGGACCCGGGAACACGCCCCGTTCAGCAGAAAAAGAGATCCACGACAGACAAGCTGGCGGAACCCATCAGGGAGGAGGTGGCGAAGCTTCTCAAGGCTGGCTTCGTGTCCGAGATTCAGTACCCCGGCTGGGTCTCCAACGTTGTGATGATCAAAAAAGGAGACGGCCGTTGGCGATTGTGTATCGATTTTTCCTTACTCAATAAAGCTTGTCATAAGGACTGTTATCCTTTGCCTCGGATCGACGCGCTGGTTGACTCAGCCGTCGGCTTTTCTGTAATGAGTTTTTTTAGATGCCTTTTCAGGTTACCATCAGATCAGGATGCACCCCCCGGATATCAAGGATGTCTCGTTCATCACAGGGGATGGCTGCTACTGCTACAAGATGATGTCATTCGGGCTGAAGAACGCTGGGGCCACCTACCAGAAAATGATGGATCGGGTCTTTAAGGAGCAGAGGGGGAGGAATTTGGAGGTATACGTGGACGACCTCATGATCAAAAGCCGGGATGTGGACTCCCACCTCCGGGACCTGGAGGAGACCTTCGCCACCCTGCGCAGATACAAGATGCGGTTGAATCCCCTTAAGTGTGTCTTTTGGGCCAGCCGGGGAAAGTTCTTGGGGCATCTCCTCACCCCCGCGGGGGTCGAGCCGAATCCGGACAAGTTCAAGGCTATCTTGGAGCTGGGGTCCCCGCGGAACGCAAAGGAGGTCCAACGGTTGACGGGGAAGCTAGCAGGGCTGAGTCGCTTCCTTTCTCGGGCAGGGGAGAAGTGTTCTCCCCCTTCTTCAAAACGCTGAGGGGTGGTCAGAGGTTTGAATGGACCAAGGAATGCGAGGAGGCATTCCAGGCCCTCAAGGCGCAGTTGACACAGGCTCCGCTGCTCCAGGGACCGAAGGAGGGGGAGGATTTGTTCTTATATCTCGGAGTCGGGGCAGAGGCTCTGAGCTCCGTCTTGGTTCGTGAAGAAGGGAAGAGGCAGCTCCATATCTATTACGTCAGCCGGGTCCTGAGGAAGGCCGAGCTCCGGTATCCGATCTTGGAGAAGCTTGCATTCGCCCTAATCATCTCGGCCCGGCGGCTGCGACCTTACTTCCAGGCACACTCAATCCGAGTGGTGACTGACCACCCTCTCTGCAACATCTTCGAGGGCGTGGAGCATTCAGGCCGGCTGGACAAGTGGTCGGTGGAGCTGAGCGAGTTCGATGTCTCCTTCGTTCCGCGGCTCTCGATCAAAGCTCAGGCGATGACCGACTTTCTGGCCGACTACGTGGTGGAAGTAGCGGAGGAAGAACTCACCCGCCCGATTCCTTGGAAGGTGAGGGTGGATGGAGCCTCAGGGAAGCATTCCCTTGGAGTGGAGGTGGTCCTAGAAAGCCCCCAAGGGACTCAGATTGAGCAGACGGTGGTGGTGCACTTTCTCATTACCAACAACCAGGCCGAGTACGCGGCAGTGATAGCGGGGCTGCGCCTGGCCAGGGAGCTGGGGGTGCGGGATGTGGAGGTCCTAACCGACTCCATGGTGGTGACTTCCCAGATCAACGGGGAGTTCGAAGCAAGGGAACCCACTCTGAAGTTGTACTTGGCCAAAGTGAAGGGGGTCATAGGGACCTTCCAGACCTTCTTCATCCGACACGTGCCAAGGGAAGAGAACGAACAAGCCGACCAGTTAGCAAAGCATGGTCCCCGGGCAGGGGGCACCATCACCGACCTGTTCCGCCCCTCCATCGAAGAAGGGGAGCTCATGGAGATCGACCAGCAAGCTTCGTGGATGGATCCAGTAGTGGTTTTCCTCTCCACGGGAGAATATCCGGAGGGGGAAGACAAGAAGAAGCTGAGGCACAGGTCAGCTTACTACCTCCTTAAGGACGGGCAGCTATACAGGAAGACCCTCTCCGGGATGCTGGCTCGCTGCGTAGCCGAGGGTGAGGCGCAGAGGATCTTGGAGGAAGTCCACTCCGGGGAGTGCGGGAGTCATTCCGGGAGTCGGACCCTGGAGGGGAGGATAGTCAGGCAAGAGTATTTCTGGCCCACCCTGGGCCGAGACGCCGCGGAGTTCGCAAGGAGATGTCATAAGTGTCAGCTGTTTGCCCCCCTCCAGCTACAGCCGGCCCAACAACTCAAGAGTATCACGGCCCCCTGACCCTTTGCGATCTGGGGAATGGATTTGGTTGGACCGTTTCCCCAGGCCAGTGGTCAGAGAAGGTTCCTCCTAGTGATGATCGACTACTTCTCGAAGTGGATGGAGGTGAAGGCGTTGGCCAAGGTGACCTCCCAAGTGATCAGGAACTTTGTTTGGGGGGAGATCATCTGTCGCCATGGGCTGCCCCAGGCCATCGTCACCGACAACGGACCCCAGTTCGCCAGTGCCGAGTTCACCAGCTTCTGCGAGCAGCTTGGAATCGACCTCAGGTTCGCCTCGGTCCACCACCCCAGGAGCAACGGGCAGGTGGAGGCTGCGAACAAGATCATCGTCAATCTCCTCAGGAAAAAGGTGGAGAATTTGAGGGAGAGCTGGGTAGAGCAGCTCCCCGCAGTTCTTTGGGCCCTAAGAACCACCCCTAACACGGCTACGGGGGAGACCCCCTTCAAGCTCTCCCATGGGTGCGAGGCGGTGCTCCCCATAGAATTTGAAGTCCAAACGCCGCGAGTCGGGGCGGCCAGGGAGTGCCGAGAGGAATGGCGAGCCGAGAACGAGGGGGAGCTGAGACTCTCCCTTGACATGGTGGAAGAATTGAGGGACCTTTCGGCCATCCGACAGGAGGAGGTAAAAAGGAGGATGGCCAAATACTTTGACAAGTATGTCATGGTCAAGCAGTTCGCGGAAGGAGACCTGGTGCTGAAGAAGGTGGACGCGACAGGGAGGTCAGCGTCCGTAGGGAAGCTCAACCCCAGCTGGGAGGGGCCGTTTATTGTGAAGGAAGCTTTGAAATCAGGAGGCTATCGGCTCCAAAATGTAGAGGGCGAGACCCTGAGTCTCACCTGGAGTGGAGACGACCTGAAAAGATTTTTTCCCTAAGCGCCTGTAAGCAACACGTTGGTTATAATGAATTCCTTTCGCCCCCCCCCCCCCCCCCCCCCCCCCCCCCCCCCCCCCCCCGCCCCCCCCCCCACCCCCCACCCCCCGTATTGCCGTAGCCAGCTAGCATAGAGAATTGGAATGTGTTTGGACCCCGAGAAGATCCCGCTGTCAGGCTCCCACCTAGCTGGCAGGGCCGGAAGTCACTCGGTGTCATCCCTAGCCTCGAGAAGATCCCGCTGCCAGGCTCTCACCTAGCTGGCAGGGCCAGAAGTCACTCGGTGTCATCCCTAGCCTCGAGAAGATCCCGCTGCCAGTCTCTCACCTAGCTGGCAGGGCCGGAATTCACTCGATGGAATGTGTTTGGACCCCGAGAAGATCCCGCTGTCAGGCTCCCACCTAGCTGGCAGGGCCGGAAGTCACTCGGTGTCATCCCTAGCCTCGAGAAGATCCCGCTGCCAGGCTCTCACCTAGCTGGCAGGGCCGGAAGTCACTCGATGGAATGTGTTTGGACCCCGAGAAGATCACGCTGTCAGGCTCCCACATAGCTGGCAGGGCCGGAAGTCACTCGGTGTCATCCCTAGCCTCGAGAAGATCCCGTTGCCAGGCTCTCACCTAGCTGGCAGGGCCGGAAGTCACTCGATGGAATGTGTTTGGACCCCGAGAAGATCCCGCTGCCAGACTCCCACCTAGCTGGCAGGGCCGGAAGTCAGTCGGTGTCATCCCTAGCCTCGAGAAGATCCCGCTGCCAGGCTCTCACCTAGCTGGCAGGGCCGGAAGTCACTCGATGGAATGTGTTTGGACCCCGAGAAGATTCCGCTGCCAGGCTCCCACCTAGCTGGCAGGGCCGGAAGTCACTCGGTGTCATCCCTAGCCTCGAGAAGATCCCGCTACCAGGCTCTCACCTAACTGGCAGGGCCGGAAGTCACTCGATGGCAATGATTTGCGACCCAGAACGAATCACGCTGCCGGGCTCCCACCTAGCCGGCCAGGCCGGGAACTACTCGAATGGCGTTAATAGCGGATCGGAATCACAAAAGCTAACCAAAAAGGGGGGGGGGGTCTAACATAGCCCCCCAGCCCCAGGGAAGGCGGCCGAATGGAGGCGAGAACCTGGGCGAGAATCCGCAAGAAATTTGGCAATACAGACAAAGGACGAGCCGGCTCGCCTCGCTTGGCGGGCGAGCAGCCGCCTCATCAGGGCTGGGCCGCAGGGGCGGGCCGCCCCGCACGGCAATAGCAAATATGCAAATAAGGCAGGCGAGAGAGCATTTATAAAAGCAATAATAGGTGAAAATCACGAAGTCTAGGCACAGTTCGCGCGTGCGTCTCAAAACAGCTAAACGTGCATGATATATATACATCTAATAAACAAATGTCAAAAGAGCGGGGGTGACGCGAGATTCGGGGCGAGAAGTCCTAAATGCGCCGGAAGGATTGGTCTCCAGGGTCCGGTACGGGGAGAAATAACGCCGGAACCACGTCGCCCGCCAAGAGCTCCGCCGCCTCGCTCTTGAGAAGATCCTCGCGTCGCAGCATTTGCATCGTGTACTTCGCGGCGCTGGCGGGGTTCTTTTGCATCAGCACCTCCAAGTCATAGTCGGAGAGGTGTTCGAACGGACAACCCCTGCTGTCTGGAGGAGGGACAGCGGCGGCGGCCTCCAGCTCGCGTACCCGTGCCTCCAGAGCTGACTTGTCCTGAGCAAGGGTGGCGATCTCAGCACCCATCCGACTGGCCGTCGCGGCATCCTGAAAAGAGGAAAAGAGAGTTATAAGGTGGATTCGCGAGAAAGGGCGGTTGTTGAGGGTGAGCACATACCACCCCGCCCAGGTACTGCGCGAGGGACTCCTCTGCCGCGTCGGCCCGCCTCCTCTGAAGGTTCGCGTCTTCCTGAGCAAACTTTTGGGCTTCCTCCCTCTCGTCCGTCAGCTTCTTCAGGGAGGTGACGTTCCGCTCCAGCTGGGTGCGGCGCCTCCCTACCATATGAGCTAGCTCCAGGCCGCGTAGCTGGGCCCGCGCGCTCTCGTGAACCAATACCCGCGTCACCTCTTTGTCGTAGATGGAGGCGTCTTCTCGCGAGTACGGGCCGAACGAGAAGTTGTAGGCCTCCCCGCCGATGGTGTCCTGCTCCAGCCAACTCGGCAACAAGGTCGAGATCGCGACGCGATTTGACTCCTTGTCCCACGACAGGAGCGGGGCGCCGAGCTCGTCCAGATATCTCTCGCCGTAGCCAAAGTTGCGGTGACCCCTCGGCACCGGCTTCACAGCAGCTTGAGACCCGTCCGGCGGCGCGGAGGTGCCCGCCGCCCTGTCCGGCGTATCGCTGGTCGAAGCAACCAACGGGGGCGAAGGGCCCTCGGCCGGAAGGCCCGCAGGGGCCTTGCCTTTCCTTTGGCTTGCAGCGGGTTGCTGACCCGCGGTCTTCGCCACCTTCGACGGAGGGGTGGGCTGTCCGCCACCCGGCCGCTTCTTGGCCGGGACCGACGGGGGGTCGCGCTGAGCGTCATCCGCAGCCTGAGCTCGGGCGAGAACCCCGGAAGCGATCCGAGCGCTCTCGTAGGGGGGGTGAAGAGGGATGTCGCGCTCGCCTGTCAAGGAAAAGGGGTGAGGTAACGAAAAAAGAGGGGGTAAGGCAGAACAGCGGCGAGTGGCAAACCTCCCCCTGGCGGGACGGCGGCGAGGTCGTCAAGGTGGCGGCGCAGGTACGCGACCTCGAAATTCTTCCCGGCGAAGAACCCGCACAAGTCGGCCTCATGGCCCCCTAGGCCGGGCGGACGGTAGCTCGCCTCGCTGAGCTGCACCGGCGAGAAGGGGACGTTGCTGAAATCCCCTTTGACGAACAGGAACTTTTTGAGCCAGTTATGACTCTTATTTACTGTCTCCCGCACCTTGAGGTGGGCGCTGGAGAAGTAGGCGGTCCCATCCCGGTTCGCCCGGAAGGAGAATAGTTTCCGGAAAACGGCTAGGCTGAACCCCACCATAAGGGCTATGGAGTTCGGGGTCATCTGACCTAGGACGACCCCGAAATACTTCAGCACCTGGCGTACCTCGGGTAACAGGGGAAGTCACAGGCCCACCTCAAAGTGAGCTAGGGGGATGGCGAGCTCGTCCCCGGATAAATCGTTGATCTTTTCTCTATCCCCGGGCCGTCTCGCAGAAAAGCCCGGCGGAACGTGGTCGCCAAGAGCATCCAGGTACTCGCGTTCCGAGATGACGACGTGAGGAAAATTGTGCTCTGAGAAGGTCCAGGCGCACTTACTTCGTCCGTCCACGTCGCCGCCGCCTCCGCCCATTCCCACCGAATCGCCGCCGAACATGCGAGACAGATCCAGAAGGCGAGCACGAGCCGTACTTCGCGGGGAACAGGAAGCGGGAGAGCGTTTTGAATCGGTGAGGGAATAAGGGTCGGCAAGGCCTATTTATAGGGAAAAAGAAAGGGCGGGAAACTTCCCGCCGAAAGAGGGGGTGCAGATAGCAAAAATCAGCCTGACGTTTCGACTTCACGGCGCGCGGCCGCGCCGCCGAGGCCAATCAGGCGTGGTTCTCGCCCGGCCGTGTCCGCGCAAAACTTGAGCGGGCGACTCTCGGCCCGCACCCGTCCGGGATTCCGCGCGAGCCGGGAGACACCCGGCTGGCGAGCCCCTCGGCTCGCCCCCGCCCCGATCGGCAGGTCGGGCAGAACGAATCTCTCCCCTGTCCCGCCCCACAGAGAACAGAAGCAACAACGTGGTGATTTCAACATGCATCAGCGACGAAAAACTAGGCCCATAGGCGGGCAGAAAGAGTTGCAAATCGTTACAAATACAGGATAGCCTTGAAATGGTAGAAACTCCGCGATATCCCGCGAGCGGGGGGAAAAAGGCTGGATCAGTACTCGATCCACTGCCACCTGCCCCGCCGCTTCGTTCCCGTTCGCGGCGGCACGCGAGGATAGTGGTAATCGCGAACCGCCACCAGCTCCCGCTCAGCCAGGCCGACTTTCTCTGTGGCGCTCTTGAGACGCTCCTCGGCTCGCGTAATGTGCACGCCCGGTGAAGTGACATCGTCTTCGTCTGCTGCGCGCGGGGGTCCCTCCAAGGCCGCGAGCCGGGCCGCGGTGTCGGCTTTGTCTCGATCGACCCTCTTCACGATCTCCTGCAGCAGCAGCGTGTGTTTCTGGAACAGCCGCGTCACCTGCCTCTTCATCCCCACCGCATCGGTCGGGTCGCCCAGGTAATCAGAAACACTGTCCACATCGGGCGGATGCGAATACCCTTCGCTCGTCTCAGTTTCGGAGGAGACCATGTTGTAGCCTACAAAAGGGCGATTCAGAAGGAGCGAGCGAGGGCAAAGCCAACGGTGAGTACTAGCTTACCAGGGGTTGGCACGTCGTCCGCGCCGATGGATGGGCGAGAGGAGCCCGGTCGACCCTGAAAGGCTTCTCCCTTGAGGGCCTCAAGAGATTTTCCCAGTCCGTGAGGAGCCGGCGAGCGGGGGGTTTCCGGAGGTGGGCGGTCCAGACCTGGGGGACTAGCAACCCTCTAAGACAACAAGGGAGGGGGGCGATCCTTTCCCCCGTTCCCCACCTCTTCACAAGGAATTGCCTGCAAGACAAAAGATCAGAGGTACAACGATAAGCCGAAGAAGGTCACGTACCCCAGGGACGACCTCAACACCCGCCGCCGAGCTGGAGCCCGGACAGTCACCCGCCGGAGACCGCCTAACAATCTTTCCCTTCGCCGGCCTAAAGAGAGGGCCGGGAGACCCACGTGCTAGCCAAGGGGCGGCCTCGAGGGCCTCCTCCCGAGTCTTTTGGCCCGCTGCCGCCAGGCGAGCTCGCACCTCTTCGCTGACCGGCATCGAAAAACTGAAGTCTGTTCAAGAAAAATGAGGGGATCTGGGGAGCCCGCCCTGGGCTCAGCGGTATATTTATAGCCGGACAGTGGGGCCCCACCATAAGATTCCCTGCCAGCTCAGCACAGTACTCGCCGAACACGCGGGTTGGATGATTCTTTCCGAGCTTGAATCAAGCTCAAAAAGAGCGGGGATTGTGTACAACCCCGTGTCCGGCGAGCGGGTCCCGCCAGGGAGGTCGAGCAGACCTAGCCCCGCGACCCGCACCCAAGCGGCAAAACGGATATACGGCAGGAGGGCTGGCCCGCTCCCGCCCATTTCAGGCGAGCGAGCCGGGCGAGGCGAGCGAGCGGGTCGCGCGGAGAATCACTGACCAAAGCGGATGGGTTTGGCGACCCGCGACTGGCGAGCTGATCGGGGGGTCGCGGTGGCCGCCGACCAGCCCCCACACGCGACCTGGCCGCCGGTCCGCCCCGGCAGAAGACATGCAGGTCGCGGCGTTCCGGCTCGCGCTCGCCCAGGGAGAACAAGCGGGCAGCTGGAGCCAGGTCGTGCCCGCCTCCCGCGGAGGAGGATTGGAGGCGAGCTGACTCCCTAGGGGTGCGAATAGCCCCTCAGAACGGCGGAGCCACGCTGTTGGCAGACCAGGTTGGACTGCGCATAGCTACTTAGAACAGCGGAGTTTGGCTGTTGGCAGACCCAACCAAGGGCTTTTTGGTATTTTCAGGTCAGTTCTTTTGGTTATTGGCAGTTCAGATTCCAAAAAACTATAAATAAGACCCAAGGGGTACCTCAGAGGACACGCATTTAGTGCCTCCTTACTCTCATTTTCAAGTGTTCTCTGAGGGTGCCTTAGCTCGGTTTCTGGCTAAGGAGGGGAAGCGCTCAGAGATCTTCCGGGTTTGTGGTGGGACCTCCCTGCCGAGCCCTTGGGTCTGTTTCTTCTTGTCTTCTTCGTTGTTTTTCTTGCAGGGGCAAAGTAGGCGCGAGACCACCCCTTCCCCAAGGGTCGAACTCCACAAGAGGCCGGATTCCGGTTTCAACACCTAGTGACTAGATTCTCACAACGCCTAACAGGTGCCTTTAATGGTCTCCTTCATACATGTCCAAACCATCTTAGTCGAGCTTCTCGCATCTTCTCTGCAATTGATGCAAATAATTAAAAAACAAAATAGAATAAAAAAACTCATGCAAAGCGGATCGTTTCTCTCCCCACCTCTAAATTTAGAGGAGAGAGAGGATCGACATAAATGTCAATGCAAATAGTGATCGGTTGGATGAAAATTTATTGGTAAAATCCAGAAATCCAGAAAATAACGATCGATTGACGTTGATCTTAGGCCTGCTATACTCTAGGCATGATCAAGTTAATGGCAAGGGCGACGATGCAATCCCACCCTGAAGCGCTCTACTCCCTCTCCGTGATTCAGTTCAACGGTGCTATGCGCTCGGGCGGCGTACTTCGGCCACATGGGCGCTCTCCGGGAGCACGGCCAATGTCTCCAGGATGGCTACGCCGTGCAGAAGAATATCACTAAGGGCCGCCGATTCTTAATCCAAGCAAACGATCGGGAGATCGCCGCGGTTCTGGGAAAAGGAGGGCCGGGGTTAGCTCCCTGCTCCCCTATTCATTAGGAATGGTTTGCGGAGAGAGGACCATAGACAGACGGGAAGGAACATACATAGTTGTAGGGAGCTGTTAGAGTTATTAGTATTTAAGTATTATTGAAGTTTATGAGTTTAGTCTCACACCGCCTATCGGTGTTATGTGTCCACTGTAATTCCTATATATTGCCCCCATTGTGGAAGAATATATTGCACCAAATATTTATATTTCCATTTCTTTCTACATGGTATCAGAATATATTGCACATGTTCTACATGAGGGGGAGTGTACGTCACGGTCTCTAAGTGTTGTCTATGCCTTCATGCATGTATTTCACGTGAGGGAGAGTATTTGTGATAACGACGACTCGAATGCTTCTTTCCCGACTCCTGCCTTAGTCACACATAGCCTCCAGGAATAACCTATGCCTTCATGCATGTATTCCACATGAGGGGGAGTGTTTGTGTTGACGGCGACTCGGATGCCCCTTTACCGACTCCTGACTTAGTCACACATGGCCTCCAGACATATTTCGTTTATTGTTTGCGTCTCCCCATATTTTTTTTGATTTGTGGTAGGGTTGGTTTGGCTTTTGTTGGTTGACCGAGTTTCAGCTCCGGGAGAATCCAACGTGATCATGGCCAGTTTGTGGACCAACGTTGCGTGGCTTATGCCCAGTTGGAGTATCACCGGTGACACGGGGTTGGGCCTCAGTGATTGTTGTTTTGTCTCGCGTTGCTAACCATCATTTACCTCTATTTTTATGTTGTGTTCAAACTGAAAGTTTCACCTCCAGCTTGAGGGAGAGTGTTAGAGTTATTAGTATTGAAGTATTAATGAAGTTTCAGTTTAGTCCCACACTGTCGGTAACATCCCCATTTTTGACGTCGCATTTAAATAAATTTAAGGGCTCAATCACGAACAAAATTAATCGGGCTGACGGCCTATGAGGTAACAATCTATTTGGTTTATTTAAATTATATGCAAGGTTATCACATGAAAGATAGTCGGCTCATAATTGAATTTTTTTGTACCGACCGACGCGACTTTGAGATTTCAGGACTTTTAGTATGCTCAAAATAAGATATCATGGGCGACACTAACTGAATTGGGAGCATGTAAATTATTTAAAAGAAAATGAAAAAAAATCCATGCGGGTTTGGTTGTTAAAAACCGCTCCCAGAGGTCGCCACGCCTTTCTATCCCGATAACCATCTCCCGTAAACCACATTTCTCTCGCAGCCGAGTGGGACTCTTCAGCACTCAAGCAGTTTCGACCGCTCTGTTTCTTGTAGCCGCACGCAGAGGAGAGATCAGAAACCCTAGTCGACGCCTCCATTCTCGTCGGATTCCAGCGTCGGGATCTTCTTCCGCCTCTGCAGGCTCCAACGACCTCTCTCCTCACTTCCAGTGTCTTGGGAGATTTCGTTTCTAACCCTAGCCGGGGGTGGAGGTTTCCTTTTTCGCCGTTTAAGTTTTCAGTGAGTGTATTTTATCATTCATCCTTATTCAAGGGTTATCTTCACTTCTGCAACGCAAACATGCCTTATTGCCTTTCAATTTCAGATTTTGGAAGGGTTGATGCGTTCGTGTGCCAAAATTTGAGCGATCCTGTCTAAATCCCCATTTCTGGATCGAGGTAACGTTTTCGTTTACGTTATCTAGGGGGTGAGGAACGAAACCGAAAAGATGTAGAGGAAGCTAGAGAAAGAGATTAGGGTTAGGGTTGAGAGAAGAGGAAGAACTGAATATATTCTTGCATGCCATCCAAAGAGAGGGGTCCGGATATTTATACCCCCGGACCCAAGACCGGCCGGCCAAGGGGGCCGGCCGGCCCAATGGGGCTGAACCCGGCGTGGTTCAGCCCCCCCCCCCGCCCCCCCCCCCCCCCCCCCCCCGAGCCATATATTTAAGAAGAGGGGGCTGAACCCATTGGTTCAGCCCCAATAACGCCACATCCGTGCCGCCGCCGCTTGTAATGTTGTCCAAACAACCGAGCCTCGTCCGGGGGCGTAACATTCCCTGCCCCATCAAAAGTCAACTTGTCCCCAAGGTGATAGTCCGGGTAAAGCTCCTGGAACTCCAGTAAATCGACCCAAGTATTGTGCTCTGCCGAGAGATCCTTCCACTTAACCAATAGCTCGGGACAGTACGCCGTGCCACGGCGTTTCCACTTAACCAACAGAACATCCTCCGGAAGCGGGCGAAGCTCGCCACCACTAGTAGCCTCGGGTAACACGGGGAAGACCGGAAACAGCAGGCCCCAACTTCCGCTTCAGCAAGGAGACATGAAAGGTAGGATGAATCCGGGAGCTCGCCGGTAAGGCTAAGGTATACGCCACCGGCCCGACACGCCGCGTGATCCGAAATGGTCCATAGTAGCGGGGTGCCAGTTTCTGATTTGTCCGCTGGGCCACCGACAACTGGCGATAAGGACGAAGTTTGAGGAAAACGTCATCCCCCACCTGAAACTCCCGCTCGGTACGATGACGATCGGCCTGAATCTTCATACGATCCTGTGCTGCTCGAAGGTTCTCCCGTAGGGTGGTGAGAGTCCGATCACGATCACGGAGCGCCCGATCAACTGCTGCCACGGCCGTACTCCGGGCTCATAACTGCTCAAGGTAGGAGGTGGACGCCCATAGACGACCTCAAACGGCGTGAGTTTACTGGCCGAGTGATAAGAAGTGTTGAAACAGTACTCCGCCCAATGTAGCCAACTAGTCCAGGTCCGCGGCTCATCCATGACAAAACAGCGAAGGTAAGTCTCGACGCCCCGATTTAAGACCTCGGTCTGGCCGTCAGTCTGGGATGATGAGCCGTGCTGAAACGTAAGGAAGTCCCCTGCAAGCGGAATAGCTCTGTCCAAAATCGGCCTACGAAGGTCGGATCACGGTCGGAAATGATCGCGCGGGGAACACCATGCAAACGAACAACCTCCCGCACAAATAAGGTCGCAACAGACTCCGCGGTGTAGGGATGGCTCAGAGCAAGGAAGTGCCCATACTTGGACAACTTGTCCACCACTACCAAGATCACTGTTTTCCCCTGCGACTTAGGTAGCCCATCGATGAAGTCCATAGAAACCGTGTCCCAGATCTGATGTGGAATTTCCAAGGGAGTGAGGAGGCCGGCCGGAGAAGTAGTCTCATATTTTGTCGTTGGCACACCGCACACGTCTGTACGAACTCCTGAATGTCGCGGCGCATGCCCTTCCAAAACACGTTGGCCCGAGCCCGCTGAAGGGTGCGAAGAACGCCGGCGTGGCCGCCTGTCGGCGACGAGTGAAACTCATGCATCATCACCGTGCGCCAAGCAGAATGAGCAGGAATGACCACCCGCCCGTGATAGAAGAGTCGGTCATTCTGTAAATGGTAGCCTGGAGCTGTCGCATGACCTTGCTGCAAGTCCTCCACAATAGCCCGTAACTCGGGGTCGCGCTGCACCGCGTCTTGAATTTCATCCATCGACTCCAACTGCGGCCGGAAATGTGTGCCAAACCCCCTTCGGGTAAGCGAGAGAGGGCGTCAGCCACCCGATTATCCTTCCCCGGTCGATATTCGATCGCATAATCATAGCCCAACAGCTTGGTGACCCACTTTTGTTGCAGGGGGGAAGAGATCCTTTGCTCCAAGAAATGCTTCAAACTCTGGTGATCGGTCCGGATCGTAAAATGACGCCCAAGTAGGTAGGGCCGCCAGAGAGCCACCGCATGAATCACCGCCAGCATCTCCTTTCATACACTGAGAGACCCAGAGTCCGGGGAGCCAAAGCCTTACTGTAAAAGGCGATCGGCCGCCCCTCCTGCATCAAAACCGCCCCCACACCCACGCCAGAAGCATCTGTCTCGACCACGAACCGTTTGGTAAAGTCCGGGAGTGCCAACACTGGAGTCGTCGTCATAGCTCGCTTGAGCGCCTGGAAGGCGGTCTCGGCCTCAGCGTGCCACTCAAAAGCATCCTTCTGTAGCAGCTGTGTAAGTGGCCTAGCAATCTTCCCGTAGTCCCGTACAAAGCGTCGGTAGTACCCAGTGAGGCCTAAGAACCCCCGCAGTGCCCGAATGGTCAACGGTCGGGGCCACGACAGCATATTCTCGATCTTCCGTGGTCTGCCTTCACCCCTTCAACAGAAACTAGATGCCCCAAATATTCCACCTCAGGTTGTCCGAAAGAACACTTAGACCGCTTAGCATATAACTGGTGTTGCCGAAGAGTAGAGAAGACCTGAGCCACATGAAGTAGATGATCCTCCCAAGTAGCACTGTAAATCAGGATGTCGTCGAAAAAAATCAGGACGAAGCGTCGCAGGAAGGAACGGAAAATCTCATTCATATTGGCCTGAAAGGTAGACGGCCCCCCAGTCAATCCATTGGCCATCACTAAGAACTCATAGTGACCGTCATGAGTTCTGAAGGCAGTCTTATGCACATCCTCCTCTTTCATCAGGATCTGATAGTAGCCAGACCGCAGATCCAGCTTGGTGAACAGGGTCGCCCATGCAACTCATCCAAGAGCTCCTCGATCACGGGAATCGGAAACTTGTCCTTCACAGTTACACTGTTCAAGGCCCGGTAGTCCACGCAAAATCGCCATGATCCGTCTTTCTTCTTAACCAAAATAATCGGTGCGGAAAAAGAACTGGTACTAGGCCGTATGATACCTGCATCAAGCATTTCCTTCACACTGCGTTCAATCTCGGCCTTCTGGATGTAGGGATACCTGTACGGGCGGATGTTGGGCGGTTCCGCCCCAGTCTGTAACACAATCTGATGATCACGGAAACGTGACGGTGGAAGGGTACTCGGCTCCTGGAAGATGTCATCATACTCCTCTACAAGCGGCCGCAACTGATCTGGCACCTGTGTTAATCCCTCCTCGTCCGACCGCACCCCCAGCAGGATTGCCATCAAGCTACTAGACTCCTCCAGCTGCTGCAAACTGCGAAGGGAAATCTCCTTAACTGGAGACGATCTGAGCCCCGTCAAACAGAACTGTCGTCCGCCTTGCATGAATTCCATCGTCATCTGATCCCAATCAAAAGTAACCCGCCTCAGCTGCTGTAACCACTGCACTCCCAAAACCATGTCTGAGCCTCGGATCGGTAAGAGGTAGACGTCCGTGCACCCCACATATTCCTGCATTCGAAGCTCTACCGCCTTCAACATCCCTTGGCACTGTAACTTGCTGCCGTCTGCAACCATGACCTGAAAGGCTGCACCCGTGTCGATTTGTTGCCCCACCTTCCTTGCTACATCAGGATGAATAAAGTTGTGGGTGCTCCCACTGTCGACCAAAATCGTCACCCTCTCACGCCGAACCCGTCCAACCAACCGCATCTCGCGGGGGGGGGGGGGGGGGGGGGGGGGGGGGGGGGGGGATTGCATCCCTCCATGGCATGTAGGGAAACGCCCAACTCCGCCAGGTCTAGGTCTCCCCAAACTCCACCTCCTCTGGTAATACGTCCTCCTCGAGCTGCTCCTTCTGCTGCAACATGAAAACCTGGACCTTCTGGCACTTGTGACCGGGGACGAACTTCTCATCACAATTAAAGCATAAACCCTTCTCCTTCCGAGCCGCCAACTCGCTCCAAGACAACGAGTCACCGTTGGCTTGGTACCCGTGGGGGGCTCCCGTCGTGCTGCCATCGTCGGGCCCAAAGCTGGTCTACTCGTGTTACGTGCCCGTTGCCTGTTGAACCTCTCCTCCTGAATACGTGCCAACGTAATGGCATGGTTCAAGGAACGGGCATGAGTGCCTGAACCTCATCCCGAATATGCTCCTTAAGACCGGATATAAAACAGCTGTAAAGCGTCCTCTCTGGCCACTGAACCCGATTCGCCAACTTCTCGAACTCGGTCCGATACTCCATAACCGACCCCTTCTGACGAAGCTTCTGAAGGAGTGCCTCAAAGTTCTCATACTCCAGTGGCCCAAACCGGGCCGTAAATCCCTCCACGAACTCCCCCCAAGGCACGTACTCCCGTCCCCGCAAGAACCACTGTGTCCATTGGAAGGCATCATCCTTCAGATGGAAGGACGCTAGCTGCACCCACTGGCCTTCAGGCACCTCCTGGTACTGGAAGAATAATTCGGCCTTGTGAATCCATTCCAGGGCGTCGCCGCCCTCGAACTCTGGAAAGTACATACGCGTTAACCCGGGGGTCAACCGTTGTGCTCCTGGACCTCCGTCCCTCCTTGCGTGTTCCCCATGCTCAAAACCCCCGTACCCGTGCGGCTGTCCCGCTCCCCAAGGCGGAGGCTGCGGCTGGCCGCCCCACCCTGGGCCAAATCCGACCCCTCCTGGTGGCCCAAACCCGCGTGGAGGAGGAAGGAGCCCCCCCCCCCCTTTGCTGTCCCACCATGTCGGGTGGCCGCCGGAGCCCCAAAAGCTCCTCCCCGCCTCGGCACCACTCTTCCGGGGCCGATCCCAGTCCTCCGAAACCTGCTGCAGTGAATCCGGGCGGAAACAGCCCCGCCGGACCCCCGTAACCCGCTCTCGAAGCCGCAGGAGCCCCGTATCCCGCCGATCCCGTGCCGCCGACCCCTCCGTGCCACGCCGCGCCGGCCGGAGCCCCTCCCGCAGGCCGCACGCCCCCGACACCTTCCGCAGCCCGCGCAGAGACGGAGCCGGCTGGATCGGCTCCCGATCCGGCCGAATCCTCGTTGGCCGGGCCCTTCCCCTTCAGTAGGGTCTTCAACTCCTCCAAACGGGTCTCCAGACGCACTTCCAACGCCGCCATGGAATCGGTGAGGCCAACAACATTCTCCTCTAGGGTTTCAATCCGCGAGGATTCCTCTTGATTGCGAGTATTCACCATTGCCGCGAGAATCGACTGCTCTGATACCAATTGTTATGCCCTAACTAGGAGAGAAACTAAGAGAAGATGTAGAGGAAGCTAGAGAAAGAGATTAGGGTTAGGGTTGAGAGAAGAGGAAGAACCTGAATATATTCTTGCATGTCATCCAAAGAGAGGGGTCCGGATATTTATACCCCCGGACCCAAGACGGCCGGCCAAGGGGCCGGCCGGCCCAATGGGGCTGAACCCGGCGTGGTTCAGCCCCCCCCCCCCCCGAGCCATATATTTAAGAAGAGGGGGCTGAACCCATTGTTCAGCCCAATAACGCCACATCCGTGCCGCCGCCGCTTGTAATGTTGTCCAAACAACCGAGCCTCGTCCGGGGGCGTAACAGTAACGTTTTCGTTTACGTTATCTAGGGGTGAGGAACGAAAACCGAAAACCGACTAAACCGACCGAACCGCACCGACTTAAACCGAGCCGCCCGGTCCGGTGTCGGTTCGGTTGGAGCTTTTGAAAACCGAAGGCTTATCGGTTCGGGTCGGTTTTCAAGTTGTGAAAACCGACTAAACCGAACCGAACCGAGCACTTCACCACTGTTTTGGGGTGTATTTGATCGAGCAACTTTCAGATTATCTTTGGGTCTACAACCACGTTCATTTTTCCCATCTTCGTGCTTGTTGAGATTTTTCTAACCCTTCTCCTTAGGTTTAGAGAGTTTTTCAGATCCTAAGTAATTTTGTTGGGAAAAAGTTTTCTTAACAGTTTCATTATTTGGGATGTTATGTATATTAAATTGATTTAATAACGACAATGATTATCAATCGTGATACTCCAATTGCTCTGATTGCTTATTGTTGGATCTATTAGTATTAAATTTGTCCAAGTTATTATAGAGAATTGTGAGATGTCATAAAAAAGGTTTGCCTCAATATACCGAAACTCTGCATGTCTAAAAATGCACGAATATAATAATTGTTTGTGTGTGTGATGTCAATTTAATAAACATTCTCTCTGACTTATACTCAAAAAAATTGTATATTATTTATTTAATAAAACTTTAGTTGATAAAAATATGAAATTATTAAAGGGAAGATGACCAATACAAAAAATAGCACTTGATTATGTTTGTTCGCAGAAAACCGACACCGAACCGCAAAAAACCGACTAAAAACCGAACCGACTTTGAACCGAACCGAATGAGTTCGGTTCGGGTCGGTTTGGACAAACCAAAAACCGAGGCATGTTGGTTGGGTTTCGGTTTGGGTCCAAACCGCCCCAAACCGAACCGCTCGCACCCGTAACGTTATCTTTCTCCATAAATAATTATTTTGTCATCTTGGGTATTTTCCACCAAAAAAACCTACGGGGAAAAACATTTAAATTAGGGTTAGCGCAGATTTCAGGTTTTTGGTGGACGTTGGAGTTAAGGAGTTAGTGGGGGGACATTTTAATTCAAAGGGGACCATGTCGCCCTGACGCGTGTATGAGCGTCGAAACACCGCTGTAAAAAATTTGACTCTATTTAGTTGAATATTTCAGACTACTTAAATTCATGTTTTAGTATATGTCAATGTGCGTATTTAAATCATGTCTTGACCAAGACCTCTGTAAGCAAGTCAAATTTCCTATTTGCCTGTAAATCTATTTCTACATTACGTGTGCTAGAAAATGCTAGACATAGAATTAAGAAGTTGAAAGATATTAATTCGAATCTACGATTAGAAAATAAAAAGTTAAAAACACAACTTAATGTAGAACCCTATTATGATGTGACATGTCCTCTCAACTGTTCTCTTGATGACAACTCTAAACCTTGTAAAGATTGTATTAAATTGAAAGAAAAACAAGAGGTGCTTGAGAAAGAGCTTCTCTCTGCACAAGAACAAACTGGGAAACTAGGTCTAGAGAACTTATCGTTAAAAAAGAATTGTGCTAGAAGCGTTGACTATAAAGTTGAAATTAAGGAGATGGATGAGACTTTTGAAGAATACATAAATAAGTATGAAGCTCATATCAACTTTATAGTCATTATTCTTAAGAACAACACAATTGCTTACAACAAAACTAGACTGAATCTCAAAAGTAAGAATGAGGATTTGGAAATAAGTTGTAATAGGGGTGGGTTTCCCTATTGATTTTCGAGTCAAATCGATAGGATCTCGACTGAAATGGAGTAACGTCATTCGACAACTCAAGATTCAGTTGAGCGCAATTACCAACACGTCCATTTAGAAGAATACATAAATAAGTATGAAGCTCATATCAACTTTATAGTCACTATTCTTAAGAACAACACAATTGCTTATAACAAAACTAAACTGAATCTCAAAAGTAAGAATGAAGATTTGAAAATGAAATTCAACGTGCTTAAGAAAATTATAAAGAAAAATTCGTTGAACATAAACTCACACCCATTAGCTAAGCAAATTAAGGGGAGTAGAAAACCTCAAGCTAGTGCATGCAATAGTCCTAAACATAAAAATTATAGTCACATGCACAAACAAATTACTCCCTACGTGAAATTGAATGAACGTAAATCTATTTTTCAAAATCACTACTCTATGAGTCCCTATGTTGAGCAAAACAATTTTAATCTGAAGAATAACTTCAATATAGTTAAGCCTCCAACGCAATATTATTCAATTGAAAATCATCACATAAAGACTCGTAGAAATATACATGAAAATTTGCAACATAAAAACAATATCAAGCCAAAGTACGAATAGAGACCCAAAGTTCTGAAGAGCACGCCTAGTCTGCTCAAAAGGGGTCTTTCATCGTCATCTCCCCAAGGTACATCACGATGTGTTTGGGTACCCAAGGGAACCAGTTGGGTACCTAAATCTCTTATTTATTAATATCCATGATCTGCAAGAAGCTAGTTCCAAACGAACTACATTATTTCTTACTTCACGATATGTTAACTAGGTTATTTTAATTTTTGTTGTGTAAATACGCTTTAGTTTAGGACATGATGAATCTCTGCTTTATGATTATGAGTTAAAACGATAAGATGATTTTATCAAATAAAGTAGAGCAACATAAAATCACGACGAGCATGGGGGTAGCACAAAACACATCATATCACAAATAACTACTACCGGAGTTTGAAGTTCACCTGTTTTATTACATCACAAAATATAATTGATAAAATGTGAAAAATAAAAACTACTCCTCGGAAGATGGGGGAGAAATGTTGAGTTTGATCATGTTCTTTAACATTTTCTTCGGCCCCTTCACCTCTCTCGCGGTCCTCCTGATCTCCTCGCCCCGTGTCTCCACCATGCATAGATGTCCCGACTGGTCTCCCGAAGGGATCCCGCACGGGGCAATGGTGGCTGCACTGCAGATGGCCGCGCACGTGAAGTGGTAGGAATCTCACCCACCTTGTAGACCTGAGGGCAGCTATCAATAGGAACGCCTGCCAATCGATGGTGTGGTACTTCTCCATCAGGACGCTCTGGATCACACCGCCCAAAGGCAGTGTGTTTATCCCCTGGCGGTTAGGTGACTTGTGGAGAAATGTGTAGCGTATAATGGAGAGGATGAGATCCAAGACACTGAATGTTTTTTCAGCCAGGATGCAGCAGGTCACCATCGAGAGCTGGGTCGTGACTTTCTTAGTGTCCTCGGCCTTGAACATGAGGGAGTGACGGAGAACATCCTGAACTATGCGGGCGTCTGGAGTGAGCGCGTCCACAGTGCTAATGAGGTCTCGATGGTTCTCCACACCATGGAGAACCTCGTTGATATCTCTCCAGTCTCGGCTAGTCCGAAAGGACTGCATGATGTTGAGATGTGGAGAGTTGGGTAACAAGTCATACTTCTGGTCGAGGTCCGAGTGGAGTATTGTCACCACTCACCAGTTCAGTCCCGATGCAGGACTGCACTCCTCCACCCTGGTGCGTCTGAGCAGGATCCCTATGGTTATTGTAGAACTCACGAGTGAGGACCGAGGAAAATGGAGCACCCGTTGAGATCATAGAGAGCACATCCGACTTCTCTAAATAGTCATAAATATGAGCATACCGATCGTCGATATCGACGATCATCAGGAAGCTCACGGAGGCATCATCTATAGCAAGGAAGGTCGAGGACGGCACTCAAGACCGCTTAGAGAAGCTGCGGCGAGGAGGTTGGGAGCTTGAAGAAGCCATACCTTGAAAAACAAAACACAAATTTCTTCAGTCAAAATTTAAAAAAAAAAAAAAAGGAATCGAGTTTTGGATCCTACCGCCGAGCGATAATCTACTATCGTCGGGCGGTAGCGTCACAGACTGAACCCGTCTTCCTCCGCCGGACGGTATCCAAAAACACCAATTTCGCGAAAATTTTCTCAAAAACTGGTGGAAGACTTGGATCCATGCTCATGCAAAGTAGATCGGAGAGAATAACTAAGATCCGTGAAGGAAAATCACATATCAAACATGGAAATTTGTTGAAATCTACCTGGCTTAGATTCTGGCTCTGGATCTCACAAAAACTTGATTTTTAAAGGGCATTTATATTGGCAGCCCAGCTTTAGCTATTGGCAGCCCGACAAAATAATAAAAAAACATGCATAATATGGCCGTTAATAGCAGCAGAAAATGCAGAACACGCGTTTTTTTTAAAAAGTCTACTATATGACATTTTTAGAAAAAGTGTTGAACATGAAAGTTGTAGATCTCGTCGAGATCTACAACTTTCATGTTGAACACTTTTTCTAAAAATGTAACATAGCAGACCTATTTTCAAAAGCCGCAAAATCCGGGCGAAATTATGCGAGTTCCGTCCGGATTCCGCGACTTTTGAAAATATGTCTACTATATGACATTTTTAGAAAGTGTTCAGCATAAAAGTTGTAGATCTCGCCGAGATCTATAACTTTCATGCTGAACACTTTTCCTAAAAATGCATTTTAAAAACTTAATTTTTGGTTTGTCAATATCCATTAGGCTACCAATATCCATTTTTTGGGCTGCTATTATCTTTAGGCTGCTAATAGCTATATAGGGGTTGCCAATATATACGCCCTTTTTAAATAGGTCGGTCACATGAAAACGTCAAGGATGCGAGATCCAAGCTTACACAAGCTAGATCAGTGAAAAAAACCATGATCCATAGCAAAAACAATTCACAAATCGAACGAAAAACCGTCATGGATCACGCCCAAAATGACTTGATATCTCAAATCTACAACTCCAAAACTCATAACACTAGGAATTAGAGAGAGGGGAACAAAAGAGTTATACATGTTCAACCTGTATTGATGATTCATTATGAAAGTCCTGATTGATTGAGCATCATTAGCCACTTGAGTTATCCATCCACATTGTTCTCTAACTGTTGCACAACGATCAGTATTATTGGTTGCGCAAATATTTTCTAATGCTAGATTTAAAGTGTGCATAACACAAGGTGTCCAAAAAATATGTGAAAATCGTGCCTCCACAATTGCTCCTGCTGCCTTACACACTGGTGCATTATCAGTGATAACTTGTATATCATTTTCGGCATCAACTTCATTAATAACTTCAATCATCAAATTTGCAATATAATGTTTATCCCAAAATGGCGCATAATCATCCCTACTTGCATCATCAGAAATAAATCTACTTGTTGCTTAGGTAGAAGTTGAACCAGTGACACTAATAGGAGATTGTGATTGAGACATAATTGCACTAATGAATTGAACTAATTAACTAATAAATTGAACTAATTAACAGAACTAATTAACAGAACACAACATATTCTATCTATCGAAGGAAGCTCTTCAAAAAGGTGAAGATGCAGTAAGTATGTTATAATCAAATAATGAAGATGCAGTAAGTATGTTTTATTTTCTCCATCCCTTGTATTTCTACAGATACTTGAGTAATATTAGACATCCCTTATATTTTTTCCATCCCTTGTAAGTGATGTTGCAAGTTGGGAAACAAATCATGAAATACTAAAAGAAACAGTATAATGATGTGGGTACACAAATTGGAATGATTCTGAAGTGCTAAATTGACTAACATAGTGTTAAGCTGACTAACCTCGTGAAGAAGAAGAAGAAGTTGTAAGTGACTAACATAATGCTATATATTGTTATGGAATGACTCCGAGAAACAGAAGAAGAGGAAGAAGAAGAAGAAGAAGACCGAAAACAGAAGAAGAGGAAGAAGAAGAGGACCGGAAACGTACGGGATCGTCGACAGGGAATCGGCAGGACGGGAGCGGCAGCACGGGAGCGGCGGCACGGGATCGGCAACACGGGATCGGGAGCGGCACGGAAACGTAACCCTAAAATCGCGATTATAGTCGAACCGCCCCGTGCGGTACGCGTATCCGTACCGGAAACGTACCTGGTACGGGTACGACGCTATTTTTGGTGTATCCGTGCTTCGTAGCGGGGGAGTGTTAAAGATAAAATAAATAAGCCCATTATGAGAGGCCCATGCATAGTTTATTTAGTCTCACATTGTACATGTCGAAGTCTCTCCCTCTTTCTCCCTATATACAAGTGTATGTACTCTTATTTTTGAGATATATAAAATTCTGGGTGATTTTCTCTCTCCTGTGCCTCTCTTTCTACAGTTTCAATTTACTGCATGCAAAGGAATACTTGGTTTGAAAACAGTCAGCCGTTAACCGATTACCAGAGGGTTTGGGGAAGAGTCCCACCACAAGGGTCAAATGTAGGCAAACCTTATCCTGTATTTTTTGCAAAAGGATGCTTTCAGGACTCAAACCTATGACCTCAAGGTCACACGGCAACACCTCAACCGGTGTACCAAGGCACCCTTTCACAAATAATGCACATAAAGCAAAACAAAGAATTTTGTAAAGTAAAATTGCATAAAACCCTAGAAAAGAAAGGGAGAAACAGCAAAAAAGAAAGGAAAAAAATAGCTGAAGTGGTACCTCGTTGGGCTTGTGGGAAGCAAAAGCACACCACGCTCTTCCAAGGCTTCACAGAGCTTATTAGGTGATAAAACTGAAGTGTCTAAGATGGTGAAAAAAATCTAAAAACAAAAAAATCAAATTAAATCAATTACGAGCTAAAATATTTGTAGAATGGATTAAACAAGGAACTCTAGACAACTGACCATATTAGTCTCCACCGAATCCATATCAATGCTAAACTGCTCGATTTGACTTAATCCGTCTGAAAAGGGATGAATACCATTAGGATATACTTATGATAAACTAAGGAATTTTCTCCATGAATTGAAATAACTGGTGTAGGGAGAAGAGACCTGCTATCATTTTGGCCTTTCGATGATCATCCTCGAGCTTGCTAACATTCTCCTTCAGAGCAACATAAGCTGCTGCACAGAGGACTCCCACTTGCCTCATGCATCCCCCTAAGGTTTTTCTAAGCCTTCTAGCCTAAAAATTACAGCAGAAAGTATGGTGAGACACAGTGTTTGGGGGGGGGGGGGGGGGGTGCTGTTTGGTGTTTCGTCAGTCTTCTGTTGCTTTTATATAGCACCTGTACCTTTGTTATAAAACTTTTTGAACCTACAAGAATAGATCCAGCAGGAGCCCCCAAACCTTTTGACATGCACACCTGAACGAAATCAAAATTACATAAAAGTAATGTAGTTTAAATAAAGTTTACACCACTAGATGTATAAATAAAATGATTAGGAGAGAGGCTTAAAAACACAGATAAAAAAGAAGGTACCGAAACAGAGTCAGCAGCCTGCACCAGCTTGTGAACAGGCACTCCTAGAGCCTGGCATTCCAAACCAACACAATAAGATAACTAATTTAGAAATAAAGTGCCAAACTTTGAATATAAATTTTTAGGATAATATGTGTACAACCTCGTGTTCGCCGAGTGGATCCAATAAGGCAGAACGGGGCCCTCGGCGTGGCCCGACCCGCACTCGCCTAAAGAGGCGAGTGGGCCAGGATAGCTAGTCCGCGCCTGCCCAGAAGGCGAGCGAGCTGGCTTGCCGGCCCGCGTTCGCCTGAGTGGCCGCCAAACCAAGATAGCCGGCCCGCCTCCGTGTAAGGGGCACGCGAGCCGCAGGAGCCCGACTCGCACTCGCCTGAAGAGAAAGGCGAGCTGCGGGAGCCGGGCCACATCCGCCCAAGAGAGTGGCGAGCTGGTCTCGATCCTCCCCCGTAGGTGGGGTACAGATAGCGTGTATTTAACATTATTTGGTCTGCTAGTAGCCTCACTGAACAACGGAGATTCACTGTTGGCAGACCCACTTTGGGCTGCATATAACCGTTTAGAACAGCGGAGTTGTGCTATTTGAAGGTCCGGATTAAAAATCTATAAATAGATCCAAGGGGGTACCTCTGAAAACAAGCTGTCCCAGTTTTCTCATTCTTTGATCTTCTTGCGCTTTTTGAGGTGCCTTTAGCTCAGCATTGACTAAGGAGGGGAAACGCTCTAAGATCTTTCGAGTGTGTGGTTGGATCTCCGTGTTGGAGTCTTGGGTCAGTCTCGAGTCCTAAGTTCTCGTTCAGGCGAGCTTACTAGGAGAAGTAAGTGTGCGGTCACCCCTTTCTAGGGTCCGAACTCCACAGTAACCGAGTCTCGATTTCAACAATATGATTTACTGTTCCATCCTTTAAATATTTGAGTCAATAACACAAGTACATAGTAAAAAGAATAAATGTTGAGAGAATGTTTTTGTTCTCAAGAATGGTGAGAAATTGTGAGATGCTAGGGTTGAAGAGGAGAGGTAGGAGTCAAGAACGAGGAGAAAAAGAAGAGACGAATTTCATCCCCTAGGATTTTTTATATCATACTTCCAAACTGTAATTTAAAAACAAATTATAGTGATTTATGCAGCTGTCAATGGGGCCGAAGGCTTTTCAACATCCCCGGGGCGTATAGCAAGGAATAAGGGTAGGCTTTTTTCCTCATGAGCTTTCAATTGGAGCGAAGAAAACTCGAGTGATACATATAGGGATAAAATGAATTGATCCGAGCCCATGCTTTTCAGAGCAACAAGCCCAGCAGTTGATGATTTGCAAATGGCGTCTGCTATACGTTCTGGTAGTGCTTCCTAGCAACTTGTTGTTAGTTGCACCAAGGCGAAAAGGGGTCTTGGAGCCTAGGCATAAAGCTCAAGGCACAGACGCGCGTCTGACGAAACAAGGCGTAACCACATCCATTTTAAATAATTACCATCAAACATCATTTCAACTTTTCGATCAAATTCTTCATCTATCCTGTTAATTAATCATTCATTACTATCATTTATATCTCTTAAAAATAAAATCAATGTGGTCATTTGCATCATATCTAAGTCTTAACGCACAATTATCTTTCTAAATCAATAAAAATTATTTGAGTTTTTACATTATTTTTTAAAAATTTTAAAGACAACATTTACAACAAAAATCTCACACAAGGGCGCCTTTTATATTTCAAAGGCACAAATAAGGTGCACGAATGCGCAAACCTAAGAGCTTGGTGAGCCTTGAGCCTTAGACGCGCCTTTAATAACATAGTTCCAAGCTCCCCTCAAATGAGAGATACACATAAGCGTATATATGTCTAAATCCAAAGTACGCAAGAGCAAACGGTAAATAACCCACGACCTAAAATACATGTGTGATAATATAAGATAAGGTTGACGGCAGCGCTACCCCCGGGCGCACTACTAGGGAACTTCAGTCGTCGAGTTTGTATGTTCAACATCCCTTCCCTCTCTTCCTCCCTTCCCTCTCCTCTTTTTCAATCCCAGTACTAACAGAAATATCTACATGATAATATGAAAGATGTTCACTACGTAAAGAGCTTACTGCAGAAGCATTAAAGATGCGCGCTCCATCGATGTGAAGCTGCAAACCATGTTTCTTGGCTATATCTCCTACTCTGTTTGTATATTCAACAGAAAGGCATCTGCCTCCACAGCTGAAAGGATAAAAGAAATAAAACTAATCGGAAGAAGGTCAAAATATGCATTTGAGGCAGTAATTTTGCATAATGACACTTATGAAAATCATTATATAATCTGACTTGTTGAAATATACCGACATTTTCTATTAGAATTTTGGTAATAAATGTGTGCTACTCAAAGAAAATATTCTGGTACTAGATCTCCATAACAAAAGAAATGCACATTTCAACAGATTATGCTCCATCATCCCAAGGCATTTTTAACTTTGTCATCTTCAACAACTATATAAATACATATATAAGTCCGTTAATGTGCATGTATACATTTTGTGCATCTCCAGAAATGAAACGTCTGTTAATTTTGTCATCTTCGGCATTTTTATACACATTTCTCAAAAATATGTTCCTCCAAATTATAGTATCTGATGCAGTGACCCAGAGCCGACCCGCTCAGTCGACCAGGCCTTGCACCTGGCCTAGCCAGAGGCCCACGTTTGGCGGCCCACTGCTGGGCCCACCATGGCGTCACACCATGGCGTCCCTTTTACCAGGCGCACGGTAGGTTGTTGAGGCCAGGTTTCGAACCCCTGACCTCCTTGATAAAGAGCTTTCAGGCAAGCTCTCAGCAACCAACTGATCCGACCCGCTCTGTCGACCAGGCCTTGCACCTAGCCTAGCCAGAGGCCCCCGTCTGGCGGCCCACTGCCGGGCCCACCATGGCGTCACACCATGGCGTCCCTTTTATCAGGCCCGTGGGCCGTACACCCCAACCCAACTCCGGGCTCAACCACAGGCGCACGGTAGGTTGTTGAGTCCAGGTTGTTGAGGCGCGGATCAGTTGGTTGATGATAGCTTGCCTGAAAGCTCTTTATCAAGGAGGTCAGGGGTTCGAAACTTGGCCTCAACAAACTACCGTGCGCCTGTGGTTGGGCCCGGAGATGGGTTGGGGTGTACGGCCCGCGGGCCTGATAAAAGGGACGCCATGGTGTGACGCCATTGTGGGTCTGGCAGTGGGCCGCCAGACGTGGGCCTCTGGCTAGGCCAGGTGCAAGGCCTGGTCGACAGAGCGGGTCGGCCCTGGGTCACTGCATCAGTATCCCTCCCATTACACCTCCTAAAAAAGGTGAGATTCTGCAAATGTTGTTTTGTAGAAAAACACAAAGGAGAGAGAAATAACAAAAAAATTATTACTTTCTTAATTTTCCTCATATATTAATACATGTATTTGTACACAAATATATAAGAAGAGAAGGATGAGAGGATCCTCATACTAAGATGTGGAACTAAACTAAATAACTAAATGGGCCTTATTTGGGCCTTTACATATTTTCTTCAACACTCCCCTGCAATCTGGAGCATACAGATCGTATTATCGTAAGCACCCAGCTTGGACAAAAACTGATAGTATAACGGTCGTGGTAAGGCTTTTGTGAGAATGTCAGCAACTTGCTCGATAGCAGGAACATGTTTTAATTCCAACTTCTTCAGTTGAACCTTCTCCCGAATAAAGTGATAATCAACTTCAATGTGTTTGGTTCGCTGATAGAATACAGGATTTTTGGCAATGTGTATAACAACTTGACTGTCACAGAATAGATTTGCTGGTGAGGAAAGTTTGACTCTCAAATCATCAAGGAGACTTTCTAGTCGGTAAGCTCAGACACAAGAACATTCATTGGACGTTACTTGGCTTCAGCAAATAAGCGAGCAACAACAAATTGTTTCTTACTACGCCAAATAATAAGGTGTCCTCTGAAGTACAAAAATCACTTGTGGAGCGTCGATCATCCAGAGAGCTAGCATAGTCAGCATCAGAGTAGGCGATCAGAGATAGAGAGGTAAATGGTTTGTATACAAGTCATTGTCCAGCAGCAGTCTTCGAATATATAAAAAAATGCGTTCGACGGCTGAAGATGAGAGGTCTGTGGCGCATGCATAAATCAACTGACAATTCCAACAGCAAATGAGATATCAGATCTTGTAACTGTAAGATAAATCAACTTTCCTACAAGACGACTATAATACTCTGGGTTAGGAAGTAGACGATCGGAGTCGGATTCATGAGCACGGAGCTTATGATTGACGTTCATATGAGTATCAGCAGACTTGCATCCAGAATAGCCAGCGTCCTGAACAAGGTCAAGACAGAATTTCCGTTGAGATAAGACGAGACCATCAGAACATCTTGTTACCTCAAGGACAAGGAAGTACCAAAGATTTTCCAAGTCTTTAGTTTGAAAGACCGAATTTAAATGTTGCTTGATCATTTGTATTCCTTTGGATTCATCACCTGTAATCAGAATATCATCTACATAAACTAAGAGAAGCATTATGCATATCAGTCGATGACGAGTAAAGAAAGAAAAGTCTGTCGAGCTTCGAATGAATCCGACATCACGGACAACCTTATTGAACTTGTCAAACCAAGCGCGAGGAGACTATTTGAGACCATAAATAGATTTCATGAGATGACAGACAAGAGACTCCCCCGTGAACTCAAACCCGGGAGGTTGATGCATGCAGACAGTTTCTTGCAAATTGTCAATGAGAGACATTTTTTGATATCCAGTTGATGCAATGGCTAGTGACGATGAACAACAAGTGAGATCAAAACACGAGCTGTATTTAGTTTGGTGACTGGAGAGAAGGTCTCATCATAATCCAGACCTTGAGTAAAGTCACGAGCCACAATGCGCGCCTTCAGACATTGAATTGTTCCATCTGGACCATGTTTGATGGCAAATTGATGCAACACGAGACGCATATTTTTTTTATGATTTTTATTATTGTACCTAATGTTTTATTTGTAGTGCATGTTATGAGCGCATCTGTGATATTTTGTATCGCGCATGTTATTTGCGCACATTTATTTGGCTCGTTGGTGTGACCGGTCATGAATGAAAATGTCCGTTAATTTAGGAGACAGGTTAATTAGGGCAATCTTGAAAATTAACTATTATTTTATAATATCTGAAAAAAATATAATCCCTTTTGAAAGCCCATTTTAAATGTCCCTAAATTTCTGCCCACTTGAAAAGGGCCACCATCAAAGCTCACTCCCCTTATCTCTTAAATTTCTGCCCATTTTATAATATCGGGAGTTGGAATAGAACGAACAGAGAATTTATTTCTCTATTGTCGTTCTCCCAGCGCCGCAAACCCAAAACCAGCGACATCTCAGCGCTTCCTGCTCGACGGAAACCCCCGACACCTCCATTCCCTCTCTTGCCAGCCACGCCGCCAACGCTGGAACCTTTCCAGGGCGTCAGGGACTACTGCAACTTCCATCGGCGACGACCACATTCATCCCTCGTCGTACAGTGTCGCGACTACTTCGTAAATCCCCGTCTTCCTCTGAGGCAAACACCGGGACTCTTCCAAAGTTCCAGCAACTACTCAAGCCACTCCCACAGACGACTCCAGCGATCGCTCGAGATTCCTTCTTCTTCCAGCCGCATGACCCCACTTCTCCAGTCCTCGCCACCGCCACCAGCACTGTTTCACCCCCGGTGACCTACCTCCTGACCTCCAGCATTTCCCGCAATCACCAGACAGTCCATCCTTGGGAATTTCAAGCACAGTTGTTGCTACTTCTTTCCCCGCGGTATACCTCTCAACCTCCAGGCTCCCAACCTTAGTTGTTTTATGCTCAAATGATAATTGAATAGCTAATTATTAGAGCTTGTTTGACTTAATCTTATCTCCTGATTACTGTTAATTTTCATATATGTGGATACCAATCTCCTACATACATTGCCTGTGGATTTTTGTTTCATAACGTTATTATGTTCGTGCGATAGCCTGATGCTCGTTTGCGACGCCTAAACCATTTATTCGTTTAAAATAGCCTGTGAAGTCTCCTTTAACCACAATAATTTAAAGAGATCGCAAGATTTTATATTTTAAAACTACAGCTCTAGTTTTAGTTTGCATCACAAAAACCCACTTACAACCTACATGGCTCTGGCCAAAAGGAAGAGGGACAAGATCCCAAGTTTGGTTTGCCCAAAGAGCAGACATTTTCTCATCCATGGCCGCCCGCCCTGGATGTTGGAGAGCCTTTTGCACAGAGTTAGGGGGTGAAAATAGAAGATACAAAAAGTGCAAATAGCCTGAATTCCGGAGAGAGGCGGTGTAAGGAGACAGAATTTGTCATTAGGTAAGCAGTAAAGATGGTTGCCGGATCTACAGGCCGCAGAATAACATCAGTACGACAAATATACACATGAATCAGAGGTGTTTTTTGGTGGGATCAGCGTGGGAAGGAGAGGTGAAAAGTTAGAAGTGCCAGGGACAACAGGCCGCGGAAGTAGAGGTGGAAGTGTAGGATCATCAGGTAGAGAATAATAGGGTTTGTCTTCGAGAAAGGTGACATCAGCTGATGTAACAACTTTATAATATGTGGGAGAGTAGTAGACATAGCCCTTATGAGTGAGTGAGTACCCAACAAATATATATTTTGTGGCATGTGGAGCTAACTTGTCAGTAGACAGACCAAGATTATGAACATAGCAAACACAGCCAAATATGCGAGGTGTGACGAGAAAGAGGGTTTTGGAGGGAAAAAAGGTTAAAAGGAGACAAAGTTGAGAAAGGAGGGTATGCAGTTAATAAGGTAGCAGGTTCTAGAAACCGTGAAATTCCAATAAAGTTTGGGGACATTCATTTGAAACATAATGGAGCGTGCGACGTTAAGAAGGGGATGATTTTTGCGTTTAGCAACACTATTTTGTTGGTGGGTATAAGCACAAGAGGTTTGATCGGAGAGTTTTAATGGTAGTAGAAAACTGATTGAGAGTCTCAATAAAAAAGGCACGAAGCACACTAGTTGGGTCAGAGCGATCATGAAGTAAATATAACTATGTTATTTGAGAGTAATCGTCAATAAAAGTGATGAAGTAACGATAACCAGAAATACTTGCGGTTTTATAAGATCCTCAAATATTTGAATGAACAAGAACAAAAGAAGCATCACTCCGAGTATAAGAAGGTGAAAAAGTAGCATGATGTTGTTTATCATAGATACAAGACTCGCATGTAAAGTCATTGGGGGACAAATCAGGGAGTGCTTTCTGGAGTATGCGGAAAGGTGCATGCCCAAGACGCCGATGCCACTCGACAGAGCTAATTGAGGAGAGAATTGTGGGAGGTGGGGAAGGTTCCAGGATGTAGATTCCATACAACAGTTGCCCTTTACCAAATATATTATGGGTCTTGCGATCTTGCACAACAACAGAGGTGAAAGAGAAGGTTATATAGCAATCAAGGTCTTGAGTGAGACGACTAATAGATAGGAGATTAAAAGGAGAGCCTGACACATGAAGAATCGAACGAAAAGTGGAGGAAGTAAGGGCGACATCGGCCGAACCAAAGTGGGGTAGTGTCCTCATTGGCAACAGTAATATACTTGGGATGCTCAGAAGCCAGTATTGAGTAGGTTTCATTGGGATAATATGGTGTGTTGCTCCGGAATCCATAATCTAGGATGAACTATGGGCCAGACATGAGATACTGCCATTCGAAGTAGACACAACAGAGCCAAGAGGAACGGCTGATCAGCTCTTGAAGTTGCTGGAGTTGGGTGCGCAGGGCATCAATGTCGGTGCGAAGGCCATTTGGATCATAAACGACAGTAGAGGCGGGCGGTGCGGGAGGTAGACCGTGCATACGGTAACAAGTAGCTGCGAGGTGATCATCACTGCCACAATAAGTACACGTTAGAGAAACGTGAATGTGTCGACCTCCATCTAGGGAAGAGATGTGATCTCTACAAGAGGATGGAGGTGATCGTTGAGCCATCGCAACAAAGAAGAATGGCGGTCAATCTTCTGCACACACCCTGCTGCGGCAAGGAGGAACTACGACAAGGAGAAAGCACGACAAAGGAGAACGGTTGTCAATCTTCTACGTCTGGTCAATCCCCGAGCGGATGCCTTATGGATCCGTTGACAAATTAATACGTAGGAACGCCGACCCATCCATGATTATGAAGAACGTCGGATTTTATGCTTTTATTTTAGATTTTTATATAGCACAGGGTGTTTCACTTTATTTCAAGTTTTCGGACTTTTTACTGTACGTCTCTATTCCACCTGAGTGCTTTTCTTCGTCGTTTCTTCCTACCACTAAATATTCTCTTGGGTTGGGGAGTGTTAGTACTGTCGTGTCTATTTTCCACGTGGATTCCTTGGTTCTTGAACCGGATGGTAAGATTCAAGTTAATTTTCTTTTGCCTAACACCATTTCGCGTTTTGTTATTTCTACACCTGACAGGTTCTTAGTGTTATGGGATGTTCGTGCTACTACGACACGGATTGTGGGGCCAGATTTGCCCCATGTTGCTGCTACTTTCGACGGTTCCCCCCTCACGGGCCACTCATCGGTGATGAGTGATTTTGAGTGGGGGAAGATTAATGGCGACGATGCTGATGCGGCCGTGAAACCACGACATCGAGAGTTCGTGGATTGGGACGGTCGTTGTCGCAAGCTCGAGGATGCGAGTCTATCACGACGTTTCTTCGGTTTTTGCTCGTCGTCCGCCGCCGCCAATAAATGAAATATATAATTATAAATTACATAATTATAATTATATATTTTATCATTTATATTTTAGCATTTTTATTTCCAAAAATTTCATTATTATTTTAATTTCATGTAATGATGGGTGTCTATAACCATCAAGAGTATTTTAATTTTATGCATTTAAATTTTGCATTGTTTTTTATTTCATGATGGGTGCATATAACCATCATGGTATCATTTTGAATTTTGAATTTTGAATTTTGAATTTTGAATTGGAGGAGATGGAGTGATGTAAGCCTATATATAGGTCATGATATTTGTCATATTTTAGAGAGAAGAAGAATAAGAAAATAATCTCCCTAAAGATCTTTTGAGATCCTCCTTTCCCGTTGGCAAAATTCGGCCACCTCCCTCCCCCTCCTCCTCTTGGCCGTCGGCCTTCTATCTCTCCCCCTCTTAGTGGCTCGGCCACCTTCCCCCTCCCCTCCTCCTCCTCCCTCTCCAAGGGTTTGTCGAAAGGAGAAAACGGCGAGCGTCTTCATCGTCCGGTGCGGATCCGAGGATTTCTGTGTGGAAATAGAGAATATACCACCGTCGTGTGCGCCTCCACCATTCATCTTGTGGACGGATACATATTGGGATTTGGGTAACACTTTTTTTTCTAAACCACTTTCGTTGAGTGCTTCTTCTATATATTTTGTGAGAATTGGTGGAATAGAAGACTGGTAATTTATTCTGATTTATATTGAATATTGTGCTTGTTAAAATCTAATTTTCAAAGCGTTTATTTCCCGAAAATTTTTCGTATTAATTGGAGCGGATGAATCTCGTGAACACTAGAAGAAATCGGGTTCATCACCCTTGGTTTCCCCTTGAGTTCAAGTGATTTGGTAAACCCTCTATTAATTAATTTTGGGATCGATTAGGACTTGATTTTAAATCACTTATTTAGTCTGCATATTCTCATATTGGATGTATGAACGTTTGCGCATAATTTAATTTGAATTGCTAATTGTCCGGATCGGGTGGGTCCATTTCGCTTGGGCGAATATTGGCATATAACCCTTGTTCAATCTAAAATAAGGGGTAGCATCCATTTGTGTTGAATGTTGTAGAATTTGTGTCATTTAATGCTTGAGTATTTGATAGTGCTAAGTAGAAAAACCGCGCGCTAGATATTTAATTAAATTGTCGAACATAAGAACGTGTAATTTAATCCGTAGAAACCATGGGCCTGCATCAATCAAGGAACAGTTAAATTCCGCATTTCAGACCAAAGATTTGGGCAACCTTCGATACTTTCTTGGGCTCGAGGTCGCACGACGCTCTGATGGTCGTGTGTTATCTCAAAGGAAGTATTGTATGGACCTCCTTCATGATGCAGGTTATTCTGGGTGCAAACCTACGGAAAGACTCCTATGGACGCCAATCACAAGCTCTCGGCTCATAGCTCTGACTCTGACAAGCTGCTTACAAATCCGGAATATTACAGACGCTTGGTTGGGAAGCTGATCTACCTTACGGTGACTCGACCGGACATCTTGTTTGTTGTGGGAGTTGTGAATCGGTTCATGCACGCTCCTCGGACATCTCATCTTCAACCTGTCGAGCGCATCCTTCGATATCTCAAGATCGCCCCCGGACAAGGGCTCGTGTACAAACCATCCACATCTCTATCTCTTGTCGCGTATTCTGACGCTGACTATGCAGGATCTATTGATGATAGGCGCTCCACAACTGGGTTATGTACTTACTTTGGTGGACACCTCATAACTTGGCGTAGCAAGAAACAGACTGTGGTTGCGCGTTCTTCTGGTGAAGCCGAGTACCGGGTTATGGCTGTTGTTGTTTCTGAGCTAACCTGTCTTGAAGGCCTTCTGGGAGACTTGGGTGTTCGTCTCTCATCTCCGGCAACCTTATTTTGTGACAGTCAGACAGCAATTCATATTGCCAAGAATCCGGTCTTTCACGAACGCACAAAGCATATCGAAGTTGACTGTCACTTTATCCGGGAAAAGGTATAGTCCAAGAAGATAGATTTGGAGCATGTTCCTACTACCGACCAAGTTGCGGGCATCCTGACGAAAGCTCTCTCCATGCCTCTATACTATCGGTTTCTATCCAAGCTTGGTGCCTACGACTTGTACGCTCCAGCTTGCGGGGGAGTGTTAGAAAAGCCCAATTAAGGACCCATGTTTTTCTCTTTTCTCTCTCCTTGTATTAGTCCCACATCATGTATTAGGATTTCTCTCTTCATTCTTCTCCTATATAAGTGTATGTATACTTGTAACTATTCATTCAACAAAGTATATACAAGATTGGAGATCACTCTTTACACACTTAAAGTTACAATTCATTGGACAATAATAGAACAAACAGTGCAAATCCTTTATAAATCCAAATTGACAAAAAGAACATGCTGAAAGCAAAAAATTAAACATCTTGTAAGCATGATGTTACGGACACCGACAGAGCGGACGAGGGAGAAGGGCAACTGCCAGTGTTGCGGGTGTATCAACATTGCGAGCACGGCGCGCGTAACATGTCGGCCTAGCCGACATCTGTCGAGTGGTGTTATTGTATATGTTATATTTTGTGCATCTTTTATGTTTCGGTTTCGTATGTTGAGCCCGACGAGTATAAGCTAGAGAACTATTGTATTTTGGTATGCTTTGAGTTATTTGGAATTTTGATTCTGTTTCCCCCTCTTTCTCATCTAATTTTTCTCTCTCCACCCTCCCCTCATTCTTTTGCGTGCCCTAACAAATTGGTCCAAACAACCGCCTTCCGGTCGCGGTCTCCGCTGCCCGAAGTACCCGCGCCTAAGCAGTCCTGCATCGGCGCATTTGTTTTGCTCCTCCATCGCATTGCTTGCTTTGTCATCCAGGTTTTCCTTTGCACATCCTGCATCGCGTCGCTCGATTTGTAGTCCCGCATCGGCGCATCGTCACATCGGCGCATCCCGCATCACGCGATCTGCCTCCACCGAAGGCATTCAGCGGCCTCTGTCCCTCCGCCTAAGGCTTTCAGCGACTTCGGATCTCTTCCCTCCACCCAGTCGCATCGCACGATCCGCATCCGCGATCATCTCGCCTGCCCTAGACGGAGCTCCAACAAGCTCCACCTCTCCGACTCAGGATTCCAACAGCTTCCATATCCCTACCCTCCACCCGGTCGAGTGCATGCCCCTAGACTACGATCAATAGTCAACACTGACGCAACACCGCTGGCCTCACCCACGGATCCAGTCATCCTTCGTCGTTTGGACGACCACGACGACTCCCTCTTGGTCGGTCTCCTACCACGTCCACTACGTCCAACGCGGATTCACAGTCCCTCCTTGGAACTCCCCCGGATCCGTACGAGACCACATCCCCACCTCCCCCCCCCCCAGGGGATTCTAACAAGGACCTCGTTCCTTTGATGTTCCCTCATTCAACGACACTGATCCTATGAGATGGATTGCCCGGGCCGAACAGTTCTTTGATATTCAACAGATCTCCAAGGCATAGAAGGTTAGCACGACACTGATCGACATGGAGGGCTCCACCCTCCACTGGGTGTGTTGGCTACATCAATTCAAATCGGTCATGTCTTGGTCACTACTCGGGTTCCGCGGTGGAGCGACTCTGTGGCGTCCGTCAGACGGGCTCCCTTGACAAGTACATCAATGAGTTTATCGCCCATCGTAATGCATGTGTCGAGCCTTTCGTCGGACCACTACCACAGCTTCTTCATGCATGGGCTCCTCCCTCACATTCGTGCCGGTATCTGCACCCACCATCCGCCGTCAATTGCGAAAGTCATGGATCTCACCCGCTTGGTTGATGCGAAATTCCAGACTCGGCCTCCGGACACGGGAAAACCGCGCTCGATCAACCGGCCAATAGCACCCTATCGTGCCCGAAAACTTGAGGTTCCCTCGGCCCCCGGCCCCGCCGCCCCGCCTTTCTGGCCTATGGCCCAACCCGACTCCCCAATCATGAGTACCATGATATGCGTACCAAAGGTTTGTGCTTCCGCTGCAAACAACCCTACTCCCTTACGCACGAGTGCCCGCTGAAAGCTTGGACCTTCCACTATTTACTGCTTGCGGCTTTTTGGGCCCACAGATGTTGAATTTTCGGGGAACGCTTCAACGGGGCATCTGTGTTGGTGATGATTGATAGCGGAGCAAGCCACAACTTTATCTCTCAGCACCTGTTGGATCGTTTGGCGCTACCATTGCAGGCCGCCGATTGCTTCTCGATTTGCTTAGGAGATGGTAGGCGGCGAGCGACGGGTGGCATGTGCACAGCCCTCACCTTCACCATAGGCCGCAACCCATTTCAGGCATACTTCTGTGTCTTCTCTCTAGGCGGGGTGGATGCTATTCTCGGGGTGGCTTCCCTCTGCACACTAGGACAGCATAACTACGTGCTTCCTCCGTGGGGGAACGCCCTGCTTGTTGGAGTGCGACTCGGTCTTACTTTGACAGTCTGTCTCTTTATGGTCTCTCCATAAATCCACCAACGAGGATTGGGCGGTCTCCTTGTGGCACGTGGAGGAGCAGTCCACCCAATGCTCTCTGACCGTCCCGGCGCTGCAGGCTATTTTGGACCTCTTTTTAGACGTCTTCGTCGACAAGACCCGTTTTCCCCCAGCAGGGCCGACGGATCACCGCATTCCCCTGCAAGGGAGTGTTTCCTCCATCTCAGTTCGACAGTACCACTATGGCCACACTCAGAAGGGCAAGATTGAGATAGTGGTGGGCAACTTGCTTGCGGCTGACAACATTCTCCCCAACACTAGTCAATTCTAGAGCTTTGTCCTCCTGATCAGCAAGAAGGACGACAGCTGGCATTTTTGCATGGACTACCGGGAATTCAATAAGATCACCATCCCAGATAAGTATCTTATTCCGGTCATGCAGGAGCTCTTGGACGAGTTACGGGGGGCGGTATATTTCTCCAAGTTGGACCTACGCGCCGGCTACCATCGGATACAGGTCCGCGAGGAGGATGTTCCAAAGACGGTGTTCTGCACTGATGATGGTCATTATGAGTTCTGGGTCATGCCTTTTGACCTGAAGAATGCTCCCGCAACCTTTCAGACCACCATGAACGATCTGTTCCGTCCAGTCCCACGCAGGTATATATTGGTTTTCTTTGATGACATTCCAGTTTACAGCTCATCTTAGCAGGACCACCTTGACCACATTTGGGCAACTCTCTCCACTCTCTTGGTGCATTTTTTGTGTGAACCCCAAGAAATGCGTCTTTGATCGAACAGAGATTAGTTTCTTGGGGCACACCATTTCCGCAAACGACATAGCTATGGACACGAAAAAGGTTCGGGCCTTCCATCAGTGGCCCACACCCCAATCACTTCGCGACATCTGTGGATTCTTGGGCCTCATGGGATACTATCGTTAGTTCATTCGGGACTTTGACAAGATTGCAAAACCTCTCTCCAGCTTATTGAAAAAGTCAGAGACCAACAGTTTTCAGTGGACACCAGCGGCAGCCGCGACATTTTGAACCCTTCAGCGGGCACTGAGCATTGCCCCCGTATTAGCTATGCCAGATTTTTTGCAACCATTCGTGGTTGAGTGCGACACATCAGGCTCGAGGGTCGGTGCGGTTCTGATGCAAGCAGGACAGCCCAACTCCTATTCCAGCCACATGTTTGCCGCCATCGTTCGCCCCCGCTCCGCATATGGGTCTGAGTTGATGGCGTTGGTTCTAGCAGTACAGCACTGGCGGCCCTGCCTGCTTGGTCGGCACTTCACGGTCTTGACAGATCATCATAGCCTACACTACCTCCTCCAACAGAAGATTGCGACCCTTGTGCAGCAGGTTTGGGTGGCCAAACTATTGGGATAGTGGATACGACTTCGACATTAAGTTTCGGGTGAGTTCGTCCAATCGGGCAGCCGACGCACTTTCTCGCAATCCGCAAACGACGAGTTTGACTGCCATTTATTGACCATTTTGGGAGGACGTCACCATTCTTTAGCGCGAAGTTGCAGCCAACCCCGAGCTACAGTCGATTGTGGGAGCCTTGCGGGCGATGCCACGGCTCGCCCTCCTTATCATATTGTGGGCAACCGCCTTTACTATCATGAACGCCTAGTACTTTTGACCTCCTCTCAGCTGATTCCCGGCCTACTCCGCGAGTTCCATGCTACTCCAGAAGGGGGTCACACAGTCGCCTTCAGGACAGATCGCCGACTCGCCGCTTCGTTGTATTGGTCAGGAATGTTCCAGTGAGGACCTTCGTCGCAGCTCGCCTACCATGTCAGCGAGCCAAGTACGAGGCTACCTTTCATGGGGGCCTCCTCCAACCACTTACCGTTCCGACTCAGATCTAGGACGACATTTTTATGGACTTTATATCCCGACTTCTCACTCCAAGACATGAGACTGCATATTGGTGATCGTGGACCACCTATCAAAGTATACTCATTTCATTTCACTCTGCCACCCGTTCACGGCTCCCGGTGTAGCCGCTTTCTTTGACGGGGTGGTCCGCCGCCATGGGTCCCCTTGCTCCATTATGAGTGACCGGGACCCCATTTTCCTGAGTTCATTCTAGCAGGCACTGTTCAAGATGCAAGGTATGCAACTTCGGATGAGTACAACATACCACCCGCAGACGGGCAGACGGTCTGAGGTCATGAATCGATGCCTAGAAACCTATCTGTGTAGTTTTGTTTGTGATCACCAGCTTTCTTGGGTCGAGTGGCTCTGCTGGGCCAAGTACACCTTCAACACGTCCTTCCACTTCGGCGTCGACGCTACGTCGTTCGAGGCAGTTTATGGTAAACCTCAGCCTGTCCTCACAAGGGCCGTTCCAGGTGAATGCGCGGTTGCCGCCGTGGACGACCTCCTCCGCGACCGTGATGTCATGCTCTGTCAGCTGCGCCAGCACCACCAACGAGCCCAAGACAGGATGGTGGCCTCAGTCAACCTCCATCGGCGTGAAGTCCAGTTCACCGAGGGTGGGTCAATGTTTTTCAAGCTCTGGGCACACCGCCAGGTGACAGTGACCCCGCGACCGACTCCATGTTGGCGGCCAAGTTCTAACGGCCCCTTTGAGATCCTAGCTCGAGTGGGCACTCAGGCGTACCATCATTGCCTACCTCCGAAGAGCCGCATTCATCCAGTTTTCCACGTATCGCAGCTCAAGCGGGTGATTGGTGATCACCCAGTCAAGGAGTTTCCACCACCGACATCTATTGTCATGCTAACGGTGTTCCTTCCCAAGCACATTATGGACACGCACATGATCTTCCGTGTGGAGCAACCAGTGGAGCAGATTTTAGTGGTTTGGCAGGATCTCCCATTCTCGGAGGCAACATGTGTGGATTAAGCAGATATGCGCCACCAGTTCCCAGACTTTTGCCTTGAGGACAAAGCGAATTTACCAGAGGGAGGAATTGTTACGGACACCGACGGAGCAGACGAGGGCGACTGTGAAGCACGCATACTTAAAATTGTTCTACGTATCGGCTAGAACGCATATCGGGTACGGGAAATGCCTGGAAACATGCGGAAACGCGTTTTCGAAACTCTAAGAAAAGCATAAAAAAATTAATTCAGAATCGCGTATCCCGCAAGGGGGATACGTGATTTCTGTGATGTAAAGTTACGTCCTTATCTATTTCATTTCACGCCCGTCGAATTTTAGGTTTACGTGATTCACAAGCTGTTGCACTGCTCCATGCTGCTACAGATCCCGCTCCCGCTCCCGCTCCATGCTCTCAATCCCACTCCAGATCCCGCTCCGGCTTCTAACTCTCGATCTCACCCTGCTAATAAGCTCTTCTTCCTCCCCTTCTTCCTCCTCCTCTTCTTCTTACTCTTCTTCTTCCACTTCCCCTTCTTCTTCTTCCTCTTCTTCTTCTTCCTCTTCTTCTTCTTCTTCCTCTCCTTCTTCCTCTTCTTCCTCCTTTTTTTCTCTCTTTTTCTTCTTCTTCCTCTTTTTCTTCTTCTTGCTCTTCATCTTCTTCCTCTTGATGTGGTTATTGCTAGATAATGAAAATTATGAAAGCTTTGTTATTGACTGCTAGTGATTAATATATACAATTGTATGCTGGCTAATCTTCCTGTATTGGGTACTACACAAATGTATTGGTAATCTATATTCATTTTTTTCATTACAATTCAAGATATATACAATTAGTTTGTTAGTTGTCTTATTTTTATATTAATTAATTCTTATATTTAAATAATTAAATAAAACTAAACTTAAAAACATTTCTTGTATCCTTATTTTTTAAAAAATCATGTTTCTCGTATCTGTTTCGTATCGTATCGTGTATCTTGTTTCCGTCTCCGTGCTACATAAGAGGGCGAAGGGGGCCGCCGGTGTGGCGGGTGTCTTGACGTGACGAGCACGGCACACATGTGTCAAGTGGTGATATTATATCTGTTATATTTTGGGCATCTTTTATGTTTTGGTTTCGTATGTTGAACCCGACAAGTATATAAGCCGAAGAACTATTGTATTTTGGCATGCTTTGCGTAATTTGGAATTCTGATTTTTTTCTCCCTCTTTCTCCTCTAATATCTCTCCCCCCTTCTCTCTTTCTTTCCCGTGCCCTAACACATGCAATGGCGAAGTATAACAGAAACATAAGCATCTCAAACAACAAAACACATTTGTGACAACACTCTGAAAATTTTTCTGCATTTTTTTAAACTGAAACTCAATTTATTAGAACCCACTTGACCTAATTGCTCTGTATGTTTGGAATTTGGGAACAATTAAGAACTACACAAGCAATAAAGGTTTAAAAAACTACGATTTATTTGAAGAACATAAAGTAACAGCCCATGGAGCATACGATAGTTAAAATAGAAGAATATCAATAAAATGCAATTCAAGTAACTAAGACCTCCAAGTATACTCTAAAATAAGGTAAGTGTGCCCTCCTCGTAAATTCACCTTCAGTTATACTCTAAAATTATAACTAAGACCTCCAAGTAAAATAGTAAATTTTTAGTTGAAAATTAAGTTAAAATAGTAAATTTTTCTCACATTTTGCTTGTGTAAGTACAGTTAAAACCATGCATTTAGATAAATTCTAATTAATTAAGTAAAACTCAAAGTTTTCAGAGCTGTTTAATTGAAATTCTCTCCAAGGTGAAGAAACTTGTGCAACATGTTTTGACAATTATTGTGCACCATTTTCTCATCACTGATATTTCAGTGATATATACATGAGATATTATTGTTCACATGAACACTATATCTTCAAGAACCATAATATTCATAAAAGGTGAAAGTCAGGAACCAAAAAAAAGTTCCAAATGCAATAATTTATCTTCTAACCAACTTCAATTGTAAGTCAAAGTAAAAAAAAAATAACTTGAAATAATGAATTCATACTTGGCTTGTGTATTCTCCAAGCAAATTAACTGAGTAGTTGGGTAGTAAAGCGAATCATTGGGTTTTCTGATTGCTGCCTCAATCTTATCAATATCCATGGTTCCGTCGGGATTATTTTTTATGGTTTTAGGATGCACGCCTCCTATGGTTGAAATGCCCCCATTTTCATAAACATGAATATGTGAATCGTCCCCAAGTATGACTTCACTCCCCCTCACATCACAATGGACAAGCACTGCGATGAGGTTCCCCATGGTTCCAGAGGGCACAAAGACTGCAGCTTCTTTACCCATAATCTTTGCCATCTCAGTCTCAAATCGAAATGCTGTGGGGTCTGATCCCAAGACATCATCATCCACATCAGCGTTGGCCATGGCAGCTCGCATCGCATCAGACGGTTTAGTAACAGTATCGGATCTTAGGTCCACTGTTCTGGTTACCATTCTCATGTTTTTGGGCGATGAAGTTCTGGTCCCTGAATAAAAAAAACATAGTTCTAGTTAATTAAAATTGTATAAATTTAATTCCAAATTATCAAACTCATAAAATAGGAGAATAGAACAATAGATGAAACCTGAAGGTATATGAGAATATTTGGAAATTTCCCTCTTCGATTGAAAGCAGATCGGCGATGAAGACAATGAACAGCGGCGGCTTCCTGATTTAGAATGAAAATTGCGATTCAGAATACTTAGGATTTTCTTCTTAGGGTTGGTCGATTATAATAACACATTTTATAGAACTTGCCTAACGGTCATAATCACATTAAATACATGTCACGTGGACCAATCAAGTGCTAATCATGTTTGAAATTACTTCTGTCGGGACTTGAGAAAAATTCAGAAATTTGTACTGCATTTCTCGAGAGAGTCAATTGTACTCGAGAAGATATTTTCTGTTTCTCGAGAAGAATTATGAAGTTCTCGAGAAAAGTACTTAGGAAAAATGTAGAGGTGGAATCCAGCTATCTCGAGAATGAGAATAAGTACTTGAGAAGAATAAATTTTTGTTCTCGAGAACAAGTATTCTGCTACTCGAGAACAAGGAAGTATCTCGAGAAAATATTTCTGACTCTCGAGAAGAGTATTCAAGGTCTCGAGAAAAAGTTTCTGGTTCTCGAGAACTATACATGGCCTTAGAGGAAAAAAAAATATTTGGCTTCTCGAGAAAAAGACTTAGAAAAAGTTTTGACTGGAAATGAGGTAACTCGAGAAGGAGAATCATGGACTACCCGAGTACACATGGCTTTCTCGAGAATAGCACTAAGCTTTCTCGAGAACTGCTTCTGCAACTCGAATACATGACTGATCTCATTCGAGTATAAACTTTAATTCTACTATAGTACAAAAGGTCCTACTCGAGAAAAATACTTAGAAATTTTCTGTAAGTCTGAAAACTTATTTTCTTCAAGAAATTCAGCAACCAGCTTTTCTCTCATGACTTTAGTGCTTGAAAAAGAAGTGTGCCCCAATAGAGAGGCTACACATGAGTCAACATCATGGATCACACAATGATGGATTATATTTTATGGTCATGTGTTTGGTGACTCATTGTAAACTGACATTGGTCTACACTTGACAACTATATCCTGCAAACACTCAACTATAAAAGACATCAAATACAAACTTAATTAATCTTAGTTCAAGAGTGACTTCATACAAATCTGGGTTATTATGGATACAATACCCAACAATATGTAACTCCACTGACTGTCTGTGGAATATGCCGTGGGGCTCCGGCCGGACCTTCTGTTATATTTCATGTGACAGATGAGGTTGTTACAATTTGGTATCGGAGGTGTCAGTATTTTTCAGGAGAATTCGTGTACGAATTATTTTTAAGGGGAGGTGAGAACAAGCATGTGCGTCATTATTATAACATGAAAAGAATCCATGAATGTCCACTTAAGAATGAAACTACACATGTTTGAGGAACCTGAGTGTTCCAATGATTGCATTTTGGCAATCTATTTGTCGCATAATCGAGTTTTTTTACAACTATATGTGACTAGGAGCGGTGCGGGGCAGTCACATCAAGAGCACTCCGCGGAGAGTAGTGCACATAATGATGCTCCTGCAACCCCTCCTTTTGATGAAACCATACAAATGGTAGAAGTAGTATTCGCTATGATTAATACCCATCATGTGAGGCATGTATGTCCCCTTGTCCTTGGGATGACATCAATGTCAGTTGACACTATGGAGCAAACTGCAATAAGAAGAGCCTCAGATCAGCAAATGAACATGCGTCTGGTGTAGGGAGCGCACTCAATTGATGAGTATTTACATGTGTTTGTCACGATAAGGCGCTATGCATAATTTGTGTTGGAGGATGAGACGACTATGGTCAATAGATTTTATTGTTGGGTTCATTGCCCACAATGTTCCCTAAATTTGATTTGAAAAAGCATCTCCATCAACACTAAGTGCATAGTTGTATTTGATTTTTTTTAAGCTCATCATTTGTAGGTTGTTCCATGAAACAAGTCTAGACAAATTGTCTAAGTGATGTGACAGGTGGTCACAAAGTGAAGATGCTGGAAAGACAGGAATTTGCCTAAGTCCACAGGCGTTGAGTGAGGTAAGCTCACCCAACGCCAGAATTCAAGGAGCAATTGAAAATGCAGCTAAGTTCACAGGCGTTGAGTGGAGCAAGCTCACTCAACGCCAGAGGTAAGGAAGAATGTTGGCAAGCTAAAAAGTGGCTAAGTCCACATACGTTGAGTGAAGTCAACTCACTCAACGTCATACAACAAAAAGTTGTGAGACAGGCTAAAGCATTAAAAGTCTAAGTAGAAATGGGCAGAAATATGGCTAAGTAGTTTGGCGTTGAGTGATGAAGACACACTCAACGTCATACAGCAAAAACCTGTTCATCAAGCTGAGCTCATCATTCGTCGAACTAAGCTCAGAGTTTGAGAATCTGAGTTAGTCGAACTAAGTTCAATATTCGTCGAACTGAGTCCATAGTTCTTCGAGCCGAGCTTATGATTCGACGAACTAAGCTCAGAGTTCGAGAATCTGAGTTAGTCGAACTAAGTTCAGAATTCGTCAAACTGAGTTCAGAGTTCGTCAAGTTGAGCTCATGGTTCGTCGAACTAAGCTCATAGTTTGAGAATCTGAGGCAGAAAAATTGGCGAAGGCAAAAAACGTTGAGTGAGGCATGCTCACTCAATGCTCTCAACGCCCAAGATGCAGAAAGTTTTTTCTAAGGCAAAAAACATTAAGTGATGAAGACACACTCAACACTCTCAATGCCAGAGAAGCAGGAAGATTTTGCTAAGGAAAAAAACGTTGAGTGAGACTTGTTCACTCGACGCTAAGAGGCTGTAAAAAAAGCTAAGGCAAAAAGCGTTGAGTGAGGCTTGCTCACTCAACGCTGTCAACGCCTAGAGACAGAAAAGTTGCCAAAATGTTTTGGCGTTGAGTATAGCCTACTCACTCAACGCCTAGATATACAGAAATCTATCTAAGTGTTTTGGCGTTGAGTGAGGCTTGCTCACTCAATGCCTATACTAATGTTGGTTGATTTTTGGTTAAGTCTAGAGCTGGTGACGTCAACAAGTCAACTAGTCAACACGATTCAAATTAGCGGCGGGATGGCTACAGTACGCAACAATTGTGGTCACAGGTCTACTGTACAATAGTTAGCATTAAAGCAAGGTTGTTGCAGCCATTAAATGAGTGAGACCCACTGCTCAAAGAGCCGTTGGGACATTATCAATAAAAGAAAAGACTTTTACAGAGAAAGATAATGCTCTGGATCATTATAGTCGTTCTTCTTCACCGCCATTGTTGTTGTGCTGAAGAACGGGAAGCTCAAGTCATCAAGACTAAGAGTAAGAAAAGTTATTTGTAGTCTTCATCATCGACTACAGCAAGATCAGACATTTTCTCTGAAGAAAAGGAGGCAGTCAAGGTCTAACCCTAGCTGTCAGATCTGGGATCTAGAGCAAGTTAGTTGGTGTCATTTTCATCTGCTAACAGGAGTACCAAAAACTACAGAACTAACATCAGAAGAAGTAGAAAACTAAGCCTTTGCAGGTAAAATAGACAAGAATTCCTTGATGGATTATTTCATTAATCAGCCATGAAAAATTTTAAAAAAAAACATTTATGAACTAACAGCATTGATAAATTCAGATGAGATACTCCCCTGATTCTGTTCTTCTTCTTCTTTGGCCTAAAAAACAAAAGCATCATTCAAAGAAGAAGAAGAAGAAAAACAGTGTCGATCCCTCACTTCTATACTACTCAAGATTGGCATCATCGCAACGAAGAAGAACTCACTAGGCCGAAATCGTGAAGAAAGCGAAAATCCGCTTCCAGATTACCGGCGGCAAAGGCCCAAATCCCTAACAACCTGAGTGCGAACGGACGACAAGGCCTTCTGGCTTGCTCTCTCATCTTCTATATATAGCAAAACCCTAGGAATCGTGGAGTTCTCATCCGCTCATCCTGGCCAAAATTAGGGCACGTGATGAACATCCACGCCCTCCGGATTCTCTCCGCCGGCACGTCTCTTCAGCGGGTGAACACTCCCAAGAAGACGAAGACGACGAATTAAAGCAGATTTGTCATTTTTCTAATAATTGAAAATTGGAAATGAGCAGCCGTCAGATTCTAGGAATGCCGGGACCGGGAAGGTCTTCTGCAAATACATCTCGATCATGACGGCGGCTGCTTAGCGTTTTCTGAGTTTTATAGCGGATTGAATTCTTTTTATTAGCGGAACATGAAAATTCTGACTATCCATCAACTATTATTATTAATCTTTGTTTTTTTTATTGGAAGCCATAAAACTTTCTTTTGAGGAGGACTCAGGTTGATTATTTGATGACTTATCTCATGGTCTTATATAATATATATTATTTAGAGGTATTAGCATTAAAATGATTCTTATTGTTACAGATCCCATATGGCTTCATTTTTGAACAAGTGTGCAGGTCAAACACCCCAACCCATCTCTCCCCACTAAGCATGATCAATATGTAGCGGGTTGTTGAGGTGAGGGTTTAAACTCGTCGGCTTCCATGGCAAAAAAATGTCCGTATTTATTTGATAAAGTGAGAGATAAATATAAGATTAGTTAATTATGATTTTTTTTTCATTGAGACCCGAAATGGCTTTCAAGGAAAATCTTGACAGCCCGTCAAACTTCATCCTATGCAGCACTAAGCTCCACCATTGGAACAAAAACCACCAAGAAGAACTGTCCTGCGATAGTCAATGTGAGAAAACAGGTAAATAACAGAACTTTATAGCTCTAAAAGATTTCATAATACATGTGTATTCCCCCTATTTATAAAAAAAATGGGGAATAGAGAGAAAATAAGAGAGAGAATAAACGTCTGTCACAAACGACTGGACGGTTACACAAAAACTTAACCGCTCAGAATGTGCAGTTAGAAAACAACTAGTTATATTGTACAACCCCGTGTTCGCCGAGTGGGTCCACCAGGCAAGGCGAGCGGACCAGGGCAACCAGCTCACGCCAGAATAGCATGCGGGCGAACTCAGAACGGTGAGCTCGCTCTCGCCAAAGCTAGGCGGGCGAGCTGTGCGAGCCGACCCACCCATCCCGCGCCCTCCTGGAGTTCGTTGAGCGGAGCTCGGCATTCGTCGAACGGAGCTCGGCGTTCGTCGAACGAAACTCAGCGTTGCGTGAGCCGGTTGATCCGACCCGCTCTCCTATAGGCGACCTGGTCGCCAGCCCGCCTCAGGACAATGGGCTCGCGGACTGCGGCGGCCTGGCTCGCGCTCGCCTGAGGAGGGAAGGCAAGCTGCTGGAGCCAGGTCGCGTTCGCCCCAGCAGGGTGGCGAGTTGGGGCTAGCCTCCCCATGTTTGGAAAACACGCCTCGTGGGGTCCAGAGGCAAAATTACCTGGATGCCCTTGCTGGGGGTGCAAATAGCCTGTTAGAACAGCGAAGTTACGCTGTTGGCAGACCCACTTTTGGCTGCGTATAGCGGTTTAGAACAGCGGAGGTTGGCTGTTGCCAGAACATCTTCAGAAAATATAAATAGACCCAATGAGGTATCTCAGAAGGCACGTTTTACCTGTGTCCCGGTCTTCTAGCGCTTTCTGAGGTAGCCTTAGCTCGGCTTTTGGCTAAAGAGGGGAAGCGCTCTAAGATCTTTCGGGTGTGTGGTGGGACCTCCACGCCGAGCCCTTGGGTCTGTTCTTCTCTTTTCCTTTATTATTTGTCTTGCAGGAGAGAAGTAGGTGTGTGATCACCCCTTCTTCAAGGGTGAACTCCACAGAGACCGAATTCTCAATTTCAACATTTATAACTACAGAACTCTACACTAGCTTTGTTGTCTATCCGCCTCCATTGAGCAGTTACTTGCTTCCAGAATGATAACAGCGGTTAGCGCAATCTAATCGGCGAATAAAGCTGCGGTCTGCGGTTAGACAAAGTCTAACCGCCAGAACATAAGAGAGACTTGAGAACTGTGAACACCAGCAGCGGTCAAGACCCTGTTGATTAATAAGAAGCACAGTTGCGGCAAGAATATAGAAGTATCTCATGTGGTTAGGTAGGTGTTAACCGCCTGACCGTCAATTGGATTTGATTATCAAGATCTATCTGCCAATGTTGTCCGCTAGACCGCCAAGATCTATTTGCCAATCTTGTCTGCCAGATCGCCAAGATCTATCCGCCAATGTTGTCTGCCAGACCGATGCGACTCCTTATGTTTTGACGTTCCCCCTCAAGATGGAGCATATATGTCAATCTTGTCCAACTTGTTCCAGATATCTGAAAAGGAATACACTGATTGGGTAAAGACATCAGCAAGCTTTTATCAGATGTGACAAACGGAGTACAAATCTAATTCTTCAACACCTCTTTTCTGATGAAATGACTGTCAACTTCAATATGTTTCATCCTTTCATGAAAAACTGGATTCTTCAAAATATATATAGTTGTCTTGTTGTCATAGAAGATTGGTAGAGAATGATCATAAACTTCTCCCAAATCAAGCATAAGTGTTTGCAACCACTTCAGCTCACAGGTAGTCAAAGTCATGCTTCTGTATTCGGCTTCGACACTTGACGTGGAAACTACAGCCCGTTTCTTACTTTTCAGTTGACCAGATTCCCTCCAACGAAGGTACAAAACCAGACGTGGACTTTCTATCTTTCTTATCATCTGCATAGCTAGCATCAAAAAAAGCTTCAATTCTCAACTGACTATTCTTCTGAAACAGAAGCCCTTTTCCTGGAGCTCTTTTCACAAATTTCAAGATTTTTATAGTTGATTGAAGATGACACTCCTTATGAGCTTACACAAATTGGCTCACACTTCCTAAAACATAACAGATATCCGGTCTTGAAACTGTTATATAAATGAGTTTTCCAACAAGCTGTCTATATCTGGTAACATCTTTAAGGAGAGGTGAATCCTCATTTCAGCACTTGTCATCACCAACAGTCATTGGACACCGAGCAGGTTTAGCCCCAAGAAGATCAAAAGATCCAAGACATACTTTCACTGTAAAAAAACTACAGAATTGGGCTTTCAGGAGATCTCAATCCTTAGGAAGTACTTGGGATACCCCATATCTTTTGTAACAAAATACTTAAGAAGATGGTTATTTGTTAGGACAATGCTCTTCTTATCATCCCCTGTAAGAATAATGTCATCCACATAGACTGCAAGAACAACTAGGCCAGCTGAGGTCATGTGAATGAACAAAGAGTGATCTGCAGTACTTCAAGCAAACCCAACAAAAGAAATAATCTCGCCAAACTTCTCAAACCAGGCTCTCGGACTTTGCTTAAGACCATAGAATGTCTTCCTCAACCTACAGACCTGAAACACCCCCCAAGCAACTTACTCAGGAGATTGCTCTATATAGACAGTCTCCCATAAATCACCATAAAGAAAGACATTTTGACATCCAACTGAGATATTTCTCTGTCTTTATTAATAACCACACAAAAAGAACATGGATTGCAGTAATCCGAGCAACAAGAGAGAAGGTGTCAAAAAAATCCACACTGCAAGTCTGAGTAAAACCCTTGGCAACAAGTCAAGCCTTGTAACGATCAATTGTACCATCAAAAAAAAATTTGATTACAAAGACCCAGCGACAGCCAACCACATCAGCACCTGTAGGGGTAAGGACAAGAGTCCAAGTATCTCGCTTAGTCAGAGTTTTCATTTCTTCATCCACAACGGCTTTCCAATGAGGAACAATAAGAACCTCTTGATAGGCAAATGGGAGGACATTTGCTGAGAGAGCGAAAGCAAAGCTCTTGGAGAAAGTGGATAGCCAAGCATAGGAAACAAAATCATAAATAGGATGTTAAGTGCATGTCTGAATTCCTTTTTGAATAGCAATTAGAAGATCAAGGAGGAGACTGCTGTCTTGGGAACTGTCAGTGGTGGCTCAGGGATAGAAGTAAAATCAGGAGAAGAAGAAGGAGACTCGAAGATAGTTGATGAAGGGAGATACACTGGTTCAGGTGGAGGAGTAGAGACAATGGGTAGAGAAGAAGTGTCATCAGAAGGTAGAAACAGAGTAGTGCAGGAAAAATAAGGAGTATCTTCAAAAAAAATGATGTCCGCGAAAACATATTGTTTTCAGAGAAGAGGATCATATCATAGATATCCTTTCTGTATCGGATAGTGTACAACCCCGTATTCGCGAAGAGTGGACCCTAAACGAGGTGGACACATTTTTTAAGCTTTTTGTGCGTTTTCAACTCTTGTTGGCCAATTTTGGCTATGGCTTGGAAACATACTAGTAGGGGGGAAAAATTTCCCCCCCAGTGGCCCCTTCTTTAAGGCAGGTGCGGCGGATTAGCAGGGGCGAGACCGGCCCGGGGCAGGGTCTCGCCCTGTTGAAGTTGGTGACCGGGCGGTCTGTCTTGGCGGGTTGGAGACCGCGCGGTCTGGCGGTTTGACTCGGCGACTTGTAAACCGGGCGGTCTAGCAATCTTCACAGGCGACCTCTCTGCTTCTCTTATTGTAGCCGTGCGGTTAGTCCTTCTGTTTAACCGCGCGGCCTGTGCGGTTTACTTTGTACAGTCCGCTTAGCTTGTAAATTTTTAGTCCCACATCTCTTATTTGTATTCTCTCTTCTCTCCTCCATTCTATATAAGGGAGGGCATACCTTTGTAATAGTTATCTTTTTTGGATAATAAAATTTCAATTATTCAAAAGTTTATTCGGCTTGTTCTCTACTTTTCGCTTCTTTTCGCTACTTTCTAACATGGTATCAGAGGACACGGTCATTTCCTCCTGATTCTATGCGCTCTCTGTTGTTCGCGGCTTGTCTTCCGCGTTCTGCGGCTTGTTCGCGGCTTGCCTTCTCTCCTGTCCGCGCGGCTTGTTTCTATCCGCCCGGCTTGTCTCTGTCCGCTGCCTGTTCGCGCGGCTTGCTTCTTCTTGGTTCTCTTCTTCTACTGCTTTTTGTCGCAGCGACCTGTTTCCATGTCGCCGCGCTCTTTGTTCTTTCCTGCCGCTCCGACTTCCTAGTCGCTGCGGTCTGTCCCTGTCCGCGCGTGTTGTCTCTGTACTCGCGGTTTGCTGCTGTGATCTGCCTGACCGTGCGGGTTGTTCCTTTCTCCCCCGCATCTTGGTCGCGGTCACCTGCTCATCTCCTCTCTTCTGTTCGCTCGGCCTTTTTCAGTACGCACGACCTCTTCCCCGCTGTGCCCTTGACTGCTGTGATCTGCCTGACCGTGCGGGTTGTACCTTTCTTACCCGCATCTTGGTCGCGGTCACCTGCTCTTCTCCTCTCTTCTGTTCGCTCGGCCTTTTTCAGTCCGCGCGACTTCTTCCCCGCTGTGCCTTGATCTGCATCCTAGCCGCTCGTGTTCGCGCGGCTTCTTCCCTTTTCCCGCCACGGTTTCACGCGGATTCTTCCTTGTTTGAGCGGCCTCTCTGCCCTTCTCCTTTAGCCGCTCCTGCTTGTTAGTCGCCGCGACCTCCTGGTTTAGTCGCGCGGCTTGTGCTCTGCACCTTGGTCGTGGCCCTTCGTGCCGCTGGTGTGCTGTCACCGAGACCGCTGCAGTTTCTTCTTCCTCCCTTCATGGCTTTCATATCCTCCTCCACGCCATTCGCCTCCGTTGTCACGTCTTCTGGTCGTGCACACGTTGTTACTCAGGGCAAATGGCTGATCGACACTGGTGCTACAAATCATATGACCGGCCATCTCCCGTGTTTCTCTCTCCTAGAAAAACATGCTCGCTTGCCCCCGGTTACTCTCGCTGACGGCTCTTCATCATCAGTTCATGGAACAGGGATAGTTCATGTCACTCCGTCTCTTCACTTGGCGGATACTCTCTACGTGCCACAGTTCCCGTACAACTTATTATCTGTTACCTCTCTTTGCAAGCAATTACAGTGTTCCGTCACATTTACTTCTACTTCTTGCTCTTTTCAGGATCCGGACTCCCAACGGACGATTGCTACTGGGACTGAGAGTGGCGGCTTATACTTCCTAGACAACATTTCTGCTTTTTCCACCTTCTCCTCCACCTCCACAGATCTTCTCCAATGGCATCTCCGCCTTGGTCATGCTCCTCCCCGTCTTCTTCGTCAACTTCTGCCCCACCTTCCTCCTCAAAGTCCTCCGCTCAACTGTGAGGCTTGTCAGCTTGGCAAGCATCACCGCTCCTCCTTCCCTCCAAAGCACGTTCGTAGCTCTACCCGTCCGTTTGATCTTATCCACTCTGATATCTGGGGTCCTTCTCCTACTCTTACCATTGGTCGGGGTAGTTCCTATTTGTCACGTTCATTGATGATTTCTCTCGCTGTACGTGGGTGTATCTGTTAAAAGATCGCTCCGAATTATTCTCTGTATGGACATCCTTCTATCTCATGATCAAACTCAGTTTGGTGTTTCTATCCAGGTGTTTCGATCTGATAATGCCCAAGAATATCTCAGTCGTGACTTCTCTACATTCTGCATGCAACATGGGATTCTTCATCAAACTAGTTGTGTCTATACTTCACAACAAAATGGTGTGGCCGAACGCAAAAACCGTCACCTGCTCGATGTCGCTCGCACCTTGATGACCCAGATGCATGTTCCTCGCTCCTATTGGGGCTATGCTGTTCTCCTTGCCTGCTATCTCATCAATCGCATCCCCTCCACGGTTCTCCACGGCCAAACCCCGTTCTCCATTTTGTATTCGGGAAAGGAGCTGTTTCCTCTCCCTCTCCAAATCTTTGGATGCACTGCCTTTGTGCATACCCCTTCTGCCACCCGTGATAAGCTCTCCCCTCGCTCCACCAAATGTGTCTTTTTGGGGTACTCCACCACTCAGAAAGGCTACTGTTGCTTTGATCCCGTCCTTCGTAAGCAGTTCGTCTCTGCTGACGTCACCTTCTTCGAGAATACCTCCTACTTCTCGGCTGACTCTTCTCCTCTTCTCCCAGCTTCTGATTCTCCTGCCGTTCCCTTCGTTCCCTCGCCTCCTCCTACTCTCTCCACCACTACACCGTCTCCACCCCCTCCTCTTCCTCCACCTCTCTCTCTCCCTTCTCCACCACCCTCTCCCTCATCTCCGCTGTCGTCGCTCTCTTCTCCCGGGCCAGCTTTCTCTACCACGGATGCTCCGGATACCGCGGGCCCGGCTGACCTAGATCTTCCTATAGCTCTTCGCAAAGGGGTGCGGACGTGTACCTTACACCCCCTTGCTGTTGTTGTTTCCTATGATCGTCTTACTCCTTCTCGCAGGGCATTTGCACTGGCTATCTCTGCCACTGCCACTCCCCGCTCCTATCAGGAGGCCCTTGCTATTCCTCACTGGAAGATGGCCATGGATGAGGAAATGGCGACCCTCACTGAGCGGGGTACCTGGACTCTTGTTCCTCCTCCCTTTGGTACTGATGTTGTTGGCTGTCGCTGGGTCTTTGTGGTCAAATTTAGTCCAGACGGCACTGTGGATCGGTATAAGGCTCGCCTTGTGGCTAAGGGCTTTACTCAGACCTATGGGGTTGATTACTTTGACACCTTCTCCCCTGTGGCTCGTCTCAGCACCATCCGGGTTCTTCTCTCTGTGGCCGTCAATCGGGATTGACCGATTTCTCAGCTGGACGTCAAGAATGCCTTTCTTTATGGTGATCTTCACGAGGCCGTTTACATGGAGCAACCTCCTGGGTATGTTGCTCAGGGGGAGACACGAGTATGCCGGCTGCAGAAGGCAATTTATGGCCTCAAGCAGAGTCCTCGAGCTTGGTTTGACAAGTTCAGCGGTATTGTGGCGGCTGTTGGTTTTGTGCGAAGCTCTGCTGATCACTCTCTCTTTATTCGCAAAACTCCTTCTGGGCTGGTTGTTCTTGCTGTGTACGTCGATGATATTCTTCTCACTGGCGATGACCAGGAAGGGGTAGCCCTGACAAAGCGACATCTTCGCCAACATCTGATCACTAAAGATATGGGCTCTCCAAAGTACTTTCTGGGGATCGAACTCTCGCGGAAGCCCGACTCCTTAGTTCTCTCTCAGCGTAAGTATGCCCTTGATCTTTTAAAAGAGGCAGGATTGACTAGAGCTAAACCTGCCCGATGCCCCATTGCTATTGGGGAGGACAAAACCTGGACAGATGATTCGCCTCCTCTTTCAGATAGTTCGCGGTACAGGCGTCTGGTTGGTAAGCTCATATATCTCACAGTGACCAGACCCGACATTTCCTATGCTGTGGGCAAGGTGAGTCAATTCATGCAAGCGCCTAGGGAATGTCATCTACAGTCCGCCTTGCGGATCTTGGAATATGTCAAAGCAGCGCCTGGGAAAGGATTACTGTTTCAGAAGAATGGTCATCTGAGGATTGAAGCCTACTCAGATGCAAGTTATGCTGATGACAAAGGGGATCACAAGTCTACCTCAGGTTTTTGCACCTTTGTTGGGGGAAATCTGGTGAGCTGGAAGAGCAAAAAGCAGTCTGTTGTCTCCAGGTCCAGTGCAGAAGCTGAGTATCGCAGTATGGCGTCAACCACTTGTGAGTTGAAATGGTTGCGGGCTCTCATGCTAGATTTAGGAGAGGTGTACAACCATCCTCTTCCTATGTTCTATGATAACAAGGCCGTCATATACATCTCCAAAAACCCGGTATTCCATGAAAGAACAAAGCACATTGAGGTTGACTGCCATTTCATTCGTGAAGAGATTTTAAAAGAACAAATTTGCACTCCGTTTGTCACGTCTGATAAAGAGCTAGCTGACATCTTCACCAAGCCAGTCTCCGCCTCGTTTCTGCATGTTTGCGACAAGCTGGGCATGATTGATATATATGCTCCAGCTTGAGGGGGAGTGTTGAAGTTGGTGACCGGGCGGTCTGTCTTGGCGGGTTGGAGACCGCGCGGTCTGGCGGTTTGACTCGGCGACTTGTAAACCGGGCGGTCTAGCAATCTTCACAGGCGACCTCTCTGCTTCTCTTATTGTAGCCGTGCGGTTAGTCCTTCTGTCTAACCGCGCGGCCTGTGCGGTTTACTTTGTACAGTCCGCTTAGCTTGTAAATTTTTAGTCCCACATCTCTTATTTGTATTCTCTCTTCTCTCCTCCATTCTATATAAGGGAGGGCATACCTTTGTAATAGTTATCTTTTTTGGATAATAAAATTTCAATTATTCAAAAGTTTATTCGGCTTGTTCTCTACTTTTCGCTTCTTTTCGCTACTTTCTAACACGCCCGCCCCGCAGACAGGCGGGGGCGAGACCGGCCCGGGGCCGGGTCTCGCCCGCCCCGCGGGCAGGCGGGGGCGAGACCGGCCCGGGGCCGGGTCTCGCCCGCCCCGCGGGCAGGCGGGGGCGAGACCGGCCCGGGGCCGGGTCTCGCCCGCCCCGCGGGCAGGCGGGGGCGAGACCGGCCCGGGGCCGGGTCTCGCCCGCCCCGCGGGCAGGCGGGGGCGAGACCGGCCCGGGGCCTGGTCTCGCCCGCCCCGTAGTTTGGCATGTGGGCTCTCCTCTTCTTTGGCCTCCTTTGGGCCTTGTCGTTACCGTTTTGCCCCCGAGATGTTTTTACCCCTTTGACCCCCTGCGTGGCGGTTTCCTATTGGACCAAGGCTTATTTGCCTTAGGGGCGTTTCAGACATTTTGGGTCATGTGCTTGGAAAAAACTATAAATAGACCCCCTTGGGTGCTTTGGGGATGATCCTTTTTAGCTTCCTCCTCCCTTAACTTCCTCTTGGTAGAGTAGAGAGAGCTCTCCAAGGCGCCCAGCCTAGCCCTTTGGTAAGGGAGGGGAAGAGCTCAGGTAGCCTTCCGGGTGTGAGGTGAGACCTCCATGCTAGAGCCGAGGGTCTGTTCATAGTCTCCTAAGTCTCCGGTCTGTGACGTTCTCTCGAGTGTAGTAGGTGTGAGGTCACCCCTTTCAGGGACCCCGAACTCCATAGAGGTCAATTTTGGCTTTAACCCTTTGGTGCGGTGAGCGTGGTGAGTGACCAGCACAGAAGATCTCAGGAGAGTGTCATGACGGGAGGTCAAGGAGGTAGTGATGATCTCGGCGAGCTCCCCACCCCAGGACCCTTTGTGGGGAGGCAAGAGTTCATGGCCTCCATCCAGGGCATCATGGAGATGCTGCGAAGCATTGCTCCTCAGGGTGGCAGCTCAACCCCGACCCCCCAGGAGCTAGCTCCCCCCCTCGACGAGTCGACTCACAGGGGTCTAGGTGAGATGACCCCAGCGGGGGGAGAAGGAAGTGTACTAGGAAGAAGGCCAGGGAAGGAGAGGATGGGAGATGGGGTCGAGCGAGACCTCACTGGCCGGGAGTTGTTCTCTAGCCCGGCGAGTGCCAACCTCCTAGGTGAGCAGGTTGCGCGAGTGGAAGTGGCGAGACCACCCCTTAGGGGGTCACCCTTCAGCGAGCTGATCATCTCAGCTCCCGTTCCCGAGGGGTTCAGAGAGCCAGACATGGCTTACTATACCGGGAAGGATGACCCTGTTCAGCATCTACAATGGTTCGAGGATGCCGTCTCCATCAGGCCGATGACGGACGCCTTCAAGTGTCGCCTCTTTGCGATCACGTTGAAGGAGAAGGCAAGTGACTGGTTCCATCAACTCTCTCCGAGGTCGATCTATGGGTTCGAGGACTTGAGCCGGAGCTTTCAGCTTCGCTTCTCCATCTCCAAGAAGCGGCAGAGGAGCCCCGAGTCCATCTTCCTGATAAGGCAAGGGGCCGAGGAGTCACTGGCCCATTACGTTGACAGGTTCCAAGAGGAGATCCTGGAGGTCCAGGAGATGCCAGGGTATGCTCTCCAGATGGCCTTCACAGTTGGACTGAAGGAGGGCTTCTTCAAGATGAGCTTGACCCGGAAGGCCCCCCTTTCCTTCGAGGAGCTGATGGAGAGGGCGGCTGAGGAGATAGCCATGGAGGCAGCCAACCCAGCATTTGTCAAGAAGTTGGCAAAGCAGACAGAGATGGAGTCAAAGGAGCAAAGCGGCTCGAGACCTCAGGAAGGAAGGAGAGAGGAGCGAAGGGCTCAAGAGGGTCCGGAACCAGGTTCGAGCTAGGCAGCAGGGAGGACCCATTCAGGGCCCGGGAAGAGGCTACACCCAAGATGGGGGAAACTTCCATGGGGGCCAAGGGAGGTTCAACTTCCAGAGGCAAGCCCCTAGGCAGCTCCTACCCCCACCCCAGCAAGCGATGGAGATTGGTCGAAGGGAGAGGAGGAACCGCTAGGGAAGGAGAAGGGTCAGGGTAGAGTTGCCGTACTGTGACTTCCACCAGGTGGAGGGGCACGCCACAGCTACCTGCCCCGAGTTCCTGGAAGTAAGGGGGGCGAGAGACCCTGCCCAGCCACAGCCACCAGTGCGGGTTGAAGAGGTTCTGCCCAGAGAAGGAGGGGATGATGTGTGTGAGGACTGGGTTGATGTCGGACCCCGAGGCGGTATAGCGGTGATCCATGGTGGAGTGGGGATTGAGGCCACTCGGAAGGCAAGCCTCCATGCCATGTATCGAAGGAGTGTTGCCTCAACCTCCCAGACACCGCCCCAGGAGGAGAAGATCACCTTCTCGGCAAAGGACCTGCCAGATCATGAGGATCCGTTTTGCGATGCGCTGGTCATCCAGACGACCATCGAGGGCTACACCGTCTCCCGAATCTTGGTTGACAATGGAAGCTCCGTCAACGTCGTTTTCAGGAAGGCGTTTGATGAGATGAAGGTAGAGCCAAGGAGGGTGTTGGCCTCGGACGGCCCCCTGTTCGGATTCTCAGGAGAAAGGAAGGAGGTCGAAGGTGGAGTGGGACTCCAAGTAAAGTTGGGAGGGGCCTCAAGGAACTGCTGGTTCGTCATTGTTGACGCTCCAAGCAGCTACAACGCCATCTTCGGAAGGCCCCTCATCAGCGCCTTTCGTTGTGTGTCATCTTCCTTCCACCAATGCATCAAGTTCAGCTCCGGAGGGATCCAGGTCAGAGTCAAGGGGGACTCCAGAATGGCAAGGCAGTGCTACGTCACGGCCGTCAACACCATATCTTGGTTGGCCAAGGCAGAGGAGATGGAAAAGGTCATGGAGAGCTTGAGCAAGATGGAAATGCCCGAGGAAAAGGAAGCGGAAGACAGCCATCATGCCTAGGCCCCCTGAGGGTGCCTCGCCTTGCGGTAGCCTTTCAGTTTTTTCCTTTTTCTTGCCTTGTAACCAGTGCTACCCCTGACCAGCAGGGTCAGGGGACCATGTAACTCATGTTTTTCCCCGTTTGAGGATGTAGGATTTGGTAAGATTTGATTGAGATGCCTAATCCTTGTGCTCCGAGACGGTCCCACTGCCCAGGCTCTCACTAGCTGGGTAGGGTCGGTGGTACCTCTCGTGGAAGCCAGGTCCCTTAGCTCCGAGATGGATTCCGCTGTCAGGCTCTCACTAGCTGGCAGGGCAGGTTGATCTCTCGTGGAAGCCCAAGTCCCTTAGCTCCAAGATGGATTCCGCTGTCAGGCTCTCACTAGCTGGCAGGGCAGGTTGATCTCTCGTGGAAGCTAAGTCCCTTAGCTCCGAGATGGATTCCGCTGCCAGGCTCTCACTAGCTGGCATGACAGGTTGATCTCTCGTGGAGGCTAAGTCCTTTAGCTCTGAGATGGATTCCGCTGTCAGGCTCTCACTAGCTTGCAGGGTAGGTGGATCTCTCGTGGAGGCTGAGTCCTTTAGCTCCGAGATGGATTCCGCTGTCAGGCTCTCACTAGCTGGCAGGGCAGGTTGATCTCTCGTGGAGGCTAAGTCCCTTAGCTCCGAGATGGATTCCGCTGTCAGGCTCTCACTAGCTGGCAGGGCAAGTTGATCTCTCGTGGAAGCCCAAGTCCCTTAACTCCGAGATGGATTCCGCTGTCAGACTCTCACTAGCTGGCAGGGCAGGTTGATCTCTCGTGGAGGCTAAGTCCCTTAGCTCCGAGATGGATTCCGCTGCCAGGCTCTAACTAGCTGGCAGGGCAGGTTAATCTCTCGTGGAGGCTAAGTCCTTTAGCTCCGAGATGGATTCCGCTGTCAGGCTCTCACTAGCTAGCAGGGCAGGTTGATCTCTCGTGGAGGCTAAGTCCCTTAGCTCCGAGATGGATTCCGCTGTCAGGCTCTCACTAGCTGGCAGGGCAGGTTGATCTCTCGTGGAGCCTAAGTCCTTTAGCTCCGAGATGGATTCCGCTGTCAGGCTCTCACTAGCTGGCAGGGCAGGTTGATCTCTCGTGGAAGCCCAAGTCCCTTAGCTCCGAGATGGATTCCGCTGTCAGGCTCTCACTAGCTGGCAGGGTAGGTTGATCTCTCGTGAAGGCTAAGTCCCTTTAGCTCCGAGATGGATTCCGCTGTCAGGCTCTCACTAGCTGGCAGGGCAGGTTAATCTCTCGTGGAGGCCAAGTCCCTTAGCTCCGAGATGGATTCCGCTGTCAGGCTCTCACTAGCTGGCAGGGCAGGTTGATCTCTCATGGAGGCTAAGTCCTTTAGCTCCGAGATGGATTCCGCTGTCAGGCTCTCACTAGCTGACAGGGCAGGTTGATCTCTCGTGGAAGCCCAAGTCCCTCCGCTCCGATGATGGTCCCGCTGCCAGGCTCCCACTAGCTGGCAGGGCCGATGGTGCCCCTCGTGGAGCAAGTGTTTGCACCCCCGAGGCCGTCTCGTCACCCAGGCTCCCATTAGTTGGCTTGACAGGTTGACCCCTCCGGAGTCGCGCGCAAAAAGTGCACTCCGCGAATACGTGGGGTTGGATGTTTCTTTCCGAGCTTGTGCCAATCTCGAAAAGAGCGGGGATTGTGTACAACCCCGTATTCGTGAAGAGTGGACCCTAAACGAGGCGGACACATTTTTTAAGCTTTTTGGGCGTTTTGAACTCTTGGTGGCCAATTTTGGCTATGACTTGGAAACATACTAGTAGGGGGGAAAAATTTCCCCCCAGTGGCCCCTTCTTTAAGGCAGGTGCGGCGGATTGGCAGGGGAGAGACCGGCCCGGGGCAGGGTCTCGCCCGGCCCGCAGGCAGGCGGGGGCGAGACCGGCCCGGGGCCGGGTCTCGCCCGCCCCGCGGGCAGGCGGGGGCGAGACCGGCCCGGGGCCGGGTCTCGCCCGCCCCGCGGGCAGGCGGGGGCGAGACCGGCCCGGGGCCGGGTCTCGCCCGCCCCGCGGGCAGGCGGGGGCGAGACCGGCCCGGGGCCGGGTCTCGCCCGCCCCGCGGGCAGGCGGGGGCGAGACCGGCCCGGGGCCGGGTCTCGCCCGCCCCGCGGGCAGGCGGGGGCGAGACCGGCCCGAGGCCCGGTCTCGCCCGCCCCGCGGGCAGGCGGGGGCGAGACCGGCCGGGGGCCGGGTCTCGCCCGCCCCGCAGTTTGGCATGTGGGCTCTCCTCTTCTTTGGCCTCCTTTGGGCCTTGTCGTTACCGTTTTGCCCCCGGAATGTTTTTACCCCTTTGACCCCCGGCGTGACGGTTTCCTATTGGACCAAGGCTTATTTGCCTTAGGGGCGTTTCAGACATTTTGGGTCATGTGCTTGGAAAAAACTATAAATAGACCCCCTTGGGTGCTTTGGGGAGGATCCTTTTTAGCTTCCTCCTCCCTTAACTTCCTCTTGGTAGAGTAGAGAGAGCTCTCCAAGTCGCCCAGCCTAGCCCTTTGGTAAGGGAGGGGAAGAGCTCAGGTAGCCTTCCGGGTGTGAGGTGGGACCTCCGTGCTAGAGCCGAGGGTCTGTTCATAGTCTCCTAAGTCTCCGGTCCGTGACGTTCTCTCGAGTGTAGTAGGTGTGAGGTCACCCCTTTCAGGGACCCCGAACTCCACAGAGGTCAATTTTGGCTTCAACAGATAGCAGCCCAGAAAAATGCACTCAACTGAGCGAGGAGAGAGTTCATTACGCCCTGAGAGAGAGGGTGAACAAACGTTGTGCATCCAAAGACACGTAGGGATAAATGAAACAATATTGCATCATGACACATAATGTAGAAAGGAGTTTTGCCATTTAAAACAGAAGAAAGGATTCAGTTGATGAGATATCAAGAAAGAAGAATGACATATCCCCAATACGACCAGGGAACACTCATATGAGTGAGAAGGGAGAGAGCCACATTCAGAAGATGACGGTTTTTGCGTTCAACAACTCCATTTTGTTGAGAAGTGTAATGATAATTAATTTGATGGATAATGTCACGATGTATACAAAACACAGATAATTGATTACTAAGGTATTATTTTGGCATTATTGGTGCGTAGAATTTTAATAGTAGTATCAAACTGATTTCACACCTCATTATAAAACGTAATGAATACAGAAAAAAGTTCATAATGTTCTTTTAGTAAGTACAACCAAGTATATCTTGAAAAATCATCAATGAAAGTAACAAAATACGGACTACCCTTCCCAACAGACTTGGTCGGAGCAGGTCCCCAAATATCAGAATGTACAAGCTCAAAAGGACGAGAAGAATTACGTCCTTGCTTTGCTGGGAAAGATGTACAATGGTGTTTACCGAGTTGGCAAGCTTCACAAATGAGAGAAAAGTCTCCCTGAAGTAGTGTTAAAACCAAAAACTTGGTCTCTCATGGAGTTCGGGGTCCCTTGAAAGGGGTGACCTCACACCTACTACACTCAGGGGGATGTCACGGACCAAAGGCTTAGGAAACTAGGAATAGACCCTCAGCTCTAGCGTGGAGGTTCCACCTCACACCTGGAAGAACTTTGAGGTCTCCCCCTCCCTAGCCAATGCTGAGCTAGGGTGCCTTGGAGGATGAAGAGAGAGTGAAGAAGTGATGCTCTCTAAGGCACCCCTAAGGGCCTATTTATAGTTTTCTGGGAATGACCTACAAATAACCAACCTCCGCTGCTCTGAAATTACTGAAATGCCCCCAAATTGGTCTGCCAACAGCCAAATCCCGCTGTTCTAAACAACTAAATGCAATCCACCAGGGGAAGCCCCTCGAGTCGGGCGAGCAGGTGGCTAGGGTGAGCTCGGCGGCCTGGGGCTGGGTGAGCCCGGGCGGCCTGGGGCTGGGTGAGCCCGGGCGGCCTGGGGATGGGTGAGCTCGACAGCCTGGGGCTGGGGAGCTCGGAGGCCTGGGGGCTGGGGGAGCTCGGCGGCCTGGGGGCTGGGCGAGCCCGGGCGGCCTGGGGATGAGTGAGCTCGGCGGCCTGGGGCTGGGTGAGCCTGGGCGTCCTGGGGCTGGGTGAGCCCCGACGGCCTGGGGCTGGGTGAGCTCGGCGGCCTTAGGCTGGGTGAGCCCGGACGGCCTGGGGCTGGGTGAGCTTGGCGGTCTGAGGCTGGGTGAGCCCGGGCAGCATGGCCCACTCTTCAAGGGGGCCTTGGGGGAGAAATATTTTCTCCCCTACTAGTATATTCTACATGTCCACCCAAAATTGGCCTCTAGGAGTGCAAAACTCCCAAAAGCTTAAAAACGTGCATGCCTTGTTTGGGGCCCACTCTTCGCGAATACGGGGTTGTACACAATCTCCGCTCTTTTTAAGGTTGGCACAAGCTCGGAAAGAAACATCCAACCCAACATATTCGCGGAGTGGCCTTCTTAGAGCCGAAAAATACTTGGCCCTGCCCAGGGAGTCAACCTGTCAAGCCAACTAATGGGAGCCTGGATGACGAGATGGCCTAGGGGTAAAAACACTTGGCCTCCATAGAGAGGTACCACCAGCCCTGCCTAGCTAGTGAGAGTCTGGACAGCGGGATCATCTCGAGGCGAGACCTACCCCCCTCCGAGAGATCAACCTGCCCTGCCAGCTAGTGAGAGCCTGACAGCAGAATCCATCCCGAGGTGAGACCTACCCCACCCTCCGAGAGATCAACCTTCCCTGCCAGCTAGTGAGAGCCTGACAGCGGAATCCATCCCGAGATGAGACCTACCCCACCCTCCGAGAGATCAACCTGCCCTGCCAGCTAGAGAGAGCCTGGCAGCGGAATCCATCTCGAGGTGAGACCTATCCACCCTCCGAGAGATCAACCTGCACTGTCAGCTAGTGAGAGCCTGACAGCGGAATTCATCTCGAGGTGAGACCTACCCCACCCTCCGAGAGATCAACTTGCCCTGCCAGCTAGTGAGAGCCTGACAACGGAATCCATCCCGAGGTGAGACCTACCACACCCTCTGAGAGATCAACCTGCCCTGCTAGCTAGTGAGAGCCTGGCGGCGGAATCCATCCCGAGGTGAGACCTACCCCACCCTCCGAGAGATCAACCTGCCCTGGCAGCTAGTGAGAGCCCGACAGCGGAATCCATCTCGAGGTGAGACCTGCCCCACCCTACGAGAGATCAACCTGCCTTGCCAGCTAGTGAGAGCCTGACATCGGAATCCATCCCGACATGAGACCTACCCCACCCTTCGAGAGATCAACCTGCCCTGCTAGCTAGTGAGAGCCTGACAACGGAATCCATCCGGAGGTGAGACCTACCCCACCCTCCGAGAAATCAACCTGCCCTGCCAGCTAGTGAGAGCCTGGCAGCGGAATCCATCCCGAGGTGAGACCTACCCCACCCTCCGAGAGATCAACCTGACATGCCGACTAGTGAGAGCCTGACAGCGGAATCCATCTTGAGGTGAGACCTACCCCACCCTCCGAGAGATCAACCTGCTCTGCCAGCTAGTGAGAGCCTGACAGCGGAATCCATCTCGAGGTGAGACCTACCCACCCTCTGAGAGATCAACCTGCACTGCCAGCTAGTGAGAGCCTGACAGCGGAATCCATCTCGAGGTGAGACCTTTCGTGGACCACAAAGATTTTTCGGTGGTTCCTGTCATTAATCACAGTTGATGCAATGCAAACAAAGTTCATTACAAAGAGATGATTCACTTCTTTCCGACCTCCCTCTTCCCTCGTGAATCATCAGATCCTTCCTCGGGTGCCCACATCAACCCTGTCCTCACATCTCTCCCCTGCCGCCTCGGGTTGGACTTCTTCAATCCGCAACGGGTCTTGCGCTTGCTGAGGCTGATGAGGCTGAGGCGCCGGAGCTCTGGTCCTTCTCAACTCCAGAAATTCGGGGCAAGTAGAAGTTGCATGGCCTTCCTCCTGGTGGAACTCACAGTAGGGTAACTCTACTCTGACCCTTCTTCTTCCCATGCGATTCCTCCTCTCCCTTCGACCAATTTCCATCGCTTGCTGCGGTGGGAGCAAGAGCTGCCTAGGGGCTTGCTTTTGGAAGTTGAACCTCCCTCGGCCTTCATGAAAATCCCCCCCACCTTGGATGTGACCTCTTCCAGGACCCTGAACAGGTCCTCCATGCTGCCTCCAACCTGGTTCCTGACCCTCCTGTCCTTGGAACCCTTGAGCTCTCTGCTCCTCTCTTCTTCTTCCCTCTTGATGCCTTGAGCCACCCTGCTCCTTCGACTCCGTCTCTGCCAACTTTGTCAACTTCTTGACAAACGCCGGGTTGGCCGCCTACATGGCTATCTCCTCAGCCGCCCTTTCCATCAGTTCCTCAAAGGAAAGGGGGGCATTCCGAGTCAGGCTCATCTTTAAGAACCCCTCGCGCAACCCCACCGTGAATGCCATCTGGAGGGCATACCCTGGCATCTCCTGGACCTCCAGGATCTCCTCCTGGAACCTGTCAACGTAACGGGCCAGCGACTCCTCGACCCCCTGCCTTATCAGGAAGATGGACTCAGGACTCCTCTTCCTCTTCTTGGAGGTGGAGAAGCGAAGCTGGAAGCTCCGGCTCAAGTCCTCGAACCCATAGATCGACCTTGGAGGGAGTTGATGAAACCAGTCTCTTGCCTTCTCCTTCAACATGATCGCAAAGAGGCGACACTTGAAGGCATCCGTCATAGGCCTGATGGAGATGACATCCTCGAACCACTGCAGGTGCTGGACTGGATCATCCTTCCCGGTATAGTAAGCCATGTCAGGCTCTTTGAACCCCTCGGGAACGAAAGCTGAGATGATCAGCTCGCTGAAGGGTGACCCCCTGAAGGGGGGTCTCTCCACCTCCACTCGCGCGACTTGCTCGCCTGGGAGGGTGGCACTTGCCGGGCTGGAGAACAGCCCTCGACCAGCGAGGTCTCGCTCGACCCCCTCTCCCCTTCTTTCCTTCCCGGGCCTTCTTCCTGGAGCACTTCCTTCTTCCCCTGCTAGGGTCACTTCGCCTAGGTACCTTGGGGTCGACTCGTCGAGGAGGGGGTGAGCTGGTTCCTGGGGGGTTGGAGTGGAGCTGCCACCCCAAGGAGCAAAACTCTGCAGCATCTCCATGATGCCTTGGATGGACGTCATGAACTCTTGCCTCCCCACAAAAGGTCCTGGGTTGGGGAGCTCGCCGAGATCATCACTACCTCCCTGACCTCCAGTCATGACACTCTCCCGAGATTTTATGTGTTGGTCACTCTTCATGCTCACCACACCAAAATGTTGAAACCAAAAACTTGGTCTCTCGTGGAGTTCGGGGTCCCTTGAAAGGGGTGACATCACACCTACTACACTCAGGGGGGATGTCACAGACCAAAGGCTCAGGAAACTAGGAACAGACCCTCGGCTCTAGCATGGAGGTCCCACCTCACACTCGGAAGACCTTTGAGGTCTCCCCCTCCCTAGCCAATGCTGAGCTAGAGTGCCTTGGAGGATGAAGAGAGAGTGAAGAAGTAATGCTCTCCAAGGCACCCTTAAGGGCCTATTTATAGTTTTCTGGGAATGACCTGTAAATAACCAACATCCGCTGCTCTGAAATTACTGAAATGCCCCCAAATTGGTATGCCAACAGCCAAATCCCGATGTTCTAAACAGCTAAATGCAGTCCACCAGGGGAAGCCCCTCGAGCTGGGCGAGTAGGCGGCTAGGGTGAGCTCGGCGGCCTGGGGCTGGGTGAGCTCGGCGGCCTGGGGCTGGGTGAGCCCGGGAGGCCTGGGGCTGGGGGAGCTCGGCGGCCTGGGGCTGGGCGAGCTCGGCGGCCTGGGGGCTGGGCGAGCTCGGCGGCCTGGGGGTTGGGCGAGCTCGGCGACCTGAGGGCTGGGCGAGCTCGGCGGCCTGGGGGCTGGGCGAGCTCGGCGACCTGGGGGCTGGGCGAGCTCGGCGGCCTGGGGGCTGGGCGAGCCCGGGCGGCCTGGGGTTGGGTGAGCGCGGCGGCCTGGGGCTGGGTGAGCCCGGGCGGCCTGGGGGCTGGGTGAGCCCGGGCGGCCTGGGGCTGGGTGAGCGCGGCGGCCTGGGGCTGGGTGAGCTAGGGCGGCCTGGGGCTGGGTGAGCCCGGGCGGCCTGGGGCTGGGTGAGCCCGGGCGGCATGGGGCTGGGTGAGCCCGGGCGGCCTGGGGCTGGGTGAGCCCGGGCGGCTTGGCCCACTCTTCAAGGGGGCCTTGGGGGGAGAAATATTTTCTCCCCCTACTAGTATATTCTACATGTCCACCCAAAATTGGCCTCCAGGAATGCAAAACTCCCAAAAAGCTTAAAAACTAGCATGCCTTGTTTGAGGCCCACTCTTCGCGAATACGGGGTTGTACAGGTAGATCCAGGAAGAGTTGGTAAAGAAGACGAGGAGAAGGATGTCCAAGTCGAAGATATCATTGTAAAAGTGTAGTGGAGGCAGAAAAGCAGACATATTGTCGAGGTAGAACAAGCCACCACTTTTAGTCCCAGTACGAATCGTCTCCTTGGACTGAGGATCCTGAAAAGAGCAAGTAGGTGATGTAAAAATAGACGTGCAATTTAGCTGTTTACACGAAGATGTAACAGAAAGAAAATTGCACAAAAAAGTTGGGACGTAGAGAGTGTCCTCAAGTTGCAGAAAAGGAGTAACATGCACTACTTCAGAGCCACACACGTGGGACGGAGAACCATTTGCAAAAAAAACTGGAGGTAACTGATCATGCTTGTCCAGCTAAGAGAATAGATGAGGATTGCCTGTCATATGATTCGTAACACCAGAATCAATAAGCCGCTTACTCGTAGTGGCCACATTAGCATTACCCGAAGAGGTAGTAATAGAAGTAGACTTCTTTGAAGTAGTGTCACCTGGAGCTGGGCAAAGATGATGATGCTTCACCCAACAACGATGAACAAGGTGACCGGTCTTGTCACAGTGAGAACATAAATATCTAGAGAAGCCACATCCACCAGAGCGGCCTCCACGACTACTGGAATATCAAGACGGGCCCGATGAGCTACAATGTCAGAAGAAGGCGGAGAGGAAATTAAAGGTCGCTGGAGTAGAGTAGTAACAGCTGAAATACGCGCAGAGTAGCATCCAGAGTAGGGGCATTAGGTTCTCCAAGAATTTGCTGTTGAATCATATCATAGGAGTCAAGCAAGCGAAGCAAATAACGGACAACCAGAAGCTCCTGAAAGTGCTTATGTTGCTCGGCAAGATCAGCAGAAAAGAGATGATTTTGAAGAAACTCAGCGCCAAGAGCTTGCATTTCCTGATAGGCAACAACAGGAGTCATGATAGGTCGGACAAAAACATCTGCATGCAACGTATATATGCAGGAAGTTTGAGCTCCTTTGGAGTACATAGCAACAAAATGATTCCAGACAGCCTTAATCGTCGCATCATGTGAAAAAACGAGAAGACACTCATCAGACAGACTGTTACCAAGCCACGTTCTAACCAGAGCTTCACTAGCATCTCAGTAGTCAAAAGCGGCAGACCCATAGGTATGAGGGTCATCATTGAGATGATGACACTTATGTTGAGGGAGCAGCAAAAAGACAAATAAAACACTCCAATCGGGGTAATTCGATCGAGTGAGTTTGGAGGAAGTACCCAGATTTCCAGATGCAGATATAGAAGCGAGTAGAACTAGATGAGCAGATAGAGTAGAGGATGAGAAGTCCGAGTTCTCCATAGAAGAAGAGGCAAGTCGTGCAGTTAAAGAAGAGAAGATACGCGGTTAAAGAAGAGAAGCCGCGCGGTTAAACAAGAGAAGCCGCGCGGTTAAACAAGAGAAGTCGTGCGATTAAACAAGAGAAGCCGTGCGGTTAAACAAGAGAAGCCGCGCAGTTAAGCAAGAGAAGCCGCGCGGTTAAAGGGAGGGAGGGAGGGAAACCGTGATGAAGGAAACTGCGGCAAGAGAGAAGATGAGTAGATCGCGGTTAAGAAAAGAAATCACAGAAAAGTAGAGGAGGCCGCGGTTAAGTAAACCGCGACAAGAGAGAAGAAGAGGAGATCACGATTAAGAAAACCGCGGTAAGAGAGAAGAAGAAGAGGCGGCGGTTAAAGAAAAAGTACCTGTTTACACTGTCGCTCGCCCAAAAAACAGAAACCGTAGCAAATGGACCAAAAGCTTTGATACCACGTGAGAAAACATGTAAATAACAGAGCTTTATAACTCCAAAAGATCTCATAATACATGGGTATGTTGTATGCCCCATATTTATAAAAAAAAGGTAAGATGGAGAAAACAAGAGAAAAAATAAACAACGTTTGTCACAAATTACTAGACGGTTACACAAAAACTTAACCGCTCAGAACATGCGGTTAGAAAACAACTAGTTGTACAACTACAGAACTCTACACTAGCTTTGTCGTTTGTCCGCCTCCACTGAGCAGTTGCCTGCTTTCGGAATGATAGCAACGATTAACACAATCTAACTGACAAATAAAGCTGCGGTCTGCGGTTAGACAAAGTCTAACCGCCAGAACATAAGAGAAGTTTGAGAACTGCGAACACCATCAACGGTCAAAACTCTGTTGATCAACCAAGAGCACAGCTGCGGTAAGAAAATAGAAGTATCTCATGCGGTTAGACAGGTGCTAACCATCTGACCGTCAATTGGATCTGACCTCAGCAGTCCACACATCTATCTTAGAAGCATCGACAGATTGTCAAACCGGTCAATCTATCCGTCATTCCTGTCCGCCAGTTCTAGCCGTCAGACCGCCTAACAGCACAGGTTCTGACCGGCTCCAACACCGCCAAGCTGCCAAGGACAGACCGCTACTCCAGACTGTCTGTCCGTCAGTACTGTCCCCCAGATATGTCCGTCAGACCGCCAAGATCTATCCGCTAATGCTGTCCGCCAGCCCACCAAGATCTATCGGCCAATGTTGTCCGCTAGACGGCCAAGATCTATCCCCCAATGCTATCCGCCAGACCGCCAAGATCTATCCGCCAATGCTATCCGCCAAACCGCTGCGACTCCTTATGTTTTGACAGTAAGAAATCACCCAACCAGCACCAGCTCACCCCGAGCGCATTTGACTGCTCCATCAAAATAAATCTTCAGCCAATCTCCTCATAAGGGGCGCAAATTTCTGCAACATGTTTTTACCAAATGCCAACAAACTGCAAAAGCAAATTTGGTCACTGGATTTATGCGTTCCAGACAAAAAACTGTGGCCAACTTGGGCTCTTAGTATCTCCGTTCCATAAAACTCCCCCAAACAGTGCCTTAATTCAAACTCTAAGCTAATATCTAAATTGCAACCACATCTCTTACCAAAAGTTTATTGAAATAGAATAGATGAAAAAATCCATCTTGCTGAACCAATTCACTGCCAACGCCAAAATAATCAGAGGAAACAACCAATGGTTTAAGGCTCCGTTTGAGGACTTATTTTCACCGGTCAAGCGGCCACAACCGCATGAATCGTGTCGTAATTATGCTCTGATTCATGTGATTGTGACCGCTTGACCGGTGAAAATAAGTCCTTCCAAACGGAGCCAAAAGCTAAGGTTAAGAATCCACAAATCCTTCTACTCCGAAAAAAAACACAGCATAAAACACAATACTTACCATCTTACAAAAAACACCACATTTCTTCCACTACAAGTCTACAACCCAATTCAGAGACTAAAATATAGCATATGAGCTGCAACAATGCGATTTTACATAGCAATGGTTGTTTTTTTTCGATAATAGGAGACAAAGGAAAGCACAAAGATGGAGAATTCAGTAACTCTAGGGGCAGAAGAAAGATCAATGGTTTGAATGTTAACGGTCTGAAAAACAGGCTTTCATTTACAAATAAAGGTCACATATAAACATTTAACAATCATAATACAAACGCTTAAATCTACCGTTTTGTAAGACAAAAATACGCTATGGATTCATTTTGTATGCTTAAGCCTTGTCAGGCAAAAGTTACGTTCACATATATATAATACAAACCGATTAAAAGGCGGGAATTGCGAAATCAAACAGCATAGAGTCTCAAGATCTGATGGATCTTGGTGCGGCAAACAGGGCACTCTCCGTGCTTTTCGTTGATCTCCTTCAGGCAGGACATGCATCCGACCATATGACCGCATGGAATGCACGCGCCCTCCACCGGCTTATCCAAGCAGATCACACACGTGGAACCCGAATCATTCCCGCCGCCGTCTTTCTCAGTTTCACTCCTGCTTACAGCACGGCTTTCCAAAGGAGACACTGTTAGATTAACGGGGCTGGAATCTATACACGGGTAGCGGATGGCGTCTCCATACATCAACTCAGTTGAGAGCGGAGGCGCAGATGGGACGGATGCGGCGGGACGCGCTTCCAGAGATGGCTGAGAGACAACCGGGGTTTCAGACTGGCTCGTGTCAATCTGCTGTGTGCTGGCGATTGGTCTAACAGTATGCTGCGCGGATTCACGAACATCCCATCCATTGCATCCAACAGAAGTCGGCGGATTGGACCACCTGCTTGCGCCAACTTGTGCGCCCGGTCTGTTAGATGAGCCGGGACAGTCGGTGTTCAATCTTTCGGAGGAGCTCGGGCAACCGTTCGTTGTGTTGATCGAGGTAACTTGTTGCGCATGAGGAAGCGGGACTCCCTCGACTAAAGCGGTTTGGATGGAGGCATTGATGGCGAATGTTAGCTCGAGGTCCTCCGGGCAGGGCGAGCATGTTGTTTTCGAAGAGTTTGGTAATGGTGGGGCAGCTGGTGGCGGTGCAGGAACAATATTGCTATGCAGCATTTGCTGGCGCTGAAATGAAATGCCAAAGGCATGTGATGAGCCGTTAATTTCAATGTAATGATATGGAAAACTTGAGATAAAAGCTGTTATTTAGTGCCAAAGTTTAATTTATAACATTATAAAAACAGAGCTATGGTCAAGAGATTCAGACTTAAATTATAGGCAAATGCAAAAGATATAATAAAAACACATGAATTGGAGAGTTTTAGTTGTAGTCACCTGGTATATTCCTCTGCAAGCATTATAAAGCCATAGCAGCTGCTTCTTATCACCTTCACGGGCAGATAAAAACTTGCACCTAGTTTCTGTGGAAGGAAAAAAACAGAAAATCAATCATTGACTGATGAAGTGTCAAAGCTCAAAAATATAATTATATAAAAATGGAAACAGCTGAAATTATTGACTTCACCAAGTAAAATTATTAATTACTCAAACCTCCCGTAGAGGGTTAAGGTAATTGCAGGTTGCACCCCTTTATCTTCTGAATATACATTTCATAACATGCAGGCACAAAAATACCGACATGCAAGCTCGGAGGGAAGGTTTATATAATTTCAGAAGATACATGGGTGCAACCTGTTTTGCAAATTTACAGGGGAGGTCATGGTAAACCACCCCTAAGAATATACATTTTCATTCTATCAAAAAACCGTTTATGTGGCTCCAAGTAAGAAAAAATATGGCATATTAAAGATATATGACAGACATGGCATATTATAGATATATGGGAGAGTGCATGGGCCTCCCATGCGTCCGTGATAGTACTCCCCCCACGACAGTGCACTGCGGACAGTGCACTGCGGACAGTGCACAGCGGATGGTGCTCCTCCGCTCACAAACCCCCCGAGCCCACGGTTGCAGTCATCGGGGAGCTGCGAATGGTGGGAGTACCATCCGTCGGGCATTGTCGTGAACGGGGCACTGTCACAGCAGCACTGCCCCCCCCCCCTCCGTGCACTCTCTCGCATATGAGAAAAAAATGTAGATTGTTGTTCAGAGAATTCGGCGGATCGCTAACAATGAAGCAATTGGGTAATCTTTTTGCCACGTACAAAATTATTTTGGACAAGTGATTGTTTTGATTGGAAGTAGCCTCTTGCAAAAATGCCGGGTAAGGTTTGCCTACATTTCACCCTTGTGGTGGGATCCTTCCCCTGACCCTTGCTGCGCGGGGATGCTTTGTGCACCAGGCTGCCTGCCCTTTTTAAGGTGATCCTTTTGGTTTCCCTTACAAATGTTTCCGTCCTAGCAAACATAGCACACTTGCCTCTAGTTCCTCTCTCCACGGTCAGACTTACATGGGAACAGTTTAATCAAACACACCTCGCGGACCACTGAGCACAACATGCAGCAAGTTTCCTTCTTTCTATTTCTCTCTTTACCACTCACCCTGTTTCGGGCAAAAAAAGAAAAAGGAAACGCACCAACTTGTTGCTTACCTTACTATTCACCTGTTAACTATTGTATATAGTAGTTTAGATAAAAGAAGACCCCCTCACAAGTACTAAAAAAATGAAAAAATCTGAAAAAATCTGAAAAAAAAAGAATGAGAGCACTTGTAAAGTATATCACATTGCAGTTGTTTAGATGAAAAACGTACTTTTAGCAGTTTCTACAATAATCAATGCAGGATCTGCCAGATTGAACTTTGGTTCCTCTATCTGAGCCTTCCAGAGTGCTAATACAGTACGAGGCTGTGAAACCTGCTTACCAAATTGAATATTTAGAGAATAGATACTCGAACCAAGCATAGCCTGTCTAAAAAATAAAAGAAACATTGCTTGTTTAAAAGAACAATAAACATTGTTTGCTTACAAGAGATCAGCGAACGGAGAAAATTTCAAAAATAGGTCTGATCATGTTAGGGTTTCAATCCAAGGGGCCTCAGACCCTCTGTCCAATATCAATGGTGGATTTGGGGACAACATTAATGGAGCAGCAGTGAGACATCAAGCCCAAAGCCAGCTGTTGGCAAATGAAATAACTAACGGCAGATATGAAGACAGCGTGAAGGAGAAGCAGATTCAAGGGATGGGAACCGCCAGCTGTCCATTGCCATAATTAAAACATTCAGATTTTGGGTTCATCATTGACCCAGATTGATTCCAACAATATATTTGGCGGCCTAGTACAAATACAACAGCGGCCCAGTGACCCTTTTAAAAATTATAATGTTAGAAGCTTAACGGTCATCATGTAACGGTCTTAATTTTAAATTAAGACTATATATATCATTAGTCCTGTAATTAGCCATTTAAGAAGATTTTAATGGAAATTTGTTCTGCAACTTCGTCTCTTTCCCCTCCCCGATCGTCTCTTTCCCCCCTAACTACCTCTCCGACCTTCTTCCGATGACAAAATCTTCTTCCCTTCTGACGTGATCATTACATTTGGTGCTCTCGTTGAGATCCCCACCGATTACGTTGGACAAGATGAGTGAAGGCCTGCGCTCGATTGCAGATTTCAAGACCGCCCTCCAGGTGGAACAAGCCAGTCGAACAGCCCAGATGGAGGAATTTCATCACAAGATGGTGGCAGAAATGGCTCAGCAAACTGCTAGGCTTCACCAGCAGTTCACCACAGACCTCCAGACTAAAGAGAATTTCCTATTTCGTCAAATCTTGGAAAAATAAAGAAAGTTGGGCCGATCAGGCTGAACAACTAGCAGCATTACGACGAGATATGATGAAGCAATTCGAAAACCTGAAAAAGACAATGGGACGGGGAAATAAGCAGGATCACAATCCACCTATTATTGAAGAAGAACAAAGTGATCAACGACACCCAGAACTGTTTCCAGGGCAATCTTCCAACGGGATACTAGGATCGGCCCCCGCAATCAACAAAGCCTAGGTAGTTTCTACCCGACCGGGTAATTTAGATGTTCCGTGCCCTAGATTTTCTGATGGCGACCCTACCGATTGGCTCTACGAATTACGAAAAATACTTCGAATATAATGAAATCAGGACCCGGGATTACTTATTAATTGTCTCGTTTCATCTAGACAAACCAGTCTCAAAATGGTACCAAGCCACCTTAAAAGATCCCCCAGCTTTGATGTTTCCTCTGTTTGTAGACGCTATACAAAAACGATTTGGACCTTCGCTTTATATTAAACCCGCGGGACTGCTAACAAAATTACAACAAACAAGTACAATATTAAATTACAAGACGAAATTTGAAGAATTAATTACCCGCGTGCCAGGATTATATCCTGAATTTATCACTGACATGTTTGTCTCGGGACTCAAGGAACACATTAGGGGTCCGGTCCTATTGTCTAGACCAACCGAACTCCACGGCGCATATTCTAACAGAATTAATACGAAGTTACCCCCCATTAAAAGACTCACCCCGGTCCCCGGCTGAATTACAAGCGAAACGTGAAAAGGGCCTTGTTATAATTGTGACAAGAAATATCACATAGGACATACGTGTAAAGGAAAAGGGACATTATTATATTTAGTGGGAACTGAGGAAGACGATGACCTTGACAATACTTCACCAAATTTTTCCAGCCCTACGGATGATGATCCATCCACAATGATCTGTTTCACATAGAATGACAGAGTTTTTAAAACTATCAATCCTCACAGTTAACATGTTTCATGTGTTTATGGGGAACGGTACAACTGAGACTTGTGTAAGGGCAAGTGCAAAGACACAAAACTGGTCATACAGACCAACCTATACAATGCTCACTTATATGTCCTGGATATCGAATGCACTGATCTAATACTGGGACAAAGTTGGTTAAGGATATTAGGTTTGATAACCATGGATGACAAGCTCACAATTCCTTACTTGGGACCCGCGGGACAAGTGACTTTAGCAGGCCGTAGAAAGGCTACCCAAGGCTACCCAAGTTGGACGAGTCTCATCATCGCAGCTCATGCGGATGGTTGCATTGAAACCATCCGCAATGTGTCTACTACTCACAAAAAATTACCCAGGCTCAGTCGTTCCCCCACAAACACTAGCGGATTTAGGCAGCTTAATACCCTTACCATTCCAAAATTTACTAGCCTCATTCATCGCTTTATTTGAAAAACCCAAATCGATCTTCTTCTTCAGCCGGGTCTCCAACCCTCCTACCCTCCATCCGGCGTCGGTATGTTAAAGCCGTGAGAGCCCAGTTTTTTTTATCCGACGCCGTCTTTTGCTTTGGGAGTTCTAATGGAGTTGATCTCTTCGTTTTTCCCCTCCGGTTTTTTGATGCCCTAATCCTGTGTTGTCTTTGGATTTCTATTCCTGAGCCATCATGTCTGGAGATGCTGAATCTCCCGCTCCCGCTTCTGGGGTTGCTCCCTCTTCCGGTGCCACCACTCCGACGGTTCTCTTCCGTGGCACCAATGATCATAATACACCCCAAATCACTACCATACGTCTTAACGACTCCAATTATCTCTAGTGGTCTCGCTCTATCACTCTGGCGCTCAAAAGCCGACGTTTATTTGGCTATGTCACTGGCAAAATGAAGGAGCCCGACATGAATTCGTTTGAATGGCCGCAGTGGGAGTCGAAGAACTCCTTGGTCATGTCCTGACTTACTAACTCGATGCAGGAGTCCATTGCCCGGAACTACCTATTCCTTGACAACGCTGCCGACATTTTGGCGCCGCGCAGAGTCTACCTACTCTCGTCGCGGCAATGCTGCTCAGATTTTTCAGTTGCGCCGGAAGATCTCGTTACTTCGACAGGGTGACCGTCCACCGTCTGCATACTACTTGGAATTCACGCAGCTGTATCAGGAATATGATCACTTTGATCCACTTATCTTTGTGAGCCCTATTGATGAGGCAATGGTTCGGGTCAGGGATGACCGCAATCGTATATTTGAATTTCTTCATGCACTGCATCGCAACTTCGATCAGATCAGTGTTCAGATTTTGAACCGACCGCAGATACTATCTTTTCCTGAGGTCTACAGTATTGTGCAGCAGAAATACGATCGTCGTCTGACTCTTCTTCCAGACCCGATGCCTGAGGGGTCAGCTTTGGTGGCTAATGCCCCTCTCTTTTTTGTACTCGTCCATCTCGGGACTCTAGGTTGAAGGGCTCTGATAAGGATCATCTGTTATGTGATTATTGTGGCAAGAACCGTCACACTTGGGATACCTGCTTCCGGCTTCACGGGTTTCCTAACCCCAGAGGGGGTGCTCCGCCTCGCGGAGGTCGTGGTTCTGAGCGCTCCTCTGGTCGAAATGCCGCTCCACGTTCTGCTCATCTTACTGATGCTTCTGCCGCGGTCTCTCCTGGTTATTCTAGTTATGATGGCTCTGCCCCTCCTGGTGCCCTCACGCAGGAACGAACTACGGACCTTGAGTTTACAGCGGATGAAATGTTGGCTCTTTGACACATGATGCGGAGCCTTTCTACAGAGCCTTCTGCCTCTTCCTCCTACGCTCACATGGGTCTCCCAGGTGCTCACTCTGCTGCTTCTCATCCTTCTACCCAGTGGATTATCGACTCTGGGCCACAGATCATATGACTGGGTCCTCTACAGGTTTTATATCATATACTCCTCTTTCTGGCCGGGATAAGGTGAGCATTGCCGATGGTTACCTTTCCTCCATTGTCGGCAAGGGTTCCATCTCCTGCTCCTCCCTCACCTTATCTTCTGTCCTCCATGTTCCTAAATTTACTCGCAATCTTCTTTCCATTAGTCATCTAACTAACTCCATGCACTGCTCTGCGACATTTCTTTCGTCTTCTTGTGTTTTTCAGGACCTGACGACGAGGAAGGCGATTGGCTCTGGTAGTATGGTAAATGGACTTTTTGTGCTCAACGGCTCAACTCCGGCTAGGTTACGTCTCCTCTGGCTCTTCATTCCAGCACTGCCCATCATTTGTACTCCTGGCGCTGTCGCCTGGGACACCCTTCTGTTTTTGTTATGAAATTGTTATTTCCCGCTATGTCTACTGTTGTTTTTTGACTCTTTTGTCTGTGTTGTATGTAGCTTAAACAAACATCATCGTACCTCGTTTACGCATGTTTCATTGCCAAGTTCTATTCATTTTGTTGTTATTCATACTGATATCTGGGGTCCTTACCCGACATCTTCTATTTCTGGATGTGTGTGGTTTGTTACGTTTATTGATTGCTTCTCTGGTACTACATGATTGTATTTGATGCGTAACAAAAACGATGTTTTCTCGATTTTTCGACGGTTTCATTGCATGATCTCCACTCAATTTCACTCTGAAATTAAAGTTTTCGTAGTGATAATGGTCGTGAATACATCGATTCGCAGTTTGAGCAGTATCTTGCTGATCGTGGTATCCTCCACCAGACTACCTGCGTGTATTCTCCCGCACAAAATGGTGTGGCTGAGCGGAAGAATTGTCATCTCCTGGAAGTCGCTCGTTGTCTTCTGTCCACTATCCATATTCTGAAATTCTACTGGGATGATGTCGTTCTTACTGGGCCATACCTCATCAATCGTATGCTCACTCGTGTTCTTGGGAATGCTACACCCCTTGACACTCTTCAGGTGCCACCTTCTCGGCTTCCCATTAGGGTGTTTGAATGTGTTTGCTTCGTTCATATTCACCACCCCCGCCCTTCCAAACTCAATCCTCGGGCGCTAAAATGTGTCTTCATTGACTACTCTCCAACGCAAAAGAGGTATAAATATTTCCACCCTCCTACCAAGAAAGTATTTGTCACTATGGATGTTACGTTCCGTGAATCTGAGGCATATCATCTTGTCCCGGATGCCTCTCCCTCGCATACTCCCATTTCTCTTCCCTCGATTCCTTTGCCCATACCATCACCGTATTTCTCACTTCGGGGGGAGCCTCTATCTCTACCAGTGGAAGTGAGTCATCCTCCCGTGCCTCCACTACCAGTGGAAGTGATCTCTCCTCCCGTGCCTCCTCTACTAGTGAACGTCCTCCTCCTGGGCCTCCTCCGAGCTTGCAGGTTTATATCGGGCGTACAAAGCGGACAAGCACACAAGATCCGACTATGCTACCAGGACAATCAGTGGAACCTGACTCAGGGCCTTCCGATCAACCGATCTCCCTCAGGAAAGGTATCCGGTCTTGCACTCGCCATCCTTTATCACATTATGTATCGTATGATTCTCTTTCTACTACCTACAAGGCCTTAGTTTCTTCCCTTGTTGTTTCTTCCATACCTGAATCTTGGCAGCAGACTCTGGAGGTTCCTATGTGGCGTGAGGCGATGGTTGAGAAAATGAATGCTCTTGAGAAAAACCATACATGGGATTTGGTTCCCCTTCCTTATGGAAAGAAGACGGTTGATTGTAAATGGGCGTTCATTGTGAAACAGAACTCACAAGGGATTGTTAAAAGATGCAAAACTAGGTTGGTGGCAAGAGGATAAACGCAAACCCTTGGTATTGACTATCTGAAGACGTTTGCCCCGGTGGCAAAGATGACTACTATCAGGGTCTTGTTATCCTGTGCTGCTTGCAAAGGCTGGGAGCTCTTGCAACTTGATGTAAAAAATGTCTTCATCCACGGTGATCTAGATGATGAGGTTTATATGTCTATTCTTCCGGGCCTCATTCCTACAGGTGCTGCAGGGAAAGTTTTCAGATTGAGAAAGGCTTTATATGGGCTGAAGCAGTCTCCAAGAGCGTGATTTGGGCGATTTCTCAAGGCCATGCTATCTTTTGGTTTCCGTCAAATCAATGTTGATCATACTCTGTTTATTAAACAAAGGATTGGAAAGCTCACTGCACTTATTGTGTATATTGATGATATAGTCATAACAGGGGATGATATCGAAGAAATCCAGAGGTTGAAACAGAAATTGGCTAGAGAATTTGAGGTCAAAGATCTGGGTAAACTCAGGTATTTATTGGGTATTGAAGTTGCTCGATCCAAGCAGGGGATCTTCATCTCCCAGCGTAAGTACACTGTAGATCTCTTTGAGAAGGTGGGGATGAGTGGATGTAGACCGGCTGACACCCCGATTGAAGCAAACCACTGATTGGGGCGCGATGATGGAGAGAAAATTGCTGATATCTCTGAGCACCAAAGATTAGTGGGGAGATTGATATACCTGTCCTACACTCGTCCAGATATTTCCTATGCCGTGAGCGTTGTTAGCCAGTTCATGCATGCTCCTAAAACTCGTCATGTGGATGCTGCTCACAGAATCCTCCGGTACCTCAAGTCTACACCAGGAAGGGGTATCTTGTTTGCTCCCAATACCGGTCTAAATATTGAAGTCTATACTGACACTAATTGAGCCGGATCTGTTGATGATAGGCGATCAACCTTAGGATATTGTTCCCTAGTTGGGGGTAATCTTGTTACTTGGAAGAGTAAGAAGTAACAAGTTGTGGCATGATCTAGTGCTGAGGCAGAGTTTAGAGCTATGACTCACGGGGTCTGTGAAGGGTTATGACTTCGCTCTGTGATGAGTGACCTTGGTCATATTGAAGCAGGACCCATCTGGTTGTATTGTGATAATAAGTCAGCCATCAATATTGCGCACAACCCTGTGCAACATGACCGGACTAAACACATCGAGGTGGATCGACACTTTATCAAGGAGAACATTGAGAGAGGAATCATGTGCACACCTTTTGTGCCCTCCGACCTGCAGCTAGCCGACATTCTCACCAAAGGATTGAGTGGTAACGTATTTAACAATATTGTGGACAAGTTGAGCATGGTTAACATCACACGCCCAGCTTGAGGGGGAGTGTTAGATTATCCTTTATGTTTTTAATTTTGTTGCCTATGATTGTATTCACCTCTATATATAGAGGTGAGCTTCTTGTAATAGTTTTATCCCAATATTTTCACCCGGTTCAACACCCACAATTGAGGAATTACTTGACGAGCTATTCTCGGCACAATATTTTTCCAAAATAGATTTAAGGACCGGATATCATCGAATTAGAATGGCAGATAAGGATATACATAAAACAGCGTTTCGAACACACCAGGGTCATTACGAGTTTCTCGTAATGCTTTTTGGCTTAACAAACGCGCCATCGACGTTTCGGGCATTAATGAATACCATTTTCCAGTCATTCTTACGTAAGTTTATAGTGGTTTTCTTTGACGATATATTAGTTTACAGTTCCACTGAGGAAGACCATTTAGAACACCTTCGATTAACTTGGTCAACCTTGGAAAAAAATACTTTGTTCATTAAATTATCTAAATGTGCCTTTTTATATCCTGAAATAGACTTCTTAGGGCATACCATTAGTACGGGTAGAGTAAGCCCAAATCAAACTAATGTTAAATCCATTGAGCAATTTCCTATACCTAGAAATCAAAAGGGTGTAAGAGCATTTTTGGGTCCATCCGGTTATTATCGAAAATTTATTAGAGATTATGCGAAAATAGCATTTCCTTTAACGGAGTTGCTTAAGAAAAATTCTTTTAACTGGAGCAATAAAACACGAAGCATTTGAGACTCTTAAAACTAAATTAATCTTCTTTCTGGTTCTAAGTTTAACTAATTTTAATGAACCATTTATATTAGAAACGGACGCATCCCATACCGGAATTGGTGTCATCCTTGAACAATCTACTGGAACAATAGCATATTATAGCAAAAAAATATCACCACTAATGCAAAAAAAAAACAACTCATATCCGAAAATTGTTTGTTGTTACGGCCGCCGTAACAAAATGGCGACAATATTTACTGGATCATCAGTATATAATATAAACTGACCACTAAAGTCTCCACCATCTATTGATACAGCAAATACATTCACCAAAACAACAAACCTTTCTATCAAAGCTATTAGGTTATGATTTTGTTATACACTATAAAGTAGGAAAAACTAATCTAGCAGCTTATCAAGAATACCAGAAATTCAGGAATATCCACCCCTACAGAGCCTCAATTATGATGACTGTTCCAATATCCCCTTATTGGAAGGACTGAAATTAGATTATTTAACAGATGAAACAAACCCAAAATATAAGACAGAATCACCACTCCTACCCAGAGTGGAAACATCAGGGTAGTTATATTCTTTATAAACAGGAAATATACATTCCCAAACAATCTGACATTAAAAATAAATCATATTAGAGGCTCACTCTACTTTGCTAGGGGGACATTCAGAAATTAAAGGGACTCTACATAAGATCAAAACACAGTTTTTCTGATATAATATGAAAGAAGAAATCATAGATTTTATCAAACAATGTGTTATATGTCAGAAAGCAAAACCAGTAAATCATTCTCCCTATGGCTTATTACAGCCCCTACCAACCCCACAAAAATTATGGGCGGACATAACAATGGACTTTATCACTAATCTACCAAGTTCAAAAGGATATACTATTACTTGGCGGCACATTTTGATTTTGCCCCTCTAAAACACCCAATTTTAGAACCCACTGTAGCCAGTGCATTCTGAAATTGTGTGGGGAAGATTCATGACATCCCTGAATCTATTATTTCCGATAGAGACACTATTCTCAAGAACAGTTTCTAGGTGGAACTTTTTAAATTACAAGGAACCCACCTTAAGTATAGTTTCTCATACCACCCACAAACTGATGGTCTTACGGAAAGAGTTAATAGATGTTTAGAACAATATTTGCGTATATTTTGTCATGACAACCCTAATAAATGATCTGAATACTTAAATTTACCTGAATTTCACTACAATACATTGTATAACTCATCGACCAACATATGTTCGGTCGACCCCCTCCTGGCTTGCTTAAATTTTTTGCATGGAATACGAGCAATGAAGCTATGGAGGAAACCTTGCAAACCAGGGAGGAAATGCTACATTGCCTGAAGGATAACTTGGTGATGCAGGACGGCGCGTAGGGTTTACGCACCTGTCGGCTATTTCTAGGAAACCCTAAATGTATGCAATGATTAAGTTAAATTTGCAACGTTTGAGCGAAAATTGCACGAACTTAAAAAAAAGGCAACCAATTTTAATACGACACAAATCGCTATTTTATTTTAAAACTAAAATTTCTTTAAAAATGGTTCAATTTAAATCCGGGGAAAGAGGTTTGCAACTTTAGTTCTGTTCCCCTTGTCGTAGCAGCACGAAAATCGTGAACTCCAAATACGTTTCCGTTTGGAGTTTTCGACGTAGCGTTTGCTGACGAAACTCGGGCGAAAACTCAGCAATGAGTCTAATTATCCTACGAGAAAATACAGAGGCACACACAAAGGAGAAGATAGAAACAATTACCCACGGAAAGATGTGTCTTTCCATATCCGAAGTCGATGGTGATCACGCGAGAACTTCTCGTCACCTTCGTTCTCCGCTCCGAGGTCGGCCGCTATCACATACGGGCACCAAGGAATCAAATCGCTCCCTCACACAAGGTGGTTCCACCGAATCACTCAATAAATAAGGAAGCCACAAACTAACAACCTAAAATTCACTCGCTCTCACACAAATGGATCCACGAAATCTCAATCACTCAAGGTGGATCCACGAAATCTTTAAGCACAAGAGAAATGAATTTCTCACTGCCAATCCTAATTCACTACATTCACTCACGCTAACACAAAAGTGGCTTCACATAATCTCTAAATACTCTAACCAGTTGATCTTCCCCTCACCAGGAAGCAAACAACGATCAACTAAAATATATCTCTTCTATCTAATACAACTGTTCATCATCTTCTTAATTCAAAGCAGGAGCAAAAGAACCCCAATAGAAATCAGTCTAACATTCACGGTTCACGGAATGAATGAAATTGTCACAGCAAATTTCATCAACTAATCTCCTAAATCAGAAACAGTGCAATTCCTATATTTATCAACATCTCTCTCAAACGGGAATCGAAAAAAAAACAACTAACAACTATTTCTTCAACTCCAAAAATTACAGCAAAACAGGAATTTCATATTTTCATCATTCTTCATCAACACCTACAGGAAGAAAAAACGCAGCACCTTCTCATCTATCTCCTACAGGAAGAAAAAAACGCAGCAATAAGTTCAAATTTCAACTCATACATTCATCAATCAAATTTTTCATCAACATAAAAAAAAAATACAGACAAATCCCTTTTATAGGGTTCCGAACAGGATCAAAACAGAAAGGAAAACTTGCACACCAAGCTCGCGGTTGCTGGAAGAATGGCCATGGTGGAAGCACAACTGTCAGAGGAGGACGTCGTGCTCAACGGTTGCAGCCGACGTGGTCGATGACGGCGTCGAGGAGCGGCATCGGACGAGTGATCGGGCATGAATCCCGCTTAGTTCAGGCCAGAAATGGCGGAATCGGTATGCGCCATTGAAAGCGAGCCCTAATCAACGGGTTTTCACAAGACCGGGAAGAGGACAATGTATCGGGCTGCTGGGAGCCTGGGAATAAACCTGAACCAGTTTTCTTTACCTAAGTTAATATTTATATATATATATATATATATATATATATGTAACTGTATATATATATATATATATAAATATACATTAATTATATATATATTCATAATTTAGATATATATATATATATATCACAAAAATACAAACAATTACATAATTTGCAAAATAACACAATGCAACATTCAGGGCCGATAGAGGTCCAGACGGGTGAGGTGTCGGGCACTTTTTTTTTTGACCTGATCGGGTTGGTCTCCACCACTTGGTCAAATCACAACAGCGCATGAAAAATCAAGCAGATAAGAAAAGACGAGAATTAAAGATAGAGAAATGAGACTGGGTTCTCCTCAAATTACACCCTCACAGGTAGCTGACAATGACTAGGCCGAAAGGAAGAAAGCTTGGGTTAAAATATTATGGTCCTTATCAAGTGACTGAGGTCATCGACGAAACAGCATACTGCCTGCTACTACCTCCCTTATCAAAGATACATCCAGTGTTCCATGTATCCATGTTGAAACCGTTCGAAGGAAATCCCCAAATTCAAGCTACAGAACTACCTGATCACAGTTGGAACAATAAACCACTTCATCCTCCCATGGTCATCATCAGCTCACGCAGTATCATACGACAAGGGCAGGAAATTCCCCAAGTACTTATCCAGTGGCAGGGTCTACCATCTGCCGATAGTACTTGGGAAGATGTTTCAGCTTCAGAAATTAACACTCAACTGCAGGCTACTATCTTACAACAACTAGCAGAAGAAGGGCAAAACACGGACGTTCCCACATGGAAAACAAAGAGAAAAAGGAGTGCATGGAATGCACAACTACCAAATCTGACGAAGGAAACAACAAAGAGTTCATGGGGAAAGCGTCAACCACGATCCAAACAAAAAAATGATAAGAACGCACAAAGCCTAGATTCAAACGCAGAAAAAACTCAGAATCCGCAAGAAGAAAGTAAGGAGGATACAGTTTGATGTAGGGTAGGCTATGAAGTGCGCGCCACTTAGACTCTATATGCAACACAATAATTGGTTCATGCGACGGATTATTAGAGCAATGAAAATAACAACGCCACAAGCAAATAACTACAACAAGAGTTTATTTTAATGTTTGACAAATTTCTTAGTTGCCTTTCCTCCGCTCGGAGGGCCAGAAGCGAAGCGTGCGGCGAAGGAATCCACCTGCAGGTTAATAATCAATCGATACAAAATGCCACAAACTAGTTCCAAGCAAATATGAGATCTCCAATAATAATATCCAGAAAATAGTACACCACAATCACAAAAAAAAACTCAAGACTAGGAGCTGATTTCGGACAATGGAAGTGGAAGGTGCGGGTGGCGTATATCGGGTGCCGGGTGGTGGAGCCGGAGGTGGAAATGACGGGGAGGGGCTGTTTTGGTGGTGGGAGAAGGGATCGAGACGAAAACGGGCGGATCCGGATGAATACGCTCGGATTCGGGCTCGGGTGGACGGATCCGGTAATAGATGGCCGGATCCGGCTTGGGGAGGGTGGATCGGGTGACGGGAGGGTAGATCGGGGCGCTTTAACCCGGATCGTGGGGAGTAATGGTAGAGGGGGTTAGCGGGCGGTGGATCCACGGATTTGGGATGGAGACGGAGCGTTGGCGGGCTGGTAGGAGGTGGAAAAGGGGCGGGTGGCTGGTTCCAGGCGGCGGATCGGTGGGGGGGGGGGGGACTGGCGGCCTGGAGAGGGAGGAGATGGGGGTGTTCCGGCGGCCGGACCTGGGCGGAAGCAGGAAAGGGGGCTGGCGGCCTGGATGGGGGGAAAGCGGGGGTTTCCGGGCGGCCAAAGCTGGGCGGAAAACAGGGAGGGGTTGGCAGCCTGGATGGGGGGAGAAAGTGAGGGAGAGGAAGAGGAAAACTTACCCCAAGGCGTCGACACCAAGGGTCCACGGCGTCGGCACCGCGGAAGACCACCGGAAGTAGGGAAGAGACTCTCCAACTTCAGCAATGATAACCCTAACCAGCCACTAGTCCTATTTATAAGAAAACAAGCATGAGGGCATCCCATCCAACGACTATGATTGGCCGGTGGGTTTGCCCTTAAATAAAATAAGTACGTGTCCAAAAAAAATACATAAATATATAATTCTGATTCGCGGCGACGTGCCGGACGCAACCGCGGGGTCGGATCGGCGATCCGATCACGTCTTCCGGAGGGAATAAATGAACGTGGGTCCCGCCCCATCATGTGCACGATCCGATGGATTCCCATCAACTCCCCACGACTGAAAGACATTCATCTCCGAGGAATGGAGACGATCGTACTGGAGTCGAAGTCCGGGGGCAAGTCGATCAAGCTCTGCCGGTAGTATCCAAGCGTCGTCAGCGTCTGTACGACCCCGCCAATGAACCAAGTAGCGAAGGCGCGGCCCGTCCGTGGTGGGAACAATCTGGTGGGATCTGATCTCCGTGATGCTCTCGTCTCTCATGGTGGGATCCGGTGTGAGTGGTGATGCCGGCGGTGGTACCAATGGCGACGAACTCCCAGGGGAAAGGGTGTCATTAGTGGGCGGGCTGTGGTGGCCAACTGGTGTGGGTGGGGCGGTGGGGAAGGAGGGCAAGGGGAAGAAGGTGGCGCACCTCCACTGCTCGGGTCCCCATAGTCATGAGGCTCGTAATAGGGTGTCAGATCCTCGATATTAAAAACTGGATGAATCCCCATGGTTGCCGGGATATCTAGCTTGTAGGCGTTTGTCTCAATCCGACTATAACTGAGAAAGGACCCATTCGCCTGTCGCTTAGCTTCTTGGCAGACCCCGAAGGGAGTCTCTCCGGGCGGATTCGTACCATCACCCGTTCGCCAATATTAAAAATACGCTCTCGTCTTCGCTGATCTGCGTGGGTTTTATAATTTTCATTGCTCATATTAATACGTCGGCGAACCGACTCATGCAACTCATGCAGATGCTGTGCAAATGACTCGGCAGACTCACTAGGACGAGACTCTAACGGGCTCGAATAAGGTCAAGGGGTTTCCTGGGGTCGTAACCTGACACTATATGAAATGGACTCAAGCCAGTAGTCCTATTGACGGAGCTATTATATGCAAACTCGGCGACCGGCAGGTCTAAGTCCCAACTACTCACTCGCTCTCCCACTAGACATCTCAACAAGTTCCCTAAACTCCTATTCACTACCTCCGTCTGGCCGTCCGTCTGTGGGTGGTAGGCAGTCGAGAACTTAAGGGTGGTGCCAGTCTTGAGCCACAGGGTCTTCCAGAAGTAGCTTATAAATCTCACGTCACGGTCCGATACGATGGTCTTGGGAAGGCCGTGTAGTGTATCGGAAAACGTCCCTCATGAAAATGGATGCAACGTGGGTCGCGTCCGCCGTCTTGCGGCATGCAATGAAATGAGCCATCTTCGAAAAGCGATCAACCACCACGAAGATGGAATCGTGCTTCCGAAGAGTGCGGGGAAGTCCAAGAACGAAGTCCATGCTAAGGTCCTCCCAAGGCCGACGTGGGACCCGTAGAGGAGTATATAGGCCCGTGTTCTGCTTCGTACCCTTGGCCGTCTGGCAGGTACGGCAGTGGCGGACGACTCTAGTCACATCCTTCCAAAGCGTGGGCCAGTAGAGACGGTCCTCCACAATGGCTATAGACTTGTCGCGCCCAAAATGTCCGGCGGCTCCACCCGCATGCAACTCCCAAATCAGGAAATCACGATACGATGTTCGGGGAATGCATAGGCGGGATCCATGGTATAGATATCCCTCGAAGATCTGATATCCCTCAACAGGGTTTGGGGGATCTCGGGATATGGCGGTGTAAATCTCACCAAAATCAGGGCACGTCGGATACTCTAAGATCATGCGCTCAAGCCCGTCGACGCGGGCGGTCATCGTCTGAAGCAAAGAGACACGACGACTCAACGCATCGGCCGGCTTGTTCTCAACACCCGCGCGGTGCTTGAGAACGTAATGAAAATCCTGCAGATACTCAACCCACTTCGCATGCCGGTGGCCCAACTTGCGTTGCGAATCGAGGTAACGGAGGGCCTGGTGGTCGGAATACAACACGAACTCCCGGGGAAGGAGATAGTGTCGCCAGTAGCGCAGAGACTGGACAATAGCATAAAATTCTCGATCATAGTTCGAGTACTTTTGTTTTGCGTCATTCAGCTTCTCACTAAAGTAGGAAACTGGGTGTCCCTCTTGGCTCAATACGCCACCTATGCCGATACCGGACGCGTCGCAGGCGACCTTAAAGGCGCAACTGAAATCTGGTAACCTCAGGACGGGAGTTGTCGTCAATCTCTCCTTAATCTCCTCGAAGGCTCTGGTGGCTGCGGGGGTCCACTGAAACTCTCCCTTCTTGAGACAGCTCGTGAAGGGGGCCATGATCGTGCTGAACCCCTGGACAAACCTCCTATAGAAGGTGGCAAGCCCGTGAAAGCTACGAGCCTCGTGGATATTCCTAGGTACAGGCCAATCTCGAATAGATTTGACCTTCTCAGGGTCCACGGAGACTCCAGTGGAGGAAATAATAAAGCCTAGGAAGTGGACGGACTCGGACAGAAAGGTGCACTTCTTCAGGTTCACATACAGCTTCTCTTGACGGAGGGTGCCGAAGAGAAGTCTCAAATGATCGAGGTGAGCGGCCTGAGTCTGGCTGTAGACTAATATGTCATCAAAGTACACCACCAGGAACTTGCCCATGTAGGGCCGCAACACCTGCGTCATAACTCGCATGAATGTGCTCGGGGCGTTGGATAGCCCGAATGGCATGACTAGCCACTCATACAGACCGTCCTTGGTCTTAAATGCGGTCTTCCACTCGTCCCCCTCACGAACTCGTATCTGATGGTACCCGCTGCGGAGGTCGATCTTGGAGAAGATCTGGGCACCGGACATAATATCCAGTAAGTCATCGAGTCGTGGGATGGGGAAGCGATACTTGACCGTGATCTTATTGATGGCGCGGCTGTCGATGCACATACGCCAACTACCGTCCTTCTTAGGTGTAAGAAGGGCGGGAACCGCACAAGGACTCATGCTCTCGCGAATGAACTGCTTCCGAAGAAGCTCGTCAACTTGTCGTTTGAGCTCAGCATGCTCATCCGGGTGCATACGGTAGTGAGGCAGGTTCGGAAGGGAAGCTCACGGGACTAAATCAATGGCATGCTGAATGTCCCGGGGGGGGGGGGGGCAGCTCGTCGGGGAGCTCGTCTGGCATAATGTCCGCAAACTCGCCTAACAGGGGACGCACCGCGAGTGGGAAATCGACTGGAGCGTCCTCGGTAACCTGGGTTGCGGCGACTACATAAATGACGTCGGACTCGGCACTATCTCGCAGAAACTCACCTCGCCTCAGAATATGCAGTGGTCGCGAGGCGCTCGTGCTCGGAGATGACTCTACCACACCCTTGGGTCGATCTCGGGGCTGGGTGGGCGTCAACGTGATCTTCCGCCCCTTATCATAAAAGACACACGTGTTCGAGCGACCGAAGCACGTGACATCACGATCAAAAAGCCAGGGGCGGCCAAGCAACACGTGAGCGACGTCCATGGGAATAACATCGCACCAGACCTTGTCCTGAAAGGACGCAATGGTGATCGGGACTAAACAACGCTGGGTGACCTGAATCGCCGTCTTGTCAACCCAAACGACACGGTACGGGTGGCGGTGAGGCTCTGCCTTCACCTGCATACGGTCAAGCGCTTTCTGGGCTACAATATTCACGCAACTCCCACCATCAATGGCTAGCTTGCAGGGACCGCCTGCACTAGGGAAGTACGTGTAAAAGATGGTCGTGCGTCGCCAGTCCTCGTCCACACGTGGGGTGTGTAGGAGGCGCCGAATCACTCCCACCTCTAAGGATCGCTCGGCATCACTCTCCCAACCTTCCTCGACTGCAGCCCTAACCTCTTCTGGGGCCTCCTCTTCACCCTCTAAACCCCGTTCCTCCTCTTCCTCAAGTAACAGGGTCCGCGTGGGGCACTGCGCCGCCACGTGGCCCCTGCCAGAGCATCTAAAACATACAATGCCCCCAGATCGCTGGCCATCAGTGGCTACGACTTTACCCTTCGCATCCGCGGGGATGCGCGAGGGTGCGGCCGTGGTGGTCTGGGGCGGAGCGGGTTTCCTAAAGGTCGAGGAATCAGTCCGAGAGGTGAACTGCCTCGTACTAGACGAACGAAGGTACTGCTCATACTCGAGGGAGAGCTGGAATATCTGATCAACCGTCTCCAAGCGGTGGGGAATCAACTCTCTCCGAATATCGGAACGAATGCCCGCCTTGAAACGGGCGGCAGTGGCAATAGGTTCCTCTGAAATATCACTCCTGACGACCAGCTCATCGAAGCGAGTCATGTACTCAGCGACAGTAAGTGTCCCCTGTCGTAAGTTCTGTAGCTGCTCAAATAGCTGATCCCGATATGACGCGGGGAGGTACTTCTCCTTCAGTCTCTCCTTCATCTCGTCCCATCTGGTGATGGGGTAGTAATCATCCCGCTCTAGAGCTCTCTCGACACTAATCCAGAACACCTTAGCTTGCCCGATCAACTTCATCTTGGCAAAGCGGACGCAACGCTCGTCACTCATGTCGTACCACTCGAAGTAGTGGTCCATGTCCAAGAGCCAATCGCTGAAGGCTTTTGGATCTAGGCGACCATCGAACGAAGGGGCATCGAGGCGGATGCGACGAGTGATGTCAAAGCCATGGTCGCCTCTCCGCGGGTTTGGATAATCATCAGGATCATCGTCACGGTCATAGTCGTGTCGAGCGGGGGTCCGCGCTCACGTCGACCCGGCGGGTAATACTCGTCCCGACGCTGGTCGTGGCGACCGAGCGGGGACACGCGGTTCCTAGGGCCAGGCTGTCGTGGCACACGGTAATCCTCCCACGGGGGTGGGGGTCGGCCACGAGGTGGCTCTGGGTTCCGCCATGCTGGCGGGGTGGGGGCTCTCACGGGATCTTCACGGTGGTAGCGGTCCGCAGGTGGCGGATCATCTCTGACCCGCTGCCCACGACGGGGAGAGTCGCCCGGGTCACCCGCCTCATGGTCGTGTAGGGAGGGAGTACTTCTTGCGAGCTCTATCAGATCTAGGCGACGAGTCACCGCGGCGATATCGTGACGCACGTTCTCGAACTGGGTACCCATTGCGTCAAAACGCTCTAGAATAAGGCGTTGAAAGTCTGTGGTAGCGGTGCTCGAATTTGAGCTCGCTGCCCGGTCATTTGTGACGGGTGGATCTACCATGCTTCTAAATGTCCTACCACTACGGAGCATGCAAATGGCCCGACCTGGGCTCTGATACCAACTGATGTAGGGTAGGCTATGAAGTGCGCCACTTAGACTCTATATGCAACACAATAATTGGTTCATGCGACGGATTATTAGAGCAATGAAAATAACAACGACAAGCAAATAACTACAACAAGAGTTTATTTTAATGTTTGGCAAATTTCTTAGTTGGCTTTCCTCCGCTCGGAGGGCCAGAAGCGAAGCGTGCGGCGAAGGAATCCACCTGCAGGTTAATAATCAATCGATACAAAATGCCACAAACTAGTTCCAAGCAAATATGAGATCTCCAATAATAATATCCAGAAAATAGTACACCACAATCACAAAAAAAAAACTCAAGACTAGGGGCTGATTTCGGGCAATGGAAGTGGAAGGTGCGGGTGGCGTATATCGGGTGCCGGGTGGTGGAGCCGGAGGTGAAAATGACGGGGAGGGGCTGTTTTGGTGGTGAGAGAAGGGATCGAGACGAAAACGGGCGGATCCGGATGAATACGCTCGGATCCGGGCTCGGGTGGACGGATCCGGTAATAGATGGCCGGATCCGGCTTGGGGAGGGTGGATCGGGTGACGGGAGGGTAGATCGGGGCGCTTTAACCCGGATCGTGGGGAGTAATGGTAGAGGGGGGTTAGCGGGCGGTGGATCCACGGATTTGGGATGGAGACGGAGCGTTGGCGGGCTGGTAGGAGGTGGAAAAGGGGCGGGTGGCTGGTTCCAGGCGGCGGATCGGTGGGGGGGGACTGGCGGCCTGGAGAGGAAGGAGATGGGGGGTGTTCCGGCGGCCGGACCTGGGCGGAAGCAGGAAAGGGGGCTGGCGGCCTGGATGGGGGGAAAGCGGGGGTTTCCGGGCGGCCAAAGCTGGGCGGAAAACAGGGAGGGGTTGGCGGCCTGGATGGGGGGAGAAAGTGAGGGAGAGGAAGAGGAAAACTTACCCCAAGGCATCGGCACCAAGGGTCCACGGCGTCGGCACCGCGGAAGACCACCGGAAGTAGGGAAGAGACTCTCCAACTTCAGCAATGATAACCCTAACCAGCCACTAGTCCTATTTATAAGAAAACAAGCATGAGGGCATCCCATCCAACGGCTATGATTGGCCGGTGGGTTTGCCCTTAAATAAAATAAGTACGTGTCCAAAAAAAATACATAAATATATAATTCTGATTCGCGGCGACGTGCCGGACGCAACCGCGGGGTCGGATCGGCGATCCGATCACGTCTTCCGGCGGGAATAAATGAACGTGGGTCCCGCCCCATCATGTGCACGATCCGATGGATTCCCATCACAGTTTTACCACAAGGAGACGGTTCTACAACTGAAACAGCGAGTGCAACTATTAGATGTACATATCCTTTCCTCGACCCATCATCACAGCTGCCTTCTCTGATGTCTCCGCTGCGAACTAGGAGGCGAAAACACTGCAGATGCGAAAGTTGGACGAAGATTCAGTATTAGCACTACCGACGAACTCATCACAGGTAGAGGAAGAAGAAGACTGCTCAACCACGAAAGGGATAAACGCTGAGGACAATGTTTTTAAAGAGGCAGGCGATGTTAAGGTTTCAATCCAAGGGGCCTCAGACCCTCTGTTCAATATCAACGGTGGATTTGGGGACAACATTAATGGGGTAGCAGTGAGACATCAAGTCCAAAGCCATCTGTCGGCAAATGAAATAATTAACGGCAGATATGAAGACAGCGTGAAGGAGAAGCAGATTCAAGGGATGGGAACCGTCGGTTGTCCATTGCCATAATTAAAACATTCAGATTTTGGGTTTATCATTGGCCCAGATTGATTCTAGTAACATATTTGGCGGCCCAGTACACATACAACAGCGGCCCAGTGGCCCTTTTAAAAATTGTAATGTTAGAAGCTTAACGGTCATCATGTAACGGTCTTAATTTAAAATTAAAACTATATATATCATTAGTCATGTAATTAGTCATTTAAGAAGATTTTAATGGAAATTTGTTATGCAACTTCGTCACTTTCCCCTCCCCGATCGTCACTCTCCCCTCTGGCCACCTCTCCGGCCTTCTTCCAGTGACATAATCTTCTTTCTTTCCGACGTGATCGTTAGAGATCACTCGCCATATGTTAAAAGGTTTAATAATAGAAATAAAGTGGTGGATAAAGAGAATTATAAAGAAAAGACTGGTTGTGTGTTGATCGTATATTGGATGTCTTAAGCGGAAGCCTTGATGCTAACTAATCAAGAGACGGTGTGAGCAGTGCCCGACAAAGTTGAAGGTGTTGGATTCTAATGACAGGCTTAGTAGAAGGTTGGAGAAGGCAATGATTAAACCAATGGATACAAATCCAAATGGAGTAATAGTACATGAAAAAATTACAAAAATACGAGGCTACCACTCCCTAGGGTTGGTTCCAATGTAGATTCGCGCCTTGGTGCCCATAATTCAATATATAACAAACTATATATTTGTGCAAGTGTGTCTTGTGTAGGTATCAAGAAAAACAGAGTGAACTTTGTGGTCTCTACTCCTACATCTATCGAAGCAGCGATATGTTCCAAATGCCATGTCGATAGAATCCTTCCAAAGTCGAGTGCCGAGGGACACTCTATTGGCAATCCGATATTTACCCTATTAGAATTCCGATGCACCTTCTGATCCTATCGAGTTGTCAATGTAACTCATATTAGCATTCCAGTGCACCTTCTGAGGCTACCGAGTTGTTGATACATTACCCTCTAGGGACAACAATATATTTATCGACACACCGATAGCCATGACCATACTGAAGGGTCGAATCCTATCTCAAAGTCGATAAAGCCCCATCATCATGGAGATACAGTCGCAGACTAGGGGATACGGCAGACCCCTCTGATTTTATAAATAAAACCAGCTTCTTAAGGCAAATGTGTAGAGCTTCCACCCGTTATGTGTCGGTTATGTTATGATGTTATGTTATGTATGTTATTGTTATGCGTCATGAATATTGTTATTTATGTCTTTATAAGAGTTAGGTGAGTGTTGGGAGATTGTTAGGTGAATCATTATTATGTGTAGCCTATATAAAGACATGTGAGGGTATGTATGAAGGAAGCAAGAAAGTATTCTAATTCCCTTCTTTCATTGTGAGATCTTGGTGGCTCTCTCCTCCGACGGGCAACCCCGCTTAGGCAGCCGCGGTCACGGCTCCGTAGTATCCCTGTCATCATCTCCACCACCAACATCTCTACATCCAGCCACCTCCGATCATCCCCGTCGACCTCTCCTCCGGGCAACATTAGAAGGCCCAAAACAACTTGGTACCAGATGAAGGTTCAATTCTCTTCCTCCATCATCATTTCCCGTCCTGTCAAAGCCTCCTGCAGCCCCTTTCCCACATCAAGCATCGTCATCCACAACAAGGCCACATCTTCTGCAACATCCCCGTTCCATCGACCCCAAAAACCGCAAAAAAAGGGAAGAGAATCGGCAGTTGCAGTTCCGTCGACGTCGGCATCTGCAACCCGCCGTCGGTCCAGCTCTAGCGCACCAGCATCGCCAGCAGTCACCGTCGATTGCGCAGGCAGAGCCCAACAGATTTCGACGGCTCCTCCCTGCGCAACTCTGGCTTCCTCTACAACGGCACGCGTCGGCTTCCTGGAACGCTCCTTCACCGCGCCTCTTCATCGACACCAGAACCCTACCGTCTCGCCGCTACGCGCCTCTCCCGGCCTGCCCAAGCCCCGACGAGCCCACCGCCTCGCGCCGCACGCCACCGCCTCTTTGTCGCTCGTCGCACCAAACCCGAGCGGCACGAGATATTTCTATCCCTCGAGCCCACCGCTGTCTCCTTCTTTCCGCTTACCTCGAGCCCCATCAAGTCCGGTTTTATTTCTCCAGCCAGCCCGTTCCTTTTCTAGAATTTTTAATCCCGAGCTGCAGCTGTCAATTGGCCCATTACACATTACTTTTTCTTTTAATTAGCAGTGGGCCCCCCTCCTTCTCCACACCAGCAGCCCCACTTTCACAAAAAAAGAAAAAAAAACAAGCGCACCATTTCTCCCGCAGCCCACGCTACTCTTATGCACGTCATTTCACATCCTTTTGTCATTATTACTATCCAGCAGCCTTTGTCATTAACTTGATTTGGCCTATTCACACCTCGTGCCACCGCCATTGTTTTCTTATTTTGTTACTCCACCGCCATTGTTTTCTTAATTTGTTACTCCACCGCCATTGTTTTCTTATTTTGTTACTTTATCCTGCACATCAGCCCATCAATTAATCAATGAAATTATTTTTAATTGATTAATCAATTCGATTAATTAATTATTAATAATTCCATTTTTCATAATTCATTATCTCATTATGGGAAACACAAAGTGGTCTGCCGAGGATGCCGCTGCCATTCAAACGAAGCTACAAGAAATGATGAGCTCCATAGACACACGCCTTTGGAATGCCGACGCACTCCTCCACCACATTAAGAACCCGACATCCGCCTTTTTGTCGCAGCCCGTGTCCGTACCGCTTCCACCGCCGTCTCTTTTCGTGCAGTCACCACCTGCGCCGTCCGCTGACATGCCACCGCTCTTAGCTGTAATTGCCCTTCCGCCATCACATGTCGTGGCGGAACCGCCCCACCTTGGGCCACCATCATCAGACATCATGGCCGCCTTTTCCGCCAGCACTTTGCTCTGCCAGGCCAACCGCTCTACGGACCCCGACGATCACCTCACCACCTACAGATTCGTTCCTTCTGTCGGTCGTCGCTTCCCCGACCTACCTGCTGCTGCTTCTCCTCACCGCTCCACCGACCTTTCCAAAGTCATTACTTACGCCGCTCGTCTTTCCAACGGCGCCGCCGCTACTCACCAACGCCGCCAATGTCGTTACGCGATATCATGCACTGTTCTGGCGGAAAATCAAGTTGTCAGATGATGTGATCACCACATGGAGTTCGAGCTTGAGGGCAAGCTCGATTTCAAGGACGGATAAGATGTTATGTGTCAGTTATGTTATGTATGTTATTGTTATGTGTCATGAATATTATTAATTATGTCTTTATGAGAGTTAGGTGAGTGTTGGGAGATTGTTAGGTGAGTCATTATTACGTGTAGCCTATATAAAGGCATGTGAGGGTATGTATGAAGGAAGCAAGAAAGTATTCAAATTCCCTTCTTTCATTGTGAGATCTTGGTGTCTCTTTCCTTCGACGAGCAACCCCGCTTAGGCAGCCGCAGTCACGGCTCCGTAGTATCCCCGCCATCATCTCCACCACCAACATCTCTACATCCGGCCACCTCCGATCATCCCCGTCGACCTCTCCTCCGGGCAACATTAGAAGGCCCATAACACAACCATAATGTCTCTGGCAATCACCCATGCCTATTTTGGAGATCTAAGCTCACGTCTGGGAGGAGAATCCAGAAGCCATCAAGGATCACTACAAGGCTCTTCCTCCATTTTCTGACAATGCTCCCAGACGCAAATCTCAACAAAAAAGGTGAAAGTAGACTCTAACTCCAACAATCTCTCCATAGAAAATGAATTCATCCACCAACCAGCCATATTAAGATGAACCCACCTCTAAGAGAGTTTTCGAGTCATGTAATTTCTCTCTCCTTTCCTATTTTCTTCTTCATTTATTTTCTTTTACTAACTTAAGTACGCGGTGCTCATTTATTGACGTTTAGTCCAATTGGGCCAGGGAAATCACCGTTTATGGGCGTCTAGGCCTTTTGTAAAAACTAGAAAATTCATCGGAGTGGTGACAATTAGTTCTAGGATGACTAAGGGATACGCACGGCGATTGGCGATTAGTCTCTACAACTTGGGTGGAAATAAGACCCCTTATGGGATGATTGATTTGACTTTGGGAAAAATGCATCTTAAAGAGATGTCTAGGTCTGCGTGTCTTAGTTTACAGAGTTAGCAATTTAGCATTGTGTAGCAACTGCATTTAGTGGCCCGGATTTCTCTCTGTTTCTCTTGTATATAGTTTTTGTATGCATTAAGCTATTTACTAATTTAGCGCTCGTTGTGTTGTTTATCGTATATATCCGCAACGTGTTTTCACTTGATGGTAAATTAGTTGTGATTTTTTTTCATTACTTACAGTTTTTTACACACCTTATTCACACTCTCCTCTAAGATAGTCATGCCCGGTCCAAGTCATGTGTCTTTTTTTTGTGGTTTAAAACCCAAGTGTTGTATGACAAACTTTTGTCGCACTACTACCTTTTGGACAGTCCTGTTATTTATCCATCGTTATTCTTGGGCTCAATGTCATTTGGAATATCATGATGTGTGCACCTCAGAATTTTTTTACATTATATACAATGCATCTTTCTTCGTACAAGACATTGTCACCATAGTCAAACCCAAGGATAACTGAATAGATTTCGTTAGAGAGCCTCTATCACCGCTATTGTCGACAGGGAATTGTTCCATCTTTAATTTCCTGTCATTTTGTTGTAGTGGAGATATTTTTCTTTTCTTGTATGACCATGATGCTTTTCTTAAATTTATCACATTGATTGCAATGCATCATGACACAATTTTCTTTTTTGTTTGCCTAGTTGCATCATTTTGGCTGAACACACAACATATCCTTATGAACGGAGGTGTTTGGTCTAACTCTATGGAAGGACAGGTCTGAAGAATTCACTTCAAGATTTTTCCTTCTATTGTGACACCTAGTTCAGTTTGGAAGTCTATGCAATCACATATTCCTCTTCAGGCTACGGCGTCTTCGCAATGGTCTCCTCAATCAGTCACTCAGTTCTTATTACAGACCTTGAACTAAGGAGGAAGCTTCTATAACCAAGCTTTGAACTGATTTAAGTATTAAATATGAACCGGGACAGTCAGTTTAGAGAACTTGAGAGGAGCTACAAGAGAAAGTAAATCAGAGATGGAAAGAGTGGAAAGGGGAGGGAAGTTCAGATGTAGAGAATGAGATAAAGTGAGAATTAGAGAGCATGCAATGGTCACTTAAATATTGAAAGAGGAAGCATTGTAGGAAGTGTTGGAGCCAACAAAGCGCATTATTGATAAGATGTCTCTCCTCCAACTATCATTCCTCCTCTCTTTTTTTCCTCTCCCTGCACCATGCTTGCTCAATGATTTAGAAAGCATGGGAAGGAAAAACAATTGGGGAAGACTGAACAGTTGTGTCTTCAATCCATCTAAGTGTGTTTCTCCAAATGAAAGAGCATGCATATATAACATATGCACTATTTTGGTCTATGACTGAATAAATTTAGAGGCTTCAGTATGTCATATGCAAGCTTTATGCAATATTTTGGTCATTCCGTTAGTATTAATTGCATCATTAACAGTAGAGATCAAGCGAAAACTACTCCAAATCTCCAATGTACCAAGAAGAAAATTAAAAACTTAAGGAATCTAATAACTAAAACTCGAAAATTCTGATTGTGGCTTCCATAATTTCATGTAACAAAATTAACAAGAAGCTAGAAAAAGGGTTACCTACACCTTTAGCATACCTGCAGATCAGGATATACAGCCAGCTCAAACTTCTTTGGATTTGTAGGATTCCGAGAATCACAAGGTAAGACAACAGCCCAACTATAAAAAAAATACAATTTAGCATGAAACCATGCATATTTACACAGAAATGTAATAGGATATATAAACATAAAAAATCTACACAAACATTTTCCTCGACACCCATTGTGGTGCGAAAGCTTCCAAAATACTTGGCCCATGTATTTCCCTTAGCCAACCAGCATATAAACAGATACGAGCCTGCGGTAACCAGTCTTATACCATTTGAGAATGAAAAATAAAAAAAATACAGACAATAATGGAAGAGAAAGGGGAACAAATCTTTTAAGGTAACCCCAAGTCAACCTCAAATGGCTACCTCAATAGCACGAACAACATTCAAATGCCCTTTTGCTCTGGCCAAGTCAAGAGGGGTTTGGCAATCATCATTCATCACCAAAGGATTTGCTAAAACATCAAAAAAAATGTAAATTTAACAGATGAAAACAAACAAAATATAAAAAAAAATCAAGAGAGAGAGAGGATTTCCACGCACCTCCATGGGAAAGAAGAAGATTAACAGTACCCTCGAGCCCTCTTTTTGCAGCATGGTGCAAAGGAGTTCCTGCATGACGTCCTGCAGAAACATAAATAAGTATTAGATCTCAGCTATAATACGAAGAACAAATCGCAAAGCAAAAAAAAAAATGGATCCAAGCTTCATACCGGGACGATAAGCGTTGACATTCGCACCAAGTTCTATTAGAGCTTTCACAACATGGAGAAGATCAGTTCGCATGCAAGCAAGAATCAAAGGGGTTTTCCCTTCCTTATCATTCCACTGCCAAAAATAATCAAGTCAGCCTTCGATCAAAAAAGCGCAGAGAAGAAGAATGTTTAATTTTCACTGCAAAGGTTTCTTCTCACCTCGAGTCTGACTCCTTCGCGGTGAAGAGACTTGATGCCCTCGACGTTGCCATAATTAACCTGCTGGTAGAGCAATTCTTCCTTGGAAGTATTCGCCCCCATGAAACCCTAACGATCCCAGAGCCGTCGAATAAAAACGGAGATCGAACTGAAGAATTCAAGTTCAGGGGAACACGGCCCGACCCTTCATTTATGCAGGGAAGAATCCGATCAATCTCCTTCCGGGATTAATGGGTGGGGAGGATAATTAAACAAATGATTTGGTAGATGGAAAAGATAGAGAAACTTACTACGACTGTTGCTTCCCCGCCAAGGAATTCGCCGGGGAGAAACGCGTCGCGAATCTCCTTCCCGATTTCTCAGGCAATTCCACGGGGAAGGTTGAATTTTTCCAGGGCAATGGCGACCCTACGGCCAATTATATAAAATCCTGTTTTTCCAGGGCACTAGTATAAATATTTAGCGTTTTTTTTTATTTAAAATAATAGCAGAATTATTGTTATTATTATTATTATTATATGTCTGATTTAGATATGAGATCGAAATAATATAAAATAATTATTTACATATCATCAAATATTACAGAAATGGGCCCCGTGGCCTAATGGATAAGGCGCTCGCCTCCGGAGCGGGAGATTGTGGGTTCGAGTCCCACCGTGGTCGTTTTTTTGCATTGGATGGTTTTTTTTTTGCTCCGTCGTCTTCATCCCGGGCATTGAAGATTTTCTCCATTTGATATTTAGGCTGTTAATCATGTTTTATACTTGATTTTTGTGCCGTTAATTGCACGCTTTTTTATAATAATAACGAATTAATGTTCTGCTCCATCATCGTTTTCATTCCTGCCATTGAGTGGCGGACTTCTTCCCGGGTAAGTTTGAGTGAGCTGAGAAAGTTGAGTGTAGTGCTGGCTCACATGGAGTGCTTACTAGCTATCTAGAGTTGCACGCGCGTATACTTAATTAATTACAGGATCGCCGGCGATGGTCGCCGGTGTCGAAGGGGAAGAAGGCTGGGCCTTCCGTACTAATTTCTAGAACTACTCCTATTCTAAACTACTAGAGGAAATAGAAAAGACATTCTTATTCATTTTTCTTCCTAAGCTATTACAGGGAATGCCTATTTATAGAGACATACTTATTACAATAGCCCATAACATCTTGCCACGTGGATATACAGGTGTTACATTCCTGCCCTCCCCGTTTAAACGACGACCACGTCGTTTGATTCCACCAGATCAAAGACCCAAATGACGCGCGGAATGTATATGAGAATCAAGCATGCGGCGGGCTTGGGTCCGACCCTGGCTAGGCACCCGATTTGGTCCTGACCACATATGGGGGTGTGGTGAGCCCTCTTGGGTCTGACCTTGTTCTAGTCTGGACCTAATCAGGCTCAAAATGAACTGGGCTCAGGCCCGAGCCGAGCCGGGCAATAAGACCCCGTCCAAATTTGCACCAGAGCGAGAGAGAGGATGCACGGAATGCTCCACATCCTTGGAGGAGGACAGTAGTGTAAGGGACATGTGGAATGCTCCACATATCCTTGGAGGACGGTAGTGAAGGGACATGCAAACTATATGCCAGGTTGCCCATCGTCATGTTGAGCGCTGTGCCTACATGGGAAGCAATTAACCCCAGCAACATGCAAATGATTATAATCTATATCTTTTGAGTTTCATGATTAAAATCACATGATTTTCAATCATTTTAGCTAAATTTTTAAATCTAAGCTTTTTGTGCTCATCATCATGGATGATATTCATAAAAGAACTTCGTTGAGCACAATCAAAATTAAAGGATGAAATTTGTACAACCTGCATTCGTTGAGAACAATTAGCTTGCAACCATCTCACCCAATCACTCCCCCACCCACCCCAATTCGTTGAAAAAGGGATTAATTCGCCCAACCAACTCTCACGGGGGTTGGGTCCGCCATCAAGAGTTGGCCACCCCTGAGCTTTGATTGCTTAAAATACAACCCCATATTGAAGATGAGGGGGCCGTAGCGAACGAGCCCACGTGAACCCTCGCCCGAACTCCCATCAAACCTCAATTTTCCCTTTGCAAGGTCTGTTAATCCACCCTCAAAGTTCACAACTTCACTTCCCTTTTCTTCTTTGTTACTCACTCGGGATAATCTTCGGCATTTTGATTTAGGTTGTTGGGAGACATTCCAATGGTGGCTCTGCTTCAATGGTACAGTTGGTTTCCATGCCAGAGTAAACAAATTCTGAATTATTGACTCAATTAAGGTGTGTGGGATTTCAATAAACTTTATATCTGGATGTTTCATCCTAAAGTTTCTTATTTCATTATGTTAGAATTACGTTGTTAATGACTTAATGTGACTATTTTTTTATTTATTTATATTTATTACCCATTGTATTTTGGACCTGACAAAGTACCAATAATCGTATTCTTTACATTAAGAGTTCAGTATTATTGATATATATACTATTTATTTATTATTACTGAACAGAAAGTTACTTGGCCGCGTGGCCTAATGGATAAGGCGCTCGCCTCCGGAGCGGGAGATTGTGGGTTCGAGTCCCACCGTGGTCGTTTTCTTTGTTTTTTTTTTGACAGCTAGTCTCATATTTTTACCGATCAATAAGACTTTTATTATCTCAATTGAAAACAATTACAGCGTTGCTGTGCGCTGGTTAATTTGGATTACGTGGGAACATAATATATTTTAAAAAATTTAACTTTTTTTTACTACCCTTCTCTCCCCAAAACAGAACTCGAAAAGCACGTTTGGATTAGTTTTGTTGGTGACGGCTCAGAATTTGGGGTAAAAACTTGGGTCCGATCAGCGGATCATGCTGATTCGCGGCCTAAACTTGGGGGGGGGGGGGGGCCAAAAGTGTGTCGGAGGAGTCAAAACTGTGCGGGGCCCACCTCATTTTGAAGGTCTTGATTGGTTCCGGACCATGATCATGGTCCGCTGATCGAACATAAGTTTTTCTCCAAAATTTGAGGTCATGGACACAGAGACGAGGAACATTCGGACGTATGATTGGCGGTGCGCAAGCTTGAGCTGCTTAAACTGCACAATAATATGGTATCCTAGAGCATATTGGGCTCAAGTGGCTGCAAAATTGCAGCAAATAACGAGCCCTAACGCCTCTTCGGTGTTAGGGTCATGCAACGGGGCATTGCAACAGACATGATCATATATCCAACAACAAGTGGTGGAGTGGATCACGGGTGCTTGAATAGACGACGAAGGAGGAAATTAGTTCTATGGAGGGGAAGAGAGTTGATAGTGATTATTCGAGTTTTGGAAGAAGACTAATCGAGCTCTGGAAGACTGCATCGTGCTCTGAAAGAAGAATAGTTGAGCTCCAGAAGTCGATGATCAGCCGCAGTAGGAGAAAGATCTCAAATCTTGTACTTTAACTTGTTTCGGATCACTCGAGCCTCCTGATAGACCAAACTAATTGAAGGATCAAGCGCATACCCAACTGCACCAAAAACCCGGACTGTTGGAGAGGGCGCTACTTAATTTCTTAAATAAGTAGCAAAGCGACACGGTTAAGTGAAGGAACGCCGGACCCAACAATCCCCCCCGGCGTCCAGCACAACCCGTCGGCTCAGAGGTGGAGTTACCACATGGCCCACCTGGCTCAGAGGTGGGGTTACCACATGTCCACGGTTGCCTAACCCGCTGGACTCACACAGGTAGAAGGGAAAAATCAGGATTTAATAGCGCCCCCCCCCCCCCCCCCCCCCCCCCCCCGGTCTTGAACCTGTGACCTCCTCTGATACCAATTGAAGGATCAAGCGCATACCCAACTGCACCAAAAGCCCGTGGACCACAACTATGTATGGTCATGCAACGGTGACGAGGAACATGAGCATGGTCCGCTGATGCGGGGTCCACCTCATTTTGAAGGTCCTGATTGGTTCCGGACCATGAGCATGGTCCGCTGATCGGACATAAGTTTTTCTCCAAAATTTGAGGTCATGGACACAGAGACGAGGAACATTCGGACGTATGATTGGCGGTGCGCAAGCTTGAGCTGCTTAAACTGCACAATAATCTGGTATCCTCAAGCATATTGGGCTCCAATGGCTGCAAAATTGCAGCAAATAACAAGCCCTAACGGCTCTTCCTTGTTATGGTCATGCAACGGTGCATTGCAACAGACATGATCATATATCCAACCGCAAGTGGTGGAGTGGATCACGGGTGCTTGAACAGACGGCGAAGGAGGAAATTAGTTCTACGGCGAGGAAGACAGATGATAGTGATTATTCGAGTTTTGGAAGAAGACTAATCGAGCTTTGGAAAACTGCATCGAGCTCTGAAAGAAGAAAAGTTGAGCTCCAGAAGTCAATGATCAGCCGCAGTAGGAGAAAGATCTCAAACCTTGTACTTTAACTTGTTTCGGATCACTCGAGGCTCCTGATAGACCAGCCTAATTTTGGTTGTCTCTGCACGTAGAGCGGTCGAGCGTGCAAATACTCACAGAGTAAGTAGAGAGGTGGACAAATAGATTTTTAACGCGGAAAGTCCGTAAACTGGGTAAATAATCTGGTATCCTCAAGCATATTGGGCTCCAGTGGCTGCAAAATTGCAGCAAATAACGAGCCCTAACGGCTCTTCCTTGTTATGGTCATGCAACGGTGCATTGCAACAAACATGATCATATATCCAACCGCAAGTGGTGGAGTGGATCACGGGTGCTTGAACAGACGGCGAAGGAGGAAATTAGTTCTACGGCGAGGAAGACAGTTGATAGTGATTATTCGAGTTTTGGAAGAAGACTAATCGAGCTTTGGAAGACTGCATCGAGCTCTGAAAGAAGAATAGTTGAGCTCCAGAAGTCAATGATCAGCCGCAGTAGGCGAAAGATCTCAAATCTTGTACTTTAACTTGTTTCGGATCACTCGAGGCTCCTGATAGACCAGACTAATTTTGGTTGTCTCTGCACGTAAAGCGGTCGAGCGTGCAAACACTCACAGAGTAAGTAGAGAGGTGGACAAATAGATTTTTAACGTGGAAAGTCCGTAAACTAGGTAAAATAAACCACGTGATCGGTTCGGTACCGGTCAAACTTCACTATTTTCAATAGTTTACAAGGCTTTAAAAGAATTCGACGGTGACAGACCGCTCCTCGTTACAGCTTTTGTGGGGGGGGGGGGGGGGGGTAGATTGCTTGGAGAGTGTCAGAGCACCTCTCATGAAGATCAATATTTGTCTCTTGCTGATGGCGTAGAACATTCTGTCATTGTCTGGACGCAAAGCTTTAGAGGGTAGCTCGTAGGAGAATTAAGGAGGAAGGTTGGCAATACTTCTCGCAAATAGGAGATATCCTGGGGAGGTCGGCAGAACACCTTGCACGCGAGAGCGTCGTGGACTACAACAAATTCTTGAAACGCTCGAAGGGAGGCGGCTAATACAAGGATTTTAACAGTGCTCTGACCTGTATGAGGAAAAGTTCGTAGGAGGAAATTTAGGGAGAGCCAAAAGATAGATATGAAGGAGGGCCTGAGGTTCTATTTATAGACCTCAGGAATTTTTATGGTAGTTACGTGTTTATCCGCAGACCACTACCACCGTAAATACTATTCACATATCCAAATTCTAGTTTAATACGGAAGGGAGAAGTCAAAACTGTGCGGGGCCCACCTCATTTTGAATGTTCTGATTGGTTCCGGACCATGTGCATGGTCCGCTGATCGGATATAAGTTTTTCTCCAAAATTTGAGGTCATGGACACAGAGACGAGTAACATTCATACGTATGATTGGCGGTGCGCAAGCTTGAGCTGCTTAAACTGCACAATAATCTGGTATCCTCGAGCATATTGGGCTCAAGTGGTTGCAAAATTGCAGCAAATAACGAGCCCTAACGGCTCTTCCTTGTTATGGTCATGCAACAGTGCATTGCAACAGACATGATCATATATCCAACCGCAAGTGGTGGAGTGGATCACGGGTGCTTGAACAGACGGCGAAGGAGGAAATTAGTTCTACGGCGAGGAAGACAGTTGATAGTGATTATTCGAGTTTTGGAAGAAGACTAATCGAGCTCTGGAAGACTGCATCGAGCTCTGAAAGAAGAATAGTTGAGCTCCAGAAGTCGATGATCAGCCGCAGTAGGAGAAAGGTCTCAAATCTTGTACTTTAACTTGTTTCGGATCACTCGATGCTCCTGATAGACCAGACTAATTTTGGTTGTCTTTGCACGTAGAGTGGTCGAGCGTGCAAACACTCACAGAGTAAGTAGAGAGGTGGACAAATAGATTTTTAACATGGAAAGTCTGTAAACTGGGTAAAAAAACCACGTGATCGGTTCGGTGTCGGTCAAACTTCACTATTTTCAATAGTTTACAAGGCTTTAAAAGAATTCGACGGTGACAGACCGCTCCTCGCTACAGCTTGGGGGGGGGGGGGTAGATTGCTTGGAGAGTGTCAGAGCACCTCTCATGAAGATCAATATTTGTCTCTTGTTGATGGTGTAGAACATTCTGTCATTGTCTGGACGCAAAGCTTTAGAGGGTAGCTCGTAGGAGAATTAAGGAGGAAGGCTGGCAGTACTTCTCGCACATAGGAGATATCCTGGGGAGGTCGGCAGAACACCTTGCACGCGAGAGCGTCGTGGACTATAACAAATTCTTGAAACGCTCGAAGGGAGGCGGCTCATACGAGGATTTTAACAGAGCTCTGACCTGTATGAGGAAAAGTTCGTAGGAGGAAATTTAGGGAGAGCCAAAAGATAGATATGAAGGAGGGCCTGAGATTCTATTTATAGACCTCAGGGATTTTTATGGTAGTTACGTGTTTATCCGCATACCACTACCACCATAAATACTATTCACATATCCAAATTCTAGTTTAATACGTGTATATATTTAGGGGAATTATTTTCTACAGACCGACAATTATTTTTGGCTAAGCACCCCCATGACGAGTAGCTATGGGGTGGTTACGCTGGAAGTTACGTGTAGATCGAGGAGTGGAGGCCACACGAGAATGATCAGACGATGGAGGAAAAGCGGCGGCCTAGGGGCCTATCAGCGACAGAACCTGGCGGTGAGGGCCGGACGACAGTAAAACCCGACCGGCAGAGGCCAACCGATGGAAAGAACGTCTGAGGGCCCGAGGTAGACGGTCACTTGATTTGGGCGGCCGAAGGGCGGGGCGGCCATGGGGTCGCCCGTCCTAGGCAAACAACAGCCGCCCAAATTGAGCGGCCATGAGGCCGCATGATTTGGGCAGCCAGAGGCGACCATGGGGACGCCCGCCCTAGGCCGAAAACGGTCACCCAAACAGGGCGTCCAAGTGGTTGCCCGATTCGGGAGGCCTGAGGGCGAGGGGACCATGGAGTCGCCGACCTGAGACTGGACGACCGAACTGGGTGGCCAAGAGGTCACCCAATTCGGGCGGCCGGAAGGCAGGGAGGGCAGAGGGCAGGGGGACCATGAGGCCGTCCTCCCTTGGCGAAGATATGGATGCCTGATCTGGGCGGCGGAAGGGACGGACAGCTAGGAGACTGCCTAATCAGAGCGGCGGGGCAACACGCAAAAGCGCGCAGTCGGAACCTGTTGAGGACCAAGGTCCAGCGGGATTGGGTGTGTGTGAGACCGCATATTTGGGCTTCCCCATCGCGTTCCAGGTCTGGGTGTTGACCCCGGTGGGCCCCCCGTGTGGCGGAATATCCCCGCCATCCCGTGGTTGGATTAGTCTCACATTGCCTGCAGCAGGTGGTCCTTGGTGTTTATGTACCCCCGTCCCCCCTTACCATAACCTCGGGGTTTTGAGAAGATGTGCGGTGACGGGTGGTTTCCACATGGTATCAGAGCCATCCCGCTGCGGGGGTGTGTTGAGGACCAAGGTCCAGCGGGATTGGGTGTGTGTGGGACCGCATATTTGGGCTTCCCCATCGCGTTCCAGGTCTGGGTGTTGACCCCGGTGGGCCCCCCGTGTGGCGGAATATCCCCGCCATCCCGTGGTTGGATTAGTCCCACATTGCCTGCAGCAGGTGGTCCTTGGTGTTTATGTACCCCCGTCCCCCCTTACCATAACCTCGGGGTTTTGGGAAGATGTGCGGTGACGGGTGGTTTCCACAGAACCACGCGCATCGCTCCACGTATGCGTGTGCATCCAGACCGCGCGCAGGCGAGGCCGTGCACACCTTTGCGCGTGGACGGGGGGCCTGCACAGGCTGGGGTGCACACGTGCAACATTGTAGCCGCTTGATGGTGCTCACAGGTGGCAGATGCGCGTACATGGGTGCATGCGGGTGTGACCGACAGTTGAGGTTGTGCTTAAAGAACCCACGATTCAACTGAACCCGTACTGAGGAAACCCATAAAATGTCCCCCAATTTTTGGAGGTCATTTTCGCAGGAAACGAGCCCAAAATTTTTCCTGATACGGATATTTGTGTGCATTTATTTGTTTTGGTGAATGGTCATACCTTGTGCACATCCCCATATTTGCTGGGTGGGATCTAGAAACTAAAGACTCTGGGATTGGGCTAACCTTGGGCTAGCTTTGGGCTGAAATCAGATCTGATAAGTTAATAGACGAAAGGGGTCCCGCCAGCTGAGGCGAGAAGACAATTCTGGCTTATGGCGTTGAGTCCACTCAACGTTCTCAACGCTTCGATACTTAAGGCGTTGAGTGAACTCAATGCTCTCAACGCCTTCTGGCCTAAGATGTTGAGTGTGGTCTCTTCACTCAATGCTCACAATGCCTTCTGGCCTAAGACGTTGAGTGTAGCTTCTTCACTCAACGCTCTCAACACCTCGGTTCCTACAGTGTTTGATGAGCAAAGGAGCCGGGAAGGTTCCCACCCAAGAGCAGGCCATAGGCGGGCGAATCCGCGTTCGACCAGGTAATTCAGAGAGTTTCTCGCCAAGGGAGGCGCAAAGGCTTCCGCCTGAGTATGCGGAAGGCTCCCAGAGTTGACAGAATGTACTTAAAGAAGGCGTTAAGTGAAGCTAATTGACTCAACGCTTTTAGGCGCTGAGAGATCTAAATCCACTCAACGCCCTTCAGCTTTTGGCGTTGAGTGGAGATCATTGACTCAACGTTTCTGTAGGTTCTCGCTCAGTATCCATCAAGAGAGAACAAATAAAAGAGCCAGGCGGGAGGGGCTTCCGCCCAGGTAGGCGAAAGGCATCCCGCCCAGTTTATTCCAGAGGTAAAATTACTAGTGTGTCCTTAGAGGTCTACATCTTCTCAGAACAGCAGAGTTACGCTGTTGGCAGACCGAGTTGGGCTGCAAATATCCCCTTAGAACAATGGAGTTACGTTGTTGGCAGACCAGATACTGTGAGCCTATAAATATGACCCATATGGTACCTCAGAAGGCAAGCTTTCATAATTTCTCAAAACCTTCTACTGCTTTCTGAGGTACTCCTAGCCCAATAATTTGCTTAGGAGGGGAAGCACTCAGAGATCTTCCGGGTTAGTGGAGGGACCTCCCAACTGAGGCTTAGGGTCAGTTCCTGGTTCTTTATTGCTAGTCAGGGGGTCTTGGTTTGGGAGAAGTAGGTGTTAGCTACACCCCAAGGTCCGAACTCTCATTGAGGTCAGTTTTTTGCTTCAACATCTTGCATGGTTGGTGGCTTGTTGCGTGGTGCAGTTATCATAGTTGTTGCTTGGTATTGGCATCAGAGGCAGTTGCTACTAGGTGTAGAACCCTTTTGTATAGTGGAGCAGAGACTTTGTCGTGGTGTCTTTAAGCCCAACTTTGGAGACCTTCGGATGGATGAATGCTCTTTGTACCTCATTGTTGTTTTGTATATTGTTTGTTGTACTTCAGATGCCCTTATTGCATCATACCTTTGGTCATGGATTTCTCTAGCGTAGAGACTTTTTTGTGTTGATCAAGCTTATGTGGTGTTGGCACCATCGCTTTGCGCGTGATTTTGATCTCCTTTTTGGATGTTCGTGGTTGAGGATGAGATCCAGACAATGTCATTGTCTTCTACTAGGGCGAAGGGTGAACACTTCTAGCCAGGTAATGGGCGGTCACAAGGGCAAGGCCCTGGAGACGGTGAGGGGTAGACCCTATCAGCCGTTTGGCGAACGCGAGGGGAACTTGCCCTAGTGACGTCATGACCTACCGCAGGGGAGAACAATGAACCTTCGATCTAGGACAATGAGAGGTCACATGGGCATGACCCCAGAGATGGTGAGGGGAATACCCTACCAGCCATTTTTCAAACGCGAGGGGGGCTTACCCTGGCGACACCATGGTACACAGGCAACGTGGGAGCGAGGCGCTCGACAAAGTGGGAGCAGGTGCTCTACAACATGGGGGCATGATGCCCTGGAGCGCGGGAGAGGGTGCTCTGCAGCGCAGGGGCATGATGCCCTGCAGAGCGGGGGCAAGTACTCGACAGCTCGGGGGTATGATGGCCTACAAAACTGGAGCAGGTGTTCTGCAGCACGGGGGCATGATGCCCTACAGCGTGGGAGTGGGTGCTTTGCAGCACGGGGCATGATGCCCTATTGCGCGAGAGTGGGTGTTCTGATTTTCAGACGAGTTGTCCTTCCTAAAGTTGAAGAGCATGTTGCTCAGTGATGGAAACTGGGTCCATGAATTTTCCATCAAAATTGCTTCAGGAAATCTGTATTTTTTAGCAAAGCTAGAAGCAATTATAGTTGCGTAGATAATTAAAGTGTATATGCATGTGTCAGGAGTTAGTTACGCCAAAGCAAATAATAATACTAATAATAAGTGAGGATGCGAGTAAATGAGGCGCGAGCTATGTAAGCTCTACGAGTGGGGGGGGGGGGGGGGGGGGGGGCTTTTGGCCGGATCTTTGCCTTTTCCACGCTTGGGGATAGTGTTGCCTTCCGCTAGATTGTCATCCTATGGTGCACACTGGTTCTAGTTCTGGTTTATCAGGAATCTTCCGAGAAGTACTTGTTGGATGAGGGGCTCGATCTCCATCTTCACCACGTGACAACTTTCTGTGTTATGGTCATGTCCTTGATGTAAGTCACAATATTGTGACTGATCTCCTCTTTTTGGTGCGAGTCGCCCGGGCCTGTGAAGGGCATCATTATCACAAATGGCTAATAGTACGTTGGTTTGAGTTGTGTTGATGAGAGTGTAATCCTGGTGTTGTTGCGGTCCTCGGTCTCGGTGGGGTTTATTGCGGCGCACATCATTCTTCTTGAGAACTAATGGCGGCGACAACTCATGCTCCCAATGTTTTTTGAGTCACCCTCGAACTGTTGGTGGTATATTTCAATTGCATCGTCTGCTGCAATCTGGGCCTCGACTCATTGAATGAGATCGGGATAGCTAGGTACAAACTCTCGCATTAACATGGAATAAAAATCCACAGGGGCAGAGCCCCCTAGGAAAAATCCTTGTAGAAGCTCAGGGTCCACTCCTGGTATTTGTCGTGCCTCGTTGGTTAAGCGTCGAAAGAACTCCTTAAGGTTTTCCCCTGGTTCTGGCGGATCCCGAAAAGGTGAGAGGGGTCTCTGATAATCCTTCCATTTACGATGAACTGGTCAATAAAGAGTTGAGATGAACTTGTAAAGTTGTCGATCCTTCATTCTTTCAAAGCGAAATCAGGTCCGAGCTTGCCTTTTTAGAGTTGTAGGAAATACTTGACATAATAATTGATCAGAGGCACTATGGATCCTTATGATATTGGAGAAATGGTAGATGTGCTTTGATGGGTCGTCTATTCCTCCGAATGTCTCAATTTTGGGGGGCTTGAAATCGTGCAGGATTGGGTGTACTAGAACTTCAGGAGCCAGCGGGAGCTGGTTCTGACGGGGCGGCATATGTGCGTGGCTCGCCCACTGACCAGGTCGTACGCTTCCACAAATAACTCTCTGATTTCTCCTCTGGTCGCTCTTCTTATAGGATTTTCAGGGGAGCCCGCCGGCTGGCAACGATGTTGTTGACCGACCTCTGTACTTATGACTAGGTGGGCGATGGGCGTAGAATTTGCTACTTCCGAGAATTCCTCGGAGTCTTCTTCTTGGTGGTCATCTAGGGTGTGATCTGGAAGTGGGGGTGGTTGGTCGACTAGTGCGGTGCAGCAAGAGCTCGAGCGGCCTCCATATTTTTGAGGAGGACCAACATCTCTGCTTGATGCTCCTCAATCTATCGCACTCGCCCTAAGAGTGTGGTTGTAGGTGTGGGCACTGCCTCTTCTGGCTGTGGCGTGTTGATGACAAAGTGGTGGGGAGATAGATCGATGTGTCGCTCCAAGATTGATCTTTCAGAAGTGTGAGTAGCTCATCCTGCCATGGTCTCAAGTCACGAGTATCGTTGTGCATAAGGTACTGTCTTTTGAGTTTTGTTCGAATTTTGGGGAACATTTTTTACCACAGATGGTGTCAAACTGTTGCGGGCCACTCGAGGTTCTTGGTGGACTACACTAAATTTGGTAGGCTTAGCCCGTAGAGCGGTCGAGCCCGCAGATAATCACAGAGTAAGTAGATATGTGGACAAACAGATTTTTAACGTAGAAAATTTGTAAACTGAGTAAAAAATCATGTGACTGATTCGTTGTCGGTCAAACTTCACTAATTTCAACGATTTACAAGGCTTTAAAAGAATTTGAGGGCAATAGAGCGCTCATTACAGCTTGAGAGAGAGAGAGTGTGTGTGTAGATTGTTTGGAGGGTGACGAGCCACCGCTCATGAAGCTCAATTTTTGTCTCTTACTGATGATGTAGAATTTTCTTTGTCATTGTTCGGACGCAAAGCTCTAGAGGGTAGCTCATGGGAGAATTGAGGAGGAAGACTGACATTACGCCTTTCACATCGGAGAAATCTTGGGGAGGTCCGCAAAACACCTTGCACGTCGGGGAAATCTTAGGGAGGTCGGCAAAACACCTTGCACGAGGAAGCATTGTGATTTTGACAAATTCTTGAGCGCTCGAAGAGAGGCGGCTCATAGGAGGATTTTGACAGAGCTCTGACCTATAAGAGGAAATTTGGGGAGAGCCAGAAGATGGATATGAAGGAGGGTCTGAGATCATATTTATAGGCCCCGTGAGTGATTATGGTTGTTACGCGATTATCCGCAGACCATAACCATCGTAAATACTACTCGCAGTCCGGAATTATATGCAGACCGACCATTATTTTTGGCGAAGCGCGCCCAATGACGGATAGTTTTGGGCTGGTTACGCGAGAAGTTACACGCAGATCAAAGGGTGGAGGTTGTGTAACAACCCATGTTGTAAAAATCAAAACAAAAAAGGGGTTCTTGATAATAAAAATAACAACAGTGGCGGTTTTGTAGTTTTTTGTAACGCCCCGAAACTCAAAGGAGCCCGACGCATAACATATAGCAGTAGGTCCGGCCGGGGCCCGACGCCATATACCACAGACAGACCGGGTGGTTACGTATGGAAACCATCCAACCAATCTCAACGTCTTACACAGAGTATTCTAGCGGAAGCAGTTTATAAAAGTTGTAAATAAAAAACCCAGCATACAAGCACGAATGTCCACTAGTACGAATTAGGAATGTTATTACAAAATACTCAAAACAAGCTTTAAGGCCTTACAAAATGTTTTACTTGAATATTACATGATTTACAAACCACGGCACGCAGGCCGGTCATACATGAATAAAGCAATAAACATTTCCATTTGGGCCTTCGAGGGCCGGCTTCGCAAAAAGGGCTTTAGCCCGCTATTGACCGCTTGGTCCAGCTGCACCTGCAAGCAACAAACCACCGCACGGTGGCAAAACAAGGCAACGGTCAGCAATGCTGACCAAATTATAACGATCCCGCCCCCAACTCGGGGCGGCGTTGCTCCTTCCCTGCATTTCATTAGCATAAGCGAGCAATGTATAAATCCATAGCCATTTCATCACAGACGTTGGCTCGCACGACCACACGCCCCGTGCACTCAGGGCACATTCTCGGTGAACCGGTCGATGTCACGTCCATTAAAGCCATTAACATTTCGGACTCACCACCGCCACTTAGACGGCCAAACCTATGAGCAATTTGTCTTCCTGGCCTGGGTCACGACAATTTAAGCCATTAACCGCCGAAGACCCTACTCTATGCCAACGGTAAGTGCCACGTGCCTTTAGGTCTCTTTAACCGAACGACATAGAACGGGTACGGTTCCATCTAACCCGTGCTCACATCGCAACGGCAATTTAAGCCATTTGCGCGGGTCAAACTTCAACCGAGTCCCATTTCCATCACAAGTCACATAACCCCGTTATGTTCAAGTTGGCTCTCAAGCCACCAAGTTGGCAAGATCTCGTATCCGCCCAGTTTTCCGGGTGCACCTTTGGGTTAGTCCCCAAGGCTCCCTGCTGCAATCTACCGCGTAGAAAACCCGAAAAACAACCAATAGCACGGAGTCTTCTCCGGCCTTATGCAATGCAACATCACCGATCCAGACTAACATGTTCGGGTAGGCTTCACACATCATGCCTATGTCCGTTCTCGCATACGGACTCTAAACAACGGGGACTTTACATATCCACCCGAAGGAACGCCTCCAACTCTCCGCAAACTCGCGAGAGCGGGCTTCCTATGCTAAGAAAGCCCGTAAAAGTCGTCTCACGACTCGCTCCCAGCTTAACTTCCTTGCTACCGCAATCTATATGGGCCTGCTGCTCCGAGAGCCAGTCCATGCCGAATATGACGTCGAACTCCACTAACGGAAGTAAAGACGCCCGCAGGTCGAACTCCTGCTCCACAATACGAATCTTAACATCGCAGATCCTATCCGCTCGCATCGAACACCCATTGGGCAACAACACATCCAACTTATCCTTCGCCATCGAAGAAGGGACTCCGATGCGTGATATAAATCCTTCGGACAAGAAGGAGTGTGAAGCTCCCGTATCGAAGAGTGCTCGTGCCGAATTTTCACAAATCATAAACAAGTAGTGGTAAGGTAACATGTGCATAACAAGTATTTAAATAAATTGACTTGCTATAAATTAACCCGTATCTGTCACCACATCAGCTTGTTTAATGGCCTCCTGTTGGCCAAGATTGTAGACCCTTGGTTGGGCCGGAGCATAATGGGATGCGGTCGACTCCACCGCTTTTCCCTTCTCTTCATAGGTAGCTCCCGGCTTTCTCTCGTACTTAGGACGTCCGCTCCAACAATCACGGGCAAAATGCCCCGTCTTGCCACAAGTAAAACACGCACCCGGGGTCCGACCCGTAGTCGCCCCAGAAGCGCTAGAAGGAGCTGGACCCGAAGTCCTATGCTTCTTGAAAACCCTCCGATAGCCGGACTTTGAAGTAGTCGACACTTTAAATTCAGATTTTCTATCAACCAAGCCTTTCTTCGCTTGCACATTCTTCATGTCCTTCTCCAAGGACCGGGCAGTATTGACCAAGATTAAGAAACCCTGCGTCATCGGCCCCGACAGTAGTAGTCTCAACTCATCTCTCAACCCTTCGTAGAAGCGATTAGTCTTGCGCTCCTCATCCATGATGGTGGAGCTAGCATATCGACTCAGACGAGTAAACTCGTGGAGATATTCATCCACGCTCCTCTCACCCTGCACCAACTTCAGGAACTCATTCTCCAACGCTATCTTCTGCGTCGAAGGGAGGTATCTTGCTAAGAACAATCCCAAGAACTCTTCCATCGGAACGTCTATCAGTTGTCTACCTCTCAAATGATGCAGCTCCAATCCTTCCCACCACATTCTCGCTTCACCGTCCAAAAGGAACGTAGCGATGGTGGTCATTTGCCACTCCTCCGTCTCAGTTGCTGTCATGACTCTCTTCACCCTGGAGAGCCAGCCTGTGTCACGATCTCCGTATCGGTTAGCGCCTAAGGAAATGGCGGAGCTGAAAGTTCAACTGCAAGAGTTGTTGGAGCAAGGGTATGTGCGCCCGAGTTCTTCGCCTTGGAGCGCACCGGTCCTCTTTGTTAAGAAGAAGGACGGAAGCTTGAGGCTATGTATTGATTATCGGGAGCTCAACAAGCTGACGGAGAAGAACAAGTACCCGATCCCCCGGATTGATGATCTCTTTGATCAGTTAATCGGGTCGACGGTGTACTCGAAGTTAGATCTCAAGGCTGGGTACTATCAGCTGCGAATAAGGGAGAGTGATATCCCGAAGACAGCGTTTAGGACGAGATACGGGCATTATGAGTTTACGGTCATGCCGTTTGGGCTGACTAATGCGCCGTCAGTATTCATGGATTTGATGAACAGGACGTTCAGGGAGTACTTGGACCATTTTGTGATCGTCTTCATCGACGATATTTTGGTGTACTCGCAAAGTGAGGAAGATCACTTCAAGCATCTTCATTTGGTGTTGGAGACGCTAAGGAGAAATCAGTTGTATGCCAAGTTCTCGAAGTGCGAGTTTTGGCTATCCTCAGTGGCGTTCCTCGGGCATATAGTAAGTGGAGAGGGTATTGCTGTGGATCCGGCGAAGATTGTTGCGATACGGGAGTGGCTTGAGCTCGCTACTGTAGCGGAAGTTCGGAGTTTTCTGGGGCTTGCCGGTTATTATAGGCGCTTCGTAGAGAACTTCTCGCGGATAGCGTTACCTCTCACTACATTGACGAGGAAGGAGCATAAGTTCGTTTGGACGCCGGAGTGCGCGCGAGCTTTTGAGGAGTTGAAGTGTCGGTTGACCACGACGCCTGTGCTGAGTTCGCCATGTGGAACCGAAGGCTATGAGATATATAGCGATGCTTCAGGCAGCGGTTTGGGTTGCGTGCTACTGCAGCACGGAAGCGTGATAGCTTATGGCTCGAGACAGCTAAAAGTGCACGAGAGGAACTATCTGGTCCATGACTTGGAGTTAGCGGCCGTGATTTTCGCCTTGAAGCTGTGGAGACACTATTTGTACGGTGTGAAGATTGATATCTACACCGATCACAAGAGCCTGAAGTATCTTATTGATCAGAAGGATCTGAATATGCGGCAGCGTAGATGGATGGAGTTCCTGGGGGACTATACATTCAAGATCCACTACGTGCCTGGCAAAGGGAATGCGGTTGCGGATGCGCTGAGTCGCCGATCCCCAGCTCAAGCCAATTGGCTATCAGTGCACGATGAGCGGTTGGTGCGAGAGTTGGAGGCTTTGGAGATTGTTTGTGTGGACAGACAATCAAGTGCTGAAGCAGTTCTTAATTGGACTGAAGTCCAATATGACCTGGCTGATCGGATTCGGCAGGCTTTGGTTATGGATGCTCATATGAAGCAGTTCATGGTAGAGGCTCTGGATGGGTCAAATTCCCAATTCGTCATGGAGGACAGATTGCTTTGGAAAGACGGTCGTCTGTGCGTCCCAAGTGTGGGCAATTTACGGGTGGAGTTGTTGTACGAGGCGCACCATACCAAGTACTCGATTCACCCGGGGAGCACGAAAATGTACCGTGATGTGAAGAAACTGTTTTGGTGGCCGGGTTTGAAGAAGGATGTTGCGCTATACGTAGCGAAGTGCCAAACCTGCGCCTTGGTAAAGGCGGAGTGCCAAAAGCCGGGAGGATTTCTTAAGTGCTTGCCTATTCCGGAGTGGAAATTCGACGACATCTCTATGGACTTTGTGCACGGTTTGCCAAGGTCGCAAAAGGGAAACGACGCCATATGGGTGGTTGTTGATCGATTAACTAAGGTGTCGCATTTTATTCCGCATAGGAAGGATGATCCGGTGGAGAAGTTGGCAAAGCTTTATGTGGATAACATAGTGCGGCTTCATGGTGTGCCCCGCAGCATCGTGAGTGACCGAGATGGGCGGTTCACGTCCAATGATTGGAGGCTGATGCAACAAATGTTGGGAACAAAGTTGAAATTCAGCACAGCCTTCCATCCGCAAACGGATGGGCAGACCGAGAGGGTCAATAGAACCATGGAAGACATGCTCCGCATGTGTGTCTTGGATTTTGGAAAACAATGGGAAGACCACCTTTATTTGGTGAAGTTCGCATACAACAACAGCTACCAAGCGAGTATTCAGATGACGCCTTTCGAGGCCCTATATGGTAGAAAATGTCGCACGTCGTTGTCTTGGATAGAAACGGGTGAGTCAAAGTTGTATAAGCGATCAGAAGTAGAGGGTGCTACTTCTTTGGTGAGAACCATTCGGGAGAGGTTGCTTATCGCTCAGGACCGACAAGAGAAGTACTATAATGTCAAGCACAGGAATGTGGAGTTCGCTGTGGGCGATTATGTATACTTAAAGATCAAGCCGTTCAAGGGTGTCTCGCGGGTGCGACGATTGAAAAAGCTAAGCCCGAGGTACCTTGGACCGTTTGAGGTTCTGGAGCGAGTTGGTGAAGCGGCCTATAGGTTGAAGCTTTCAGTGGAGCTAAGTGGTTTACATGATGTATTCCACATTTCGGTGCTTCGAAAGGCGGTGCAAGAGCCTACGCAGTTGATCGCGGTTGATCAAGTGCCGGTGGATAGTGGGCTAACGACAAAGGTCAAGCCCGTGCGGATTGAGGACTCGGAGGTCAAGCAGCTACGCAATAAATAGATCAGGATGGTCAAGGTCCGGTGGGACAATTGCGGTCGTGAGGAGCTCTCTTGGGAGCGAGAGCAGACTATGCTTGACGAGTATCCGGAGTTGTTCCGCTCAGGTACAAATTTTGTTTATGTATGCCTTTCCTTTATGTAATTTCGTGGGCGAAATTCTTTTAAGAGGGGTAGAGTTGTAACGCCCCGAAACTCAAAGGAGCGAAGGGGGACGTTTTGGGCCAGTTTGGGTTCTGGCAGCAGGCACACGGCCTGGGACACGGGCGTGTCCCAGGGCGTGTCGAGTCGTGTCGACACTTAGCCGTGAGTCGTCGAGATATACTCGACGATTCGTCGCGAATGGGCACACGGCCTGCGACACGGGCGTGTCGCAGGGCGTGTCGACCCGTGTCGACGATCGTCCCGGGGAGTCATCGAGATTCACTCGACGATCGTCGAGACAAGGCACACAGCCTAGTACGCGGGCGTGTCCAAGGCCGTGTCATCAAGTCGTCGATCTTCCCTCGACGAAGTGTCCCGTGTACACGGCCTGGGGTCCAGGCGTGTCAATGTGACACGGGCAAGGACACGGGCGTGTCCTAGAACCCGTGCAGTGCTCGGGTTGAAAATGGGGAAAAATCATGGGGTACACGGCCGGCTACACGGCCGTGTGAAGTGTAACACGGGCGTGTCAGCTCGAACACGGGCGTGTTCGATACCCGTGTGAGGTTCCAGGAGATTCGATTTTGACGGCGAATGCGGCACATGGCCCTGGACACGGGCGTGTGCCAGGCCGTGTTCGGCCCAAATTGGGCATTTCAGTCCTGAATCGAAGCCGTTCATTTCTTTGACTGAAGATCCAACGGCTGGGGGTTTTTCCTGAAGGGATATACCCGGGTTTTGACTTAGAAAACCCTTACTTTTCTTCACTTGTTCTCTTTCTAAATCCTTGGAGAGAGAGGAGAGCTAAGGGAAGAAGAAGGAGCTAGATCCGCCATTGGAGGAGCTCCGGAGCTCCGAATCGCAAGCCGACTCCGGATCCACGGAGGCAACGCTAGTGCGGTGATTTCCATCCGATTACTTTTCAATGGCGCCAAAGAGGAACTCAAGGGTAACGATCCTCATCTTGAGCATGAATATCTCTCTTTCTTAGCATAGGAAGCCCGCTCTCGCGAGTTTGCAGAGAGTTGGAGGCGTTCCTTCGGGTGGATATGTAAAGTCCCCGTTGTTTAGAGTCCGTATGCGAGAACGGACATAGGCATGATGTGTGAAGCCTACCCGGACATGTTAGTCTGGATCGGTGATGTTGCATTGCATAAGGCCGGAGAAGACTCCGTGCTATTGGTTGTTTTTCGGGTTTTCTACGCGGTAGATTGCAGCAGGGAGCCTTGGGGACTAACCCAAAGGTGCACCCGGAAAACTGGGCGGATACGAGATCTTGCCAACTTGGTGGCTTGAGAGCCAACTTGAACATAACGGGGTTATGTGACTTGTGATGGAAATGGGACTCGGTGGAAGTTTGACCCGCGCAAATGGCTTAAATTGTCGTTGCGATGTGAGCACGGGTTAGATGGAACCGTACCCGTTCTATGTCGTTCGGTTAAAGAGACCTAAAGACACGTGGCACTTACCGTTGGCATAGAGTAGGGTCTTCGGCGGTTAATGACTTAAATTGCCGTGACCCAGGCCAGGAAGACAAATTGCTCATAGGTTTGGCCGTCTAAGTGGCGGTGGTGAGTCCGGAATGTTAATGGCTTTAATTGACGTGACATTGACCGGTTCACCGAGAATGTGCCCTGAGTGCACGGGGCGTGTGGCCGTGCGAGCCAACGTCTGTGATGAAATGGCTATGGATTTATACATTGCTCGCTTATGCTAATGAAATGTAGGGAAGGAGCAACGCCGCCCCGAGTTGGGGGCGGGATCGTTATAATTTGATCAGCATTGCTGACTGTTGCCTTGTTTTGCCACCGTGCGGTGGTTTGTTGCTTGCAGGTGCAGCTGGACCAAGCGGTCAATAGCGGGCTAAAGCCCTTTTTGCGAAGCCGGCCCTCGAAGGCCCAAATGAAAATGTTTATTGCTTTATTCATGTATGACCGGCCTGCGTGCCGTGGTTTGTAAATCATGTAATATTCAAGTGAAACATTTTGTAAGGCCTTAAGGCTTGTTTTGAGTATTTTGTAATAACATTCCTAATTCGTACTAGTGGACATTCGTGCTTGTATGCTGGGTTTTTTATTTACAACTTTTATAAACTGCTTCCGCTAGAATGCTCTGTGTAGGACGTTGAGATTGGTTGGATGGTTTCCATACTAACCACCCGGTCTGTCTGTGGTATATGGCGTCGGGCCCCGGCCGGACCTACTGCTATATGTTATGCGACGGATAGGGGGTGTTACATTTTTCCCCAAGTCCCTCCTTTAATAAACCTAACCACAGCCTCCCCCGACCCGATTTAGCATTTCGGCCCAAGGTATCCCGTCCCGATCTCAATCCAACATCTTGTGCCTCTCTCGATGCTGCTCCATCTCCCGCAACGCGCACCGCCTGCTGTTTCATCGCTGCTCCTGATTCCTCTGCCTCCTGCTTCCACTGGCGCCTCCTCCTTCTCTCCCTAGGGGCCGACAGGGGCCGACAACAGCCCCCTCTTTCTCTCTTCTAGGGGTCGGCATCAGTCCCCTCTTTCTCTATTCTTCCCCCAGCAGGCCTCCTCTCCCTCCGGCAACCATCTTCCTCTCTTCTGTGGGCTCCGATTTTGCCTAGGGTTTTGCCCGAACCCTCCTCTCAGATTTTGGACTCGGATTTGGCTCCTTGAGCCCGATTTTTTATATCCTTGGGTAAGATCTCTTCTCTTTCCTCCTCTATTCAGTTTTCCCTAATTTTTATTGGAAATTATTTGTCTCCAAATTATGTTTATCTCATGTTCCAGATTTTTGCACTTTGTAATTGTCTAACCCCCGTTGTGTTTTTGATTTCTAGAACAGCTCCTCGACTCAAGTGATGTAATTTCTCCAAATCTCTCTCCGAATTAGGATTTGGTCAATCCTAAGCACCGTCAAGTCTCTGCCTCTGCATGATGTCTCTTCTCCCCTTACTGTTGAGAGAGGTAATTTCTCTACTCTCTCGTAGTTTAGATTTTGTAAATAATATCTTGTGCTATTGTAGAATTTCGGTCATGTCAATATCAATTATATTTGTACTTGATCAGGTTCGAAATAAGATTTCTTTTTTTACTTTTATCATTTGGCCGCCTCCGTAAGATTTTGCTTCAGCCTTAAGGCAAGTAGAGACCTCTCTCTTTCTTGCAATCTATTGCGGGCAAACTCGATGTCCCGGTCGGACCGGAGTAACTAGACCGTCTTGGCTCTCGGGACGGTCGAGCGTGCACACAGTCAGTGAAAAGAGCGTGCACACAGTCAGTGAAAAGAGCGAATTGACACAATATGTTTTTTACATGGAAAAGCCCCTCAACTGGGTAAAAAACCACGTGACCAGATCTGTGCCGGTCAAAGTCCACTATCTGCTCGCGGTTACCGGGCGTTTTGGGGAATCGAGGGCGACAAGCCGCTACTCGTTACAACTTAGAGATGAGAGAGAATTTTCCGACTCGCAACGGGAAACAGACTGCGCCGAAGGAGTGCTAAATGCTAGCAAGATGGTTGGTGTGCTTGAACGCTGGTGGTTGTTTTCTTCTTCCTTCTTTCGCGCACTTGGGGACTTGGCTCGTAGGCGGCTTGAAGACGGCTCGAGGGAGGAGTTCGATAGGGCTCTGGCCTGAGGAAGAAGAAGACTCTGAGACAAAAAGGTGAGAAATGAGGAGCCCTGAGAGCTCCTTTTATAGCCTCCAGGAGGTAGTTATGACGCCCCCCCCCCACTAACTTAGTGGTTTGGTGGGTGGTTACTTGCAGATCAGATGACAATGGATGCCCAGTAACGATCGGACGGTGGTCGACTTGCATGCGGGGCCGCGGTTGATGACGACGGGCGGCCGACGGCAGGCGAGCGGCGGGCGGCCGGCGGAGGGGGCGGCGGCGGGCGGCGAGCGGCCGGCGGTAGTTGCTGAATGGGAAGCCACCATGATCTCTCCTATTATGATGGAGATCATGGAGGGAGTGGGTTGACTAGTCAAACCCATGATCTCCACAATAGGAGGGATCGTGAGAGAGATGACTAAGTGCACACCCATTCTTATATAAATGGGGCTCCATCTCCATCACAATCATTGAACTTAATTTATTTTGTTTGTTCTCATGATTTACGTGAATTCACCCTTGAATGTTTGTTTGTCAAAAAAATTTAAATCTTAAATGTCTAATTTGATCAGTTAATATCTTAAGTTTTAATATGTTTAAAATGTCATGGGTTATGATCGTGAATGATTTAAGTTACTTAGATAATGAATTTCTCATTTGATGAAGAAATTGAAGAATGATAGATTGTTGAGCATGCGTCACATTGTCATTATAATAAATATACGAATTCTGATTGATGAATTTATGATTGATGAATATACCGTTCATGCTTTACTTGAAAGATATTTGTGTCATAATAATTGATAATATTTCTGATTAGCAAACGAATGAATGATTTGTGATTTTATATAGTGTTTGGATCGTACACATGTTTACTTATAAAATAATCGTGTCTTGAAATGAATCAATCTAAAAGAATATATGGTGTCCAGTAAAATAACGTATTGTAATCCTATCAATTGTGAATGCTTGAACCCGCAAAACATAAAGTCCAATATCTAGTTTTCTTGTGTCATCGAATCTTATTTTTTATGTCTGTCTGGTTGTAAGTCTTGAGTAAAGTCAATTCTTGATCTGATCTTTCACTTTAAGCAAATTTGTTCTGCTAAAATAACTAAAATATGAATATTTTCACTTAATAATATCTTAAGCAATCATCAAAATGTAGTGTTAAATTGATGTGATGCTTTGACTCAAGTTTTTGCTCGACTTGCAACGGAAACAAACAAATGGTCATGACAAACATAATTACTTTGATAAGCCTTGCATTTAGACTTATATTAGAATCACGTGGATCAAATAAATACACCTACACACTTCATTGTTTACAACTTATGATATTACATGATCAATTATATGTTATGCTCAGAAGTAAGCTTAATTCAGGTTATTTTCTGTTTGACTCTCTCACTTGTCTGTTTTGTTAATTTTGCTTCATGAAAACTGACACTTATACATTTATGCTTCGCTTACTGTTCTGTACTTTACTTTGTCCACACTATTAATTATTTCAATGTTCTGAGCCTTTTCCCTCTTATTTTGGAATTGCCTTGACGTTCGTGACCGTGCCGCCATGTCCTCGAGCTTGAACTACATTAAGTTTCAGGTTCTATGTTTACATTTCATTTTCTTTACCGTCAAACATTTATTTTATGTAATAATAATGATTATTAAATCATGAACAACTACTAGGCTATATTATATGTACTAGAATTTAACATCAACATGGTTTTCATTCTGCCCATGTTTGTGGCATCACGACCCGCCCGAAGCTTACTCTGACTTTCGTTGACGGGTCGTGACAGGTTGCATGGGAATTGTTGATGCGCGAAAACGACACCGCCTAGTTAACACAAAGGGGGTGTTCGATCTCACAGGCTAGGAGAGGAAGAGGACGAAGGCTGCGGGGAAAGATGAAGATTTTGAGTGCTCGAGAGTGGAGCAAGCGCTTATTCGAGGGTTGCGGGGTTAGAGGAAGAGAGTTGTTGGGAGAAGCCGGGATGGCTGATGAGCAAAAGAGGAGGTTGATCTGTAGCTGTCGAGCAGACTGGTACTTGGACGGTTGTGCTTGCAGGTTGAATGCCGAGGGAACTAGGATGAGCTGAGAAGAAGAGGAAAAAGGGCCACTAGCAGCGGCAACAACAGACTTCGCCCGCTGCGGCTTAAATGTCACTCTTGCGACGGGCTTTCCTTTGATTTATATCGAGAGTTACAGCTTACAATACACCTTTACAAGAAAGAAATAAAGGGGTACAAGGAGGAAGCTGGCGGCTAAGAAAAGAGTGCCAGAAGAGGCCGCGCAGACTGAGGAGCCAGGTCGGCAGGCCGTACGGTTAAGGGAAAAGCGGAGACCGCGCGGACTGGAAGTTGAGGCCGGCAGACCACGCACGACTAAGAGGAGAGAAGGCGGACTGGGAAAAGAAGACTACAGGAGTTGAGCTTGCTGTGGGCTGACTTCGAGCGTGAGCACCTTGGCGATGATGAGTCCTCTCTGAACTGACCTCCATGAGAGGTATGTGGGTCTATTTATAGGCTCGAGGAGGTAACGGCTTGCGGTGACGTTACCCCTGGTGAGGGGGTAACTTGAGTGAGAAGAAGAAGGAGTCCACCGAGTCTGCAACAGGACGCGTAGACTGGGGCTTGCTTCTGGAGCTGGTGTCGCTGATGGAGAACTGGGAGACTAAGTGGCGGACTGCGAGGCGAGTCCGCGGAGTCCGCCACTGCTGAGATGAGATTGTCCGCCTACTGCTGGGGAGGCGGATGCTGGAGGCTAAGTGGCGGACTGCAAGGAGAATCCATGGAGTCCGCCGCTGCCTAACTGCGAGAGCATGCGCTAAAGGCGAGCCGAGGAAATGCTCGCTGAGTCCGCAGAGTCCGCAGGAGGCTGCGCGATCTGGGACTGCCTTGAGGATGTTCTGCTACCTGGTGGACTGCGGGGCGAATCCGCGGAGTCCGCCTCTACTGATCGAGCCCGTGCCAAGCCTGCGGGCTGAGGAGAAGTTGAACCTGGTGCTGCCGAGCAGCGGGTGCTGGCTAAGGAATGGCGGGATGCACAGCAAGTCCGCTGAGTCCGCCGAGTCTGCGCCTGCTGCTAAGTTGAGTCCGCTTATGTTGGAATGGAGAGCCTGGGTGTTGAAGCTGTTGGGGTTCACCAATGAAGGCGGACTGGAAGTCTTGATCGCACTTCGAGTCCGCCGAGCTCGCGAGGAACTGGGCATTGCTGCTGATCTTCGCGGGTAGCCGGAGAGCGAGTGTCCGCGCTCTGTGGGCGGACTGAAGGAGTTGACTACAAATGATGTTGGTGTCCAAGGACTGAGCGACCTGCCGAACTGTCGAGGCAGGCCGCACGTGTTGGCGAGGTGGAAGCCGAGGTAGCTGGCTGGCGGCCTGGGGGCAGGTCACCGCCTTTGTCTGGTGATTTGCGCGGTCTGGTCTTCTTGAAGTGCGACCTACAGGAGCGGGCTAAGGGAGTCCAACTTCTGTATGGGACGCGACCTATTGTCGGCCTGGGCGGATATGGATATGAGTCCGGTAAAGGGACACCTGTTGAGAAAAAGCTGCGGCTAAGCTGAAAAAGGGTGGGGCCTGCAGAGGCGGACTGCAGGAGCAGTCCGCGACCCCTGCTGACTAAGGGAAGGCGCGCGGCCTGGGCGATCAGACCTCTGAGACCGCCCAAGCCGTGCGGCCTGAGCGGACAGAGAATTCTGTCCGCCCATACTAAGGTGTCACGACCTCCAGGAGGAACCCGGGGCAGACCGCGACGAGCGAGCTGACTGTCTTGGGAAGGATAACCGATTTCGGGGTTAACATAATCCCCACACTTTTTTAAGTTCAGTAGGGAACTTCGAAAAAGTTGGAGACCCATGAAAATCGTGATCCACCCCAAAGGAAGAGAAGGGGCAAGGAGAGACAGAACCTGATGCCTCTCCTTAGGAGGTTGCTAATGTAACAGCCCGGCCCATGGCACTCAGAGGCTGCGCACAACATGGCCCAAGCTCCGGCACTGCTACAGGGCTGCAGCCCAATACACCCCAACGCCTCTCCCGCCTGTTTCTCAGCAAGGCGCGTTGTTGGCGCTAGGTATCGAACCCGCAACCCTTGATAAATCACTCTTCCAACAGTGACCATCACCAACTGAGCTGCAGCTCAGTTGGTGATGGTCACTGTTGGAAGAGTGATTTATCAAGGGTTGCGGGTTCGATACCTAGCGCCAACAACGCGCCTTGCTGAGAAACAGGCGGGAGAGGCGTTGGGGTGTATTGGGCTGCAGCCCTGTAGCAGTGCCGGAGCTTGGGCCATGCTGTGCGCAGCCTCTGAGTGCCATGGGCCGGGCTGTTACATAAAAGGTGCACTTTTATGTAACAGCCCGGCCCATGGCACTCAGAGGCTGCGCACAGCATGGCCCAAGCTCCGGCACTGCTACAGGGCTGCAGCCCAATACACCCCAACGCCTCTCCCGCCTGTTTGCACTTTTTATGTAACAGCCCGGCCCATGGCACTCAGAGGCTGCGCACAGCATGGCCCAAGCTCCGGCACTGCTACAGGGCTGCAGCCCAATACACCCCAACGCCTCTCCCGCCTGTTTCTCAGCAAGGCGCGTTGTTGGCGCTAGGTATCGAACCCGCAACTCTTGATAAATCACTCTTCCAACAGTGACCATCACCAACTGAGCTGCAGCTGGTGATGGTGATGGTCACTGTTGGAAGAGTGATTTATCAAGGGTTGCGGGTTCGATACCTAGCGCCAACAACGCGCCTTGCTGAGAAACAGGCGGGAGAGGCGTTGGGGTGTATTGGGCTGCAGCCCTGTAGCAGTGCCGGAGCTTGGGCCATGCTGTGCGCAGCCTCTGAGTGCCATGGGCCGGGCTATTACAGCTAATGCCTGTATTTTTTCTGCAAGAGAAAAGTCAGTGCAGGCATGAATGGGAGGTACACCTTGTGTGTACCTGGACTTGCCTTTTGCAAAACGAGGAAGATGTGTCTTCTGCTATGTTCTGCAAAATGAAGGTGAGAGGAAAACATAGGAGCATAATAACTCGCAAGTACCTGATGGATGCTTGCAAGTATTTGTTGTTATACTCTGCAAAGGGAAGAGTGAGGAGTATGCAAGAAAGAAAAATGAGTTGCAAGTACCTGAAAGGAAATTGCAAGTCTTTGCTGGTTTTTGCAAAAGTGAAGTTAGAAACAAATTCGGGAGTAAAAAAAAGCCGCAAATACCTGAAGGCAACTTGCAGGTATCTGCTGGTCTCTACAAAAGAAGAGTTAGAAGTAGGCACAATATACAAAAGTAACTTGCAAGTACCTATGAAGAAACTTGCAAGTATCGACCGATCTCTGCAAAATGAGAGTTAGGAACAAACATGATATATGAGAGTAGCTTGCAAGTACCTGTGAAGAAACTTGCAAGTGTCTGCTGATCTCTACAGGAAAAGAGTTAGGAGCAGACAAAACATGTGAAAGTGGCTTGTAAGTACTTGTGAAGAGACTTGCAAGCATCTGCTATTCTCTACAAAATGAGAGTTAGAAGCAGATATGATATATAAAGACTAGGCTGCAAGTACCTGGATAAGACTTGCAGGTGCCTGCTAACCACTGCAAAGAGAAGAGTGAGAAGCAGACATAAAATAATAAGCTAAGCTGCAAGTACCTGGATGAGGCTTGCAGGTGCTAACTGTTGATGAGATGAGGTTGATATGACCAAATAACAGAGGAAGTGCCTGATACACTCTACTGATAATTGAATGAAGATCAAACCAAAGCAATGATCTTCTAGATTAGAGACATCCTTGTTATGAAGTCCAGATCGATAAGAAGAGATTATCTTAGTTAGACTTCGCTGGCATAGCTTGATGATCAAGGAGACTTAGATGCTTTGATCAGTGTCTGATGTCATTAGCGTTTGATAAGAGTAACAAATGACTTTGTGAATCATCATCTGATAAAGCTTAAGCAAGCAATGAATAAGAGATGAGAGTAATGGAGCTTATATAAGTACAAGGCTTGTAAGTCATCATCTGATAGAGATTATGCAGGCAACACATATAAGATGAGCATAAGCAAAATGAGTATTGCGAATCCTTTTGGTAGGTCAGATTAACCTGTTAACCTGTGAAAGAGGCAGTTGATAAAAGGAGGTATATACTCGGAGATGACCATGAAAGACTGGATGCTGCCACATGAGATCACCCGTGTAACACCCCCTATCCGTCACATAACATATAGCAGTAGGTCCGGTCGGGGCCCGACGTCATATACCACAGACAGACCAGGTGGTTACTCAATGAAATACCATTCAACTAATAACTAATATCCTACACAGAGTCATTCTAGCGGAAGCAATTATTAAAAATTGCAAAAATAAAAGAACCAAGCCACAAGCATGAATGTCCACTACAAAACCCACTAGGAATGAAGTACAATATACAAGTACACGGCCTTATGGCCTTACAATTGTTTACTCAAATAAAATGTGTCTTCCATACCACGACACGCAGGCCGGTCACACATAAATATAACAAGTAAACACTCAAAATTTGGACTTCGAGGGAAGACTCAACAACTTGGGCTTTAGCCCGCTATTTACCGCTCGACTCCGTAGTACCTGCAAGCAAAAATCCACCACACGGTGACAAACAAAAGCAACGGTAAGCTATGCTGACTAAATTATAACGATCTCGTCCCCAAATTCGGGGCGGCGATGCTCCTTTCCCTGCACTTTATTAGCATAACCAAGCAGTATAGATAAACACTACATCACAGGCGTGGGCACGCACGACCACATACCCCGTGCACTCAGGGCACATTCTCGGTGAACCGGTCAATGTCACGTCAATTTAAGCCATAGACACCCCGGTCTCACCACCGCCACTTGGACGGCCAATCTTGCGAGCATTTTTGTCTTCATGGCATGGGTCATGTCAATTTAAGCCATAGAACGCCGAAGACCCTCATCTATGCCAACGACTCCCACCGAACGACATAGAACGGGTACGGTTCCGCCTGACCCGTTGCTCACGTTGCAACGTCAATTTAAGCCATATGCGCGGGTCAAACCTCCCCGATTCCCATTTCTGTCACACACTTAACATAACCCGGTTATGTTCAAGTTAGCTCCCAGGCCACCATGTTGGCAGAATCACGCATCTGCCCAGTTTTTTGGGTGCACCTTGGAGTTAATCCCCAAGGCTCCATGCTGCAATCTACCGCGTAAAAAACCCGAAAAACAACCAATTGCACGGAGTCTTCTCCGGTCATTTATGCAATGCAACATCACCGATCCAGACCAACTTGTCCGGGTAGGCTTCACACATCATGCCTATATCCATTCTCGATTACGTACTCTACATGTACACAATGGGGACTATTCATGTCGACCCGAAGGAATGCCTCAACTCACCGCAAACTCGCGAGAGCGGGCTTCCTATGCAAAGGAAAAGAGAGCTTCACATGCTCAAGTAGAGAATCGTTACCCGAGTATTTTTCCTTCGCGCCATGGAAATGTATGCGGATGGAAAGCACTGCAATCTCCTTGCCTCCGTAGATCCGAAGTCGGCTCGCGATTTGCAGCTCGGAAACTCCGTCGGTAACCGGATTTAGCCTCCTTTCTTCTTCCATGCTCTCCCTTCTCTCTAGACTTTAAAAAGAGACTAAGTGAAAGAAGTGAGTGATTTGAAACCCTATTCCTGGGTATATCCCAGCAGGAACAACATCCAACCGTCGGATCCCAAAATAAAGAAACGAACGGCCACGATCAGGGCCTGAAATGCAAAATCTGGGCCGAACACAGCCTGTGACACGCCCGTGTCTAGGGTCGTGTTCCTCATTCACCGTCGAAATCGGCACGTCCCAAAAAGCATACGTGCACCCGACATGCCCGTGTTAGACCTGACACGCCTGTGTCATCCAGTACACGGCCATGTTCCCCGCCGCGTTCCTCCATCGACACAGGACCAACAACAACCCGAGACACACACGGGTCTTGGACACGCTCGTGTCCTATTTGACACGCCCATGTCACACCCGAACATGCCTGGGCTCCAGGTCGTGTTCACTGTCTCGACACTTCGTCGAGCACAGTTCGTCGACCCCCCCGACACGGTCAGGGACATGCCCGTGTCCTAGGTCGTGTTCCCTGTCTCGACACTTCATCGAGCGAAAATCGTCGACTTCCCGGGCAGATCGTCGACACGAGCTCGACACGCCCTGGGACATGCCCGTGTCTCAGGCCGTGTTCGCTGCTCGACGATCGTTGACTCCAAAATTCATCGACCTCTCGGCCAGATCGTCGACCCAAACACGACACGCCCTGGGACACGCCCGTGTCCCAGGCCGTGTGCCCTATGCCAATTTCCAAATTTGGCTCAAAACGCCTCCCGTCGTTCTTTTGAGTTTCGGGGCGTTACAACTCTCTCCCTATTAAAAGAATTTCATCCTCGAAATTACATAAAAGGAAGATAAACATAAAACTTAAACGGTACCTGAGTGCAATAACTCCGGGTACTCCTCAAGCATGGTTTGCTCTCGCTCCCAAGAGAGCTCTTCCTGACCGCAATTGTCCCAACGGACCTTGACCATCCTGATCTCTTTGTTGCGTAGCCGTTTGACTTCCGAGTCCTCAATTCAAACTGGCTTGACCTTCGTCGTCAACCCATTATCCACCGGCACTTGATCCACCGCAATCACATGCGAACGATCTTGCACCGCTTTCCGTAGCACCGATATATGTAATACATCATGTAGACCACTAAGCTCCACTGATAGCTTCAAACGATACGCTGCTTCGCCAATCCGCTCCAGAACCTCAAACGGTCCAAGATATCTCGGGCTTAGCTTCTTCAAACGTCGCACCCGTGAGACACCCTTGAACGGCTTGATCTTCAAGTACACCCAGTCGCCAACAGCGAACTCCACGTTCCTGTGCTTGGCATTATAGTACTTAGCCTGGCGGTCCTGAGCGATTAGCAACCTCTCCCGAATGGTTCGCACCAATGAAGTAGCATCTTCCACCTCTTGTCGCTTGTACAACTTTGACTCGCCCGTTTCCAACCAAGACAACGGCGTGCGACATCTTCTACCATAAAGAGCCTCGAAGGGCGCCATTTGTATGCTCGTCTGGTAGTTATTGTTATACGCGAACTCCACCAAGTATAGATGGTCTTTCCATTGCTTTTCAAAGTCCAGGACGCACATGCGAAGCATGTCTTCCATCATCCTATTGACCCTCTTGGTCTGCCCATCCGTTTGTGGATGAATGGCTGTGCTGAAACTCAGCTTTGTTCCAAACATCTACTGCACCAGCCTCCAATCATTGGACGTGAACCGTCCATCACGGTCACTCACGATACTACGGGGCACACCATGAAGCCGCACAATATTGTCCACATACAGCTTTGCCAATTTCTCAACCGGATCATCCTTCCTATGCGGAATGAAGTGCGATACCTTCGTTAGACGATCTACGACCACCCAAATGACGTCGTTCCTTTTTTGCGACCTCGGCAGCCCGTGCACAAAGTCCATAGTAATGTCGTCAAACTTCCACTCCGGAATAGGCAAGGACTTCCAGAATTCTCCCGGCTTTTGGCATTCCGCCTTCACCAAGGCGCATGACTGACACTTCTCCACGTATAGTGCCACATCCTTCTTCAATTCTGGCCACCAGAACAGTTTCTTCACGTCGCGGTACATCTTCGTGCACCCCGGGTGAATCGAGTACTTGGTATGATGCGCCTCGTACAACAATTCCACCCGCAAATTGCCCTCACTCGGGACGCACAGACGACCGTCTTTCCAAAGCAATCCATCTCAACAATGAATTGGGAATTTGACTCATCCAGAGCCTCTATCATGAGCTGCTTCATGTTGCTATCCACATCCAAAGCCTGCCGAATCCGATCAGCCAGGTCATACTGAACTTCAGTCCAGTTCAATAGCGCTTCTGCACTTGACTATATGTCTACGCAAGAGATCTCCAACGCCTCCGACTCCCGAACCAACCGCTCGTCATGGACCGACAGTCAATTAGCTTGAGCTGGGGCCCTGCGACTCAACGCATCCGCAACCGCATTGCCTTTACCAGGCACATAGTGGATCTTGAATGTATAGTCCCCCAGGAACTCCATCCGTCTACGCTGCCGCATGTTCAGATCTTTCTGATCCAACAAATATTTCAGGCTCTTATGGTCGGTATAGATATCGACCCTTACCCCATATAAGTAGTGCCTCCACAGCTTCAAGGCAAAAATCACGGCCGCTAACTCCAAGTCATGGACCGGATAGTTCCTCTCGTGCACTTTCAGCTGTCTCGAGCCATACACTATAACGCTTTCATGCTGTAGTAGCACGCAACCCAAACCACTGCCCGAAACATCGATGTAGATTTAAAAACCTTCGGTCCCACTCGGCGAACTAAGAACCGGCACCGTGGTCAACCGACATTTCAACTCCTCAAAAGCTAGTGCGCACTCTAGCGTCCAAACGAACTTCTACTCCTTCCTCGTCAAAGTAGTGAGGGGTAAAGCTATCCGTGAGAAGTTCTCCACGAAGCGCCTGTAATAGCCGACAAGACCCAGAAAACTTCGGACTTTCGCTACCGTAGACAGCACAGGTCACTCACGTATCACAATAATCTTCGCCGGATCCACAACAATGTCCTCTCCACTTACTATATGACCAAGGAACACCACTAAGGACAACCAAAACTAGCATTTGGAGAACTTGGCGTATAGTTGATTCCTCCTCAGAGTCTAAAGCACCAAATATAGATGCTTAAAGTGATCTTCCTCACTCTGCGAGTACACCAATATGTCATCGATGAAGACGATCACAAAGTGGTTTAAGTACTCCCTAAATGTCCTGTTCATCAAATCCATGAACACTGACGGTGTTGAAACCAAAAAACTTGGTCTCTGTGGAGTTCGACCCTTGGGGAAGGGGTGACCTCACACCTACTACACTCAAGAGAACGTCACTAACCGAAGACTTGGGGAAACTAGGAACAAACCCTCGGCTCTAGCGCGGAGGTCTCACCTCACACCCGGAAGGCTACTTGAGCACTTCCCCTCCCTAGCCAATGCTCGAGCTAGGGTGCCTTGGAGAGCTCTCTCAACTCTACCAAGAAGAAGCTAGGGGGGAGAAAACTAAGAAAGAAGATCCTTCTCCAAGGCACCCAAGGGGGTCTATTTATAGTTTTTCCAAGTCCTGGGGGTAAAAATGACCAAAATACCCCTACGCCCAAAAAGCCTTGGGCCAATAGGAAACGCCCACGCCGGGGGGGCAGAGCGGTAAAACGCCTCCAAGGGCACAGCGGTAAAAGCACGCCGCCAACACCCCGCCCCCAACTACCCGAGACGGCCCCAGGCCGCCGGTCAGGCCGCGAGCAGGCCGCCCGGGCGAGCGCCAGGCCGCGAGCAGGCCGCTCGGGCGAGCGCCAGGCCGCTGGCCGCCTCGCCCGCGAGCAGGCCGCTCGGGCGAGCGCCAGGCCGCGGCCGCCTCGCCCGCGAGCAGGCCGTTCGGGCGAGCGCCAGGCCGCGGCCGCCTCGCCCGCGAGCAGGCCGCTCGGGCGAGCGCCAGGCCGCTGGCCGCCTCGCCCGCGAGCAGGCCGCTCGGGCGAGCGCCAGGCCGCGGCCGCCTCGCCTGCCCCTACCACAGACTCAACCGGCCGGGGCGGGTGCTAGCCAACTTGCCGCACCCGGCCTCCCAACAGAGGGGCCATTGGGGGGAGCCAATTCTTCCTCCCCCTAATAGTATGTTCCAAGCCAGAGCCAAAATTGGCCACCGAGAGTTCAAAATCTCCAAAAAGCTTAAAAACGGGTTTGCCTTATTTTGGGTCCACTCTTCGCGAATACGGGGTTGTACACAATCCCCGCTCTTTTCGAGGTTGGCACAAGCTCGGAAAGAAACATCCAACCCAACGTATTCGCGGAGTGTAACTTCCCCTTGGGGTCAACCTGTCATGCCAGCTATGGGAGCCTGGGTGGCGAGACCTCCTCTAGGTGAAAACACTTAGCCTCCCCGAGGGGTCAACCTGTCAAGCCAGCTAATGGGAGTCTGGGTGACGAGACGACCTCGGGGTGCAAGCACCTACTCTCCACGAGAGGTACCACCGACCCTGCCAGCTAGTGGGAGCCTGGCAGCGGAATCATCTCTGAGCAAAGGGACTTACTCTCCACGAGAGATACCACCGACCCTGCCAGCTAGTGGGAGCCTGGCAGCGGAATCATCATCGGGGCAAAGGACTTGGGCTACCACGAGAGATCAACCTACCCAGCCAGCTAGTGGGAGCCTGGCGGCGGAATCGTCATCGGAGCAAAGGACTTGGGCTACCACGAGAGATCAACCTACCCAGCCAGCTAGTGGGAGCCTGGCGGCGGAATCGTCATCGGAGCAAAGGACTTGGGCTACCACGAGAGATCAACCTACCCAGCCAGCTAGTGGGAGCCTGGCGGCGGAATCGTCATCGGAGCTAAGGACTTGGGCTACCACGAGAGATCAACCTACCCAGCCAGCTAGTGGGAGCCTGGCGGCGGAATCGTCATCGGAGCTAAGGACTTGAGCTACCACGAGAGATCAACCTACCCAGCCAGCTAGTGGGAGCCTGGCGGCGGAATCATCATCGGAGCAAAGGACTTGGGCTACCACGAGAGATCAACCTACCCAGCCAGCTAGTGGGAGCCTGGCGGCGGAATCATCATCGGAGCAAAGGACTTGGGCTACCACGAGAGATCAACCTACCCAGCCAGCTAGTGGGAGCCTGGCGGCGGAATCATCATCGGAGCAAAGGACTTGGGCTACCACGAGAGATACACCGACCCTGCCAGCTAGTGGGAGCCTGGCAGCGCGGAATCATCATCGGAGCAAAGGACTTACTCTACCACGAGAGATCAACCTACCCAGCCAGCTAGTGGGAGCCTGGCGGCGGAATCATCATCGGAGCAAAGGACTTGGGCTACCACGAGAGATCAACCTACCCAGCCAGCTAGTGGGAGCCTGGCGGCGGAATCGTCATCGGAGCAAAGGACTTGGGCTACCACGAGAGATCAACCTACCCAGCCAGCTAGTGGGAGCCTGGCGGCGGAATCGTCATCGGAGCAAAGGACTTGGGCTACCACGAGAGATCAACCTACCCAGCCAGCTAGTGGGAGCCTGGCGGCGGAATCGTCATCGGAGCAAAGGACTTGGGCTACCACGAGAGATCAACCTACCCAGCCAGCTAGTGGGAGCCTGGCGGCGGAATCGTCATCGGAGCAAAGGACTTGGGCTACCACGAGAGATCAACCTACCCAGCCAGCTAGTGGGAGCCTGGCGGCGGAATCGTCATCGGAGCAAAGGACTTGGGCTACCACGAGAGATCAACCTACCCAGCCAGCTAGTGGGAGCCTGGCGGCGGAATCATCATCGGAGCAAAGGACTTGGGCTACCACGAGAGATCAACCTACCCAGCCAGCTAGTGGGAGCCTGGCGGCGGAATCATCATCGGAGCAAAGGACTTGGGCTACCACGAGAGATCAACCTACCCAGCCAGCTAGTGGGAGCCTGGCGGCGGAATCATCATCGGAGCAAAGGACTTGGGCTACCACGAGAGATCAACCTACCCAGCCAGCTAGTGGGAGCCTGGCGGCGGAATCATCATCGGAGCAAAGGACTTGGGCTACCACGAGAGATCAACCTACCCAGCCAGCTAGTGGGAGCCTGGCGGCGGAATCATCATCGGAGCAAAGGACTTGGGCTACCACGAGAGATCAACCTACCCAGCCAGCTAGTGGGAGCCTGGCGGCGGAATCATCATCGGAGCAAAGGACTTGGGCTACCACGAGAGATCAACCTACCCAGCCAGCTAGTGGGAGCCTGGCGGCGGAATCATCATCGGAGCAAAGGACTTGGGCTACCACGAGAGATCAACCTACCACGAGTGGGAGCCTGGCGGCGGATCAACGGAGCAAAGGACTACCCAGCCACCCAGCCAGCTAGTGGGAGCCTGGCGGCGGAATCATCATCGGAGCAAAGGACTTGGGCTACCACGAGAGATCAACCTACCCAGCCAGCTAGTGGGAGCCTGGCGGCGGAATCATCATCGGAGCAAAGGACTTGGGCTACACAATCAAACCATACCAAATCCTACGTCCTCAAACGGGGAAAAAGATGAGTTACATGACCCCCCCGACTCAGCTGGTCGGGGGCTGGACTCAATACAACATAAGAAGAATACAGGACTCTACCGGGACGAGGCTTCTTTAGGGGGTCTGGGCCCGGTGGTCGCCATCCGCTTCCTGCTCGCCGGACACTTCCATCCTGCTCAGGCTCGCCATGATCTTCTCCATCTCCTCTGCCTTGGCCATCCAAGAGATGGTGTTGACGGCCGTGACGTAGCACTGCCTTGCCATCCTTGAGTCTCCCTTGACTCTGACCTGGATCCCCCCTGAGCTGAACTTGAGGCATTGGTGGAATGAAGACGGCACGCAACGGAAGGCGCTGATGAGGGGTCTTCCGAAGATGGTGTTGTAGCTGCTTGGAGCGTCAACAATGACGAACCGGCAGTTCCTCGAGACTCCTCCCAATTTTACTTGGAGCCCCACTCCACCCTCGACCTCCTTCCTCTCCCCTGAGAATCCGAACAGGGGTCCATCCGAGGCCAACACCCTCCTTGGCTCTACTTTCATCTCATCAAACGCCTTCTTGAAAATGACGTTGACGGAGCTTCCGTTGTCAACCAAGATCCGGGAGACGGTGTAGCCTTCGATGGCCGTCTGGATGACCAGCGCATCGCAGAACGGATCCTCATGATCTGGCAGGTCCTTCACCGAGAAGGTGATCTTCTCCTCTGGGGGCGGGGTCTGGGAGGTTGAGGCGACGCTTCTCCGGTACATGACATGGAGGCTAGCCTTCCGAGTGGCCTCAACCCCCACTCCACCGTGGATCACTCCTATGCTACCTCGGGTTCCCACGTCGACCCGGTCCTCGCATATATCATCACCCCCTTCTCCGGGTAGAACCTCTTCTACTCGTACCGGCGGCTGTGGCTGGGCAGGGCCTCTCGCCCCCCTCACTTCCAAGAATTCGGGGCAGGTAGCCGTGGCGTGCCCCTCCACCTGGTGGAAGTCGCAGTACATCAGCGCTCTTTCTCCCCTCTTTCGGCGGGCTGCGCGCTCTCTCCTGTTACCTCTTCCCCTCCTATTGCCAAGGCTTGCTGCGGCGGGGGTAAGAGTTGCCTTGGGGCCTGCCTCTGGAAGTTATACCTCCCTTGGCCCCCATGAAAGTTCCACCCTCCTTGGATGAGAGCTCTTCCCAGACCTTGAGCAGGTCCTCCCTGCTGCCTCCAGCCTGGTTCCGGACCCTCCTGTCCTTGGAACCCCTGAGCTCTCTGCTCCTCTCTTCTTCTTCCTTCCTGATGCCTTGAGCCACCCTGCTCCTTTGACTCCACCTCCGTCAACTTTTCCAACCTCTTGACAAATGCTGGGTTGGCTGCCTCCATGGCAATCTCCTCCGCCGCCCTTTCCATCAGCTCCTCGAAGGAAAGGGGGGCCTTCCGGGTCAAGCTCATCTTGAAGAAGCCCTCCTTCAGCCCAACGGTGAAGGCCATCTGGAGAGCATACCCTGGCATCTCCTGGACCTCCAAGATCTCCTCTTGGAACCTGTCTACATAGCGGGCCAGCGACTCCTCAGCCCCCTGCCTTATCAAGAAGATGGACTCAGGACTCCTCTTCCGCTTCTTGGAGGTGGAGAAGCGAAGCTGGAAGCTTCGGCTCAGGTCCTCGAAGCCATAGATCGACCTTGGAGGGAGTTGATGGAACCAGTCCCTTGCCTTCTCCTTCAACGTGATCGCAAAGAGGCGACACTTGAAGGCGTCCGTCATTGGTCTGATGGAGACGGCATCCTCGAACCACTGCAGATGCTGAACAGGGTCATCCTTCCCGGAATAGTAAGCCATGTCTGGCTCTCTGAACCCCTCGGGAACGGGAGCTGAGATGATCAGCTCGCTGAAGGGTGACCCCTAAGGGGTGGTCTTGCCACCTCCACTCGCGCGACCTGCTCGCCTTGAAGGTTGGCACTCGCCGGGCTGGAGAACAGCTCCCGGCCGGTGAGGTCTCGCTCGACCCCATTGCCCATCCTCTCCTTCCCTGGCCTTCTTCCTGGTGCACTTCCTTCTCCCCCCGCTGGGGTCATCTCGCCTAGACCCCTGGGAGTCGACTCGTCGAGGGGGGGAGCTAGCTCCTGGGGGGTCGGGGTGGAGCCGCCACCCTGAGGAGCAATGCTTCACAGCATCTCCATGATGCCCTGGATGGAGGCCATGAACTCTTGCCTCCCCACAAAGAGTCCTGGGGTGGGGAGCTCGCCGAGATCGTCACTACCTCCTTGACCTCCCGTCATGACACTCTCCCGAGATCTTCTGTGCTGGTCACTCTCCACGCTCACCGCACCAAAATGTTGAAACCAAAAAACTTGGTCTCTGTGGAGTTCGACCCTTGGGGAAGGGGTGACCTCACACCTACTACACTCAAGAGAACGTCACTAACCAAAGACTTGGGGAAACTAGGAACAAACCCTCGGCACTTCCCCTCCCTAGCCAATGCTCGAGCTAGGGTGCCTTGGAGAGCTCTCTCAACTCTACCAAGAAGAAGCTAGGGGGGGGGGAGAAAACTAAGAAAGAAGATCCTTCTCCAAGGCACCCAAGGGGGTCTATTTATAGTTTTTCCAAGTCCTGGGGGTAAAAATGACCAAAATACCCCTACGCCCAAAAAACCTTGGGCCAATAGGAAACGCCCACGCCGGGGGGGGGGGGGGGGGCAGAGCGGTAAAACGCCTCCAAGGGCACAGCGGTAAAAGCACGCCGCCAACACCCCGCCCCCAAGTACCCGAGACGGCCCCAGGCCGCCGGTCAGGCCGCGAGCAGGCCGCCCGGGCGAGCGCCAGGCCGCGAGCAGGCCGCTCGGGCGAGCGCCAGGCCGCTGGCCGCCTCGCCCGCGAGCAGGCCGCTCGGGCGAGCGCCAGGCCGCGGCCGCCTCGCCCGCGAGCAGGCCGTTCGGGCGAGCGCCAGGCCGCGGCCGCCTCGCCCGCGAGCAGGCCGCTCGGGCGAGCGCCAGGCCGCTGGCCGCCTCGCCCGCGAGCAGGCCGCTCGGGCGAGCGCCAGGCCGCGGCCGCCTCGCCTGCCCCTACCACAGACTCAACCGGTCGGGGCGGGTGCTAGCCAACTTGCCGCACCCGCCCTCCCAACAGAGGGGCCATTGGGGGGAGCCAATTCTTCCTCCCCCTAATAGTATGTTCCAAGCCAGAGCCAAAATTGGCCACCGAGAGTTCAAAATCTCCAAAAAGCTTAAAAACGGGTTTGCCTTATTTTGGGTCCACTCTTCGCGAATACGGGGTTGTACAGACGGAGCATTCGTTAGCCCAAACGGCATGACCGTAAACTCATAATGTCTGTATCTCATACTAAAAGCTGTTTTGGGGATATCACTCTCCCTTATCCTCAGCTGATAATATCTAGACTTGAGATCCAACTTTGAGTACACCGTCGACCAGACTACTGATCAACCAGATCATCAATCTGCGGGATCGGGTACTTATTCTTCTCCGTTAGCTTGTTCAGCTCTCGATAATAAATACAAAGTCTCAAGCTTCAGTCCTTCTTCTTCACAAAAGGACCGGTGCGCTCCAAGACGACGAACTTGGACACACATAACCTTGCTTAAACAACTCTTGAAGTTGCACCTTCAGCTCTGCCATCTCCTTAGGCGCTAACCGATACGAAGAGCGTATGACCGGTTTGGCATCATACCAAACCGCCTTAACCATCTGAAGAGCAGACACCAACGTCATGCTCGACCCCTTTCAAGCCCACAAATGTCGTCTCACAACCAGTTTCCAACTTGACTTTCTTGCGATTTCGATCAATGTATGCTTACTGCTCCGAGAGCCAGTCCATACCAAAGATTACGTCGAGCTCCCCTAGCGGTAGTATCGACGCTTATAAGTCAAAGTCTTGACTCCCTATCCGCACCTAAACGCAACAGATTCTACTCGCGCGCAATGAGCATCATTAGACAACAACGCATCCAATTTGTCTTTTGCCATCGAAGGAGGTACTCCGACGCGCAATACAAATCCTTTGGTCAAAAGGGAACGCGAAGCTCCCTAAGCGAACGGTGCTCTAGCCGAATTAATCAAAAATCAGAACAAATCTTAGCACAAACAGTTCTAAGCTAACATGCACAAGAGCAACAAGTATTTAAAGCTAAACTGCTACAACTTTAAGGCGTACCTGTCATCATGACAGCATGCTTCTTCTCAGACTTGGGACGTCCGCTCCAGCAGTCTCGGGCAAAGTGCCCAGGCTTTCCACAATTAAAGCATGCGCCCGGGGTTCAACCCGTAGTCATCCCAGAAGCACCAGAAGAAGGAGCTGGACCCGAAGTCCTAGCCTTCTTATACCACCTACGATACGCAGACTTTGAGGAGTTCGACATTTTGAACTCCGTCTTCTGCATATCCAAGTCCTTGCTTCCTTGGATTCAATTCAGATCTCTGGCACTTTGTCATATACCTGCTCCTGACATAGTTTTCTTTAACTTCTGAGCACCATTCCGACAATTTCGGGCAAAGTGTCCTTCCTTGCCACACTTAAAACAACCATATGGAGCCTGACCAGTAGACATTTTAGACTTCTTGTTCCTCCTCCTTCGGTATGCAGACTTTGCAGAATCTGGAGAGTCTAGTACCCTGAACTCCGACGTCCGATTGACTTTTGCCAAATCTACTTCCAAAGATCTAGCCGATTCCACCAAAGCTCGGAATCCCAATAATTTTGGTCCTAGCAGCAGAACTCGTAATTCGCCGCGCAGGCCATTATAAAACCTATCGATCATCGACTGCTCGCTCTCCACTTCAGAGCCCAGGTAACGTCTTATCATCAGAAATGCTTGCAAATATTCCTCAACTGAGTGCGTACCCTGCACTAAAATCATGTTCAACTGCTGACCCAGAGGTCCTACAAATGTCGTTTGCTCCATCACACCACCCGACGTTGGAGTTACCTCAAAAATAGGGTACTGCACACGTCTTTCATTTTGTGCACCAATCGCAGCGAACACTGCTTCCACCACCATTCTTATAGTTTCAGGGGATGGAAGGGTTGTAGGCACGTCACTAGGTGCACTATAATCCTCAGAAACCGGATGTTCTGACGGCCCAGCACCGCTTCTGGTCACCTATAGTTGTACAAAACACCGTTAAGCGACCATACAAAATTGCAAAAAATAATTATAGGAACACGCAGGTTCCTCAAACACGTGTATTTTCAATCCTAAGTGGACATTCATGGGTTCTTTTGATGTTATAACGATGACGCACACACATGTACTCACCACCCCTTAAAAGGAATTCGTCCACGAATTCATTTAAGCCTGACCGAAACCAGTAGTCTGATATCAAATTGTAACACCCCTTATCCGTCGCATAACATATAGCAGTAGGTCCGGCCGGGGCCCGACGTCATATACCACAGACAGACCAGATGATTATTCAATGGAATACCATCCAACTAATAACCAACGTCCTACACAGAGTCATTCTAGCGGAAGCAATTATTAAAAGTTGCAAAAATAAAAGAACCCAACTACAAGCATGAATGTCCACTACAAAACCCACTAGGAATGAAGTACAATACATAAGTACACGGCCTTATGCCCTTACAATTGTTTACTCAAATAAAATGTGTCTTCCATACCACGGCACACAGACCGGTCACACATGAATATAACAAGTAAACACTCAAAATTTGGCCTTCGAGGGCCGGCTCAGCAACTTAGGCTTTAGCCCGCTATTTACCGTTTGGCTCCACAGTACCTGCAAGCAACAATCCACCACACGGAGGCAAACAAAAGCACGGTCAGCTATGCTGACCAAATTATAACTTTCCCGTCCCCAAATTCGGGGCGGCGATGCTCCTTTCCCTGCACTTTATTAGCATAACCAAACAGTATAGATAAACACTACATCACAGGCGTGAGCACACACGACCACACTCCCCATGCACTTTGGGCACATTCTCGGTGAACCGGTCAATGTCACGTCAATTTAAGCCATAGACACCCCGGTCTCACCACCTCCACTTGGACGACCAATCTTGCGAGCATTTTTGTCTTCCTGGCATGGGTCACGTCAATTTAAGCCATAAGCCGCCAAAGACCCTCATCTATGCCAACGACTCCCACCGAACGACATAGAACGAGTACGGTTCCGCCTGACCCATTGCTCACGTCGCAACGTCAATTTAAGCCATATGCGCGGGTCAAACCTCCCCGAGTCTTGTTTCCGTCACACACTTCACATAACCCGGTTATGTTAAAGTTGGCTCCCAGGCCACCATGTTGGTAGAATCATGCATCTGCCCAGTTTTCTGGGTGCATCTTGGAGTTAATCCCCAAGGCTCCCTGCTGCAATCTACCGCGTAGAAAACTCGAAAAACAACCAATTGCACGGAGTCTTCTCCGGCCATTTATGCAATGCAACATCACCGATCCAGACCAACTTGTCCGGGTAGGCTTCACACATCATGCCTATATACGTTCTCGATTATGGACTCTACATGTACACAACGGGGACTATTCATGTCTACCCGAAGGAACGCCTCAACTCATCGCAAACTCGCGAGAGCGGGCTTCCTATGCAAATGAAAAGAGAGCTTCACATGCTCAAGTAGAGAATCGTTACCCTAGCATTTTTCCTTGGCGCCATAGAAATGTATGCGGAGGGAAAGCACCGCAGTCTCCTTGCCTCCGTAGATCCGAAGTCGGCTCGCGATTTGGAGCTCCGAAACTCCGCTGGTAACCGGATTTAGCCTCCTTTCTTCTTCCTTGCTCTCCCCTCTCTCTAGACTTTAGAAAGAGACTAAGTGAAAGAAGTGAGGGATTTGAAACATTATTCCCGGGTATATTCCAGCAGGAACAACCCCCAGCTGTCGGATCCCAAAATAAAGAAACGAACGGCCACGATCAGGGCCTGAAATGCAAAATCTGGGTCGAACACGGCCTGTGACACGCCCGTGTCCAGGGCAGTGTTCCCCACTCGCCGTCGAAACCGGCGCGTCCCAAAAAGCATACGGGCACCCGACACGCCCATGTTAGACCTGACACGCCCGTATCATCCAGTTCACGGCCGTGTTCCCGGCCGTGTTCCTCCATCGACACAGGACCAATAACAACCCGAGACACACACGGGTCTTGGACACGCCCGTGTCCTATTTGACACACCCGTGTCATATCCGAACACGTCTGGGCTCCAGGCCGTGTTCACTGTCTCGACACTTCGTCGAGCACAGTTCGTCGACCCCCCCGACACGGCCAGGGACACGCCCGTGTCCTAGGCCGTGTTCCCTATCTCGACACTTCGTCGAGCGAAAATCGTCGACTTCCCGGGCAGATCATCGACACGAGCTCGACACGCCCTGGGACACACCCATGTCTCAGGCCGTGTTCACTGCTCGACGATCGTCGACTCCAAAATTCGTCGACCTCTCGGCCAGATCGTCGACCCAAACACAACACGCCCTGGGACACGCCCCTGTCCCAGGTCGTGTGCCCCCTGCCAATTTCCAAATTTGGCTCAAAACGTCTCCCGTCGCTCTTTTGAGTTTCGGGGCGTTACAACCCGTGGACCTTATGCATCGCTTGCCTGAGAAAGGTCATCACGAGTATAGTCCTACTAAGAGCGGGCTGGACGCGCATCCTTTAGGAGGGCACAAAAGAGAAAAGCAAGAGAAATCCTGAGAAGGATCGCTAGATGCACTGCTCTCATGCCTCAGGTTACTACATCACTGATCAATGAGACTGGTTGCGCCAAGATGCCTATAACTTGTTTGTGGATTGATCAGTGGAGTTGCGAACCCCGCGAAGGCATGGAAAGAGAGCACCAGAGATTGTTCGACCATCACAGTTGTGAGATGATCGAAGAGACAAGGCTACGCTTGGTCGCCATTGCTTGTCAAGCAAAGATCACCGTAACTGTAATGTATCCTAACAGAGCATAGCAGAGCTAACACATGGGGCCTCCCTAGCACGCACTCTGTGTCAGATGCCGGCTAGAATCCGAAGTCCAGTATTCCTCCATATGAGAGTTGGATAGCCCCCACTACACACATATGCGAAATATCCCCGCGATATATGGTCACTGTGGTCTTACGCCGGAATCCATTCCCGAGGGGGCCTATAGCAAGACTCAGCGATATTTCAGTGGCTCAGTGATCTTTTTGGAAAAGAGAGAATAGAGGAGGGAACATTACATGAAGGGAACTGTGTCAGTATGAGATCCCTAAGGTAAACTTTATTGAAAAGCTAGAATGAACACTTAGAAGTGTTTTGAAATGAAAATGTTTGAAAGGGTAAGAGTAGAGATAACCCATCATGGTTGTGAAAAAATTTGGAGGACTATGAAGTCCTTTGCCGGCTTAGAATAGCCTTCCAAGCACGCCCTCGTCATCGACATCGAAGCATTCAACATTTTTATTAACAACGAGGAGAGGGGGTTCTTCGACTAAGCTCACCCCTCTTGAACTGCAAGGAATGTCTGCAACTTCTTTGCCGTTTGAGGTTGCTGGATCAGGGCGATCTTCTTTAGGAAGCAGGTCATACATCTTACCCTGCCAGAGCTAGCCTGACTCTTTGTGGAACTCGCAGTATGGTTCTGAGTCTCTAGATATTTGATCTGCTGGTCGATAAGGCCTTTTGTAGCTAGCCTTATCTTTCATGATTTGGCTCACTTCTAGCATGGCTTCATCAAGATCGGATTCATGCAAGCCATCGTCTTGTTGTTGATAAACTGTAGCTGTTTGAGAAGATGGAGCTGGTGGTAGCAATGGATCTTGAGCATGATCACGGCTTGGGAAGGGATATCAATGGCGCTGAAACCTTCTTCTCTTCCTCGAATGAGTTGGGAAATCATTGTGAGGAGACCTCGGAGGCTGCTTGTGAAAAGGATCTTTCTCTGATATGAGCTTGGAGACGAAGCCTGGGTTGCTCTTTTCGCCTCGGATGTATGAGTTGGCTAAGGCAATCAACTCTTGGTATGTCCTTGGTGCTCGGACATTGACTTCAAACTTGAGCGGACCTTCACGAAGACCGTGGATAAGAGCCACTCAGTACATTTCTTGGCTAACAATCTCGATGTCCAAGATTTTCCTTTGGAATCGATCAACGAACTGAGACCAAGTTTCATTGTCATGCTGCATGATCTCAAAGAGGGCTTCTGGACCTCCCTTTCTCTTTGTTGAGGTAGAGAATTTGAGCAAGAACTCCCTTCGCAGATCAGCAAAGGAAGTGATGGAGTGACGGATAAAACCATAGAACCAGTCCCTCACTTGTCCATCAAAGGTTGTGACAAGGAGCTTGCACTTAGTTGCATCTGAAAGAGTTTTGAGAGCAACGGCTGATTCGAAGGATTGGAGATGCTTCACTGGATCAGTCTCTCCGGTGTAGATCGGTAACCGGGGTTCTCTGAAATTTGCTGCAGTAGGTTCATGACGAACGTTCTCTGCAAATGGCGAAGGCTCTACTTGCTCTCCTACAGCATAAGGATAAAAGGGAGCGTAAGCTGCAACTGCAAAAGAAGGAGGAGGATGATAAAAGGGAAAAGTTGTTGCATGAGGAGCAAAGGCAGGAGCTGCAGGGAAAGTGTGACTTCCCTGAAAGTTGAGAAATGTAGCAGGACTTCCCCGGGCTGCTTCCCGGAAGAAGTTTTGGCGAGCAGCTAACTCTTCATCTTGAGGTCGCAAAGGAGCTGCAGGTCCTTGCGGGAAGATTGGTGTATAAGGAGGATAGACCGACGGGCAAGCTGAAGGACAAGCTTGCTGATGCTCCAATGTTGGGGCTGGATTGATCGGAGCAGCTGAAGCAACTGGAGCTGCTGCAGGTTAAGAGTCTAATTGCTATGTGATCACAGCGAGCATTTGGTTGATTGCTTGGAACTGCTGAGCATTCTCACGGCGTGATTGCTCAAAGGCCTCCCATAGAGGATCATCTCTAGAACTTGGAGCAAAGTTCTCGGCTGGCTGATGGTTTAACATGGCTAACTACCGTTGTTCACCGTCTGTCCGGATCTGAAGGTCGTGTGTTAACTGTTGATGCGCGAAAACGACACTGTCTAGTTAACACGGAGGGGGGTGTTCGATCTCACAGGCTAGGAGAGGAAGAGGACGAAGGCTGCAGGGAAAGAGGAAGCTTCTGAGTGCTCGAGAGTGGAGCAAGCGCTTGTTCGAGGGTTGCGGGGATAGAGGAAAAGAGTTGCTGGGAGAAGCCGGGAAGGCTGATGAGCAAGAGAGGAGGTTGATCAGGAGTTGTCGAGCAGACAGGTACTTGGACGGTTGTGCTTGCAGGTTGAATGCCGAGGGAACTAGGCTGAGCTGAGAAGAAGAGTAAAAAGGGCCGCTAGCAGCGGCAACAGCAGACTTCGCCCACCGGGGCTTAAATGTCACTCTTGCGACGAGCTTTTCTTTGATTTATATCGAGAGTTACAACTTACAATACACCTTTACAAGAAAGCAACAAAGGGGTACAAGAAGGAAGCTGGCGGCTAAGGAAAGAGTGCCGGAAGAGGCCGCGCGGACTGAGGAGCCAAGTCGGCAGGCCGCGCGGTTAAGGGAAAAGCGGAGACCCCGCGGACTGGGAGCTGAGGTCGGCAGACCGCGCGCGGCTAAGAGGAGAGAAGGCGGACTGGGAAAAGGAGTCCGCAGGAGTTGAGCTTGTTGTGGGCTAACTTCGAGCGTGAGCACCTTGGCGATGATGAGTCCTCTCTGAACCTGACCTCCATGAGAGTTATGGGGGTCTATGTATAGGCCCGAGGAGGTAACGACTTGCGGTGACGTTACCCCTGGTGAGGCGGTAACTTGAGCGTGAAGAAGAAGGAGTCCGTCGAGTCCGCAACAGGCCGCGCGGACTGGGGCTTGCTTCTGGAGCTGGTGCCGCTGATGGCGAACTGGGAGACTAAGTGGCGGACTGCGAGGCGAGTCCGCGGAGTCCGCTGCTGCTGAGCTGAGATTGTCCGCTTGCTGTTGGGGAGGCGGATGCTGGAAGCTAAGTGGCAGATTGCGAGAAGAATCCATGGAGTCCGCCGCTGGCCGACCAGCGAGAGCATGCGCTAAAGGCGAGCTGTGGAAATGGGGGCCCGCGGAAGTTCGCAGAGTCCGCAGGAGGTGCGCTGGTCTGGGACGCTTAAGGAGTTCTGCTGCTGGCGGACTGCGGGGCGAATCCGCGGAGTTACGCCTCTATGACGAGCCAGCGCCAAGCCTGGTGACGAGGAGAATTGACCCTGCTGTGCTGCCGAGAAGCGGGTGCTGGTAAGGAATGGCGGGCTGCACAGCGAGTCCGCTGAGTCCGCGCTTGCTGCTAAGCTGAGTCCGCTTATGTTGGAATGGAGAGCCTGACTGTTGAAGCTGTTGGGGTTCACCAATGAAGGCGGACTGGAAGTCTTGATCGCACTCGAGTCCGCCAAGCTCACGAGGAACTGGGTATTGCTGCTGATCTTCGCGGGTAGCCGGAGAGCGAGTGTCCGCGCTCTGTAGGCGGACTGAAGGAGTTGGCTGCCCATGTTGTTGGTGGCCAAGGACTGAGCGACTTGCCGAACGAGCGAGGCAGGCCGCGCGTGTTGGCGAGGTGGAAGCCGAGGTAGCTGACTGGCGGCCTGGGGGCAGGTCGCCACCTTTGTCTGGCGGTTTGAGCGGTCTGGTCTTCTTGAAGTTCGACCTACATGAGCGGGCTAAGGGAGTCCAGCTTCTGTACGGGATGCGACCTATTGTCGGCCTGGGCGGATAGGGATATGAGTCCGTTAAAGGGACATCTATTGAGAAAAAGCTGCGGATAAGCTGAAAAAGGGCGCGACCTGTAGAGGCGAACTGCAGGAGCAGTCTGCGGCCCCTGCCGACCAAGGGAAGGCGCGCGACCTGGGTGATCAGACCGCTGAGACCGCCCAAGCCGTGCGGCCTGAGTGGACAGAGAATTTTGTCCGCCCATACTAAGGCGACGCGACCTCCAGGAGGAACTCGGGGCAGGCCGCGACGAGCTGGCTGTCTTGGGAAGGATCGTCGATTTCGGGGTTAACAGGAATGATCAGACAACGGATGATCGGAGGCATCCCATGGATCGACCGACACCAAAACCTGGCCGGCGAGGTTCGGTCGATGGAGAGAATGGCTGAGGACCCGAGGAAGACGGTCGACTGATTCGGGCGGCCTGAGGGCGGTGCGGCCATGGGGTCGCCCGGCCTAGGAGGAGAAGCGGCCGTCCGAACTGGGCGACCAAGAGATTGCCCGATTCGGGCGGCCGGAGGGTGGGGCGACCATGGGGCAACCCGCCCTAGGCGGAAAAACGATCGCCCGAACTGGGCGGCCAAGTGGCCTCCCGATTCGGATGGCCAGAGGGTGGGGAGGCCAAGGAGTCGCCATCCCTAGGCAAAAAATGGCCGCCCAAACTGGGTGGCCAGGAGGCCGCTTGATTCGGGCAGCCGGAGGGCGGGGCAGCCATGGGGCCACCCACCCTAAGCGAAAAATGGCTGACCAAACTGGGCAGCGTGCAGAAGCATGCAGCCGGAACAGCGCGCAGCCCTGCGCGCGACCAGGGTCGTGCGTAGGCTTGCGCACGGTCAGGCGGTGCCGCACGTACGTTTGCGCGCGGCCAGGAGCACTGCACACGCTGGGGTGCGCACGCGCGACATTATAGCCGCTCGGTGGTGCTCGCGGGAGGCAGATGCGCGCACAAGGGTGTGCGCTGATGTGACCGACAGTTGAAGTTGCACTTAAAGAACCCACTGTTCAACCGAACCCGTACCGGGGAACCCCATCATAACTAAAAACAACAACTCCATCTGGATGGCTAAATCTCGTGAATACTCTACAAACTTAAACATGCGCTGATCTGATTTTGGAAAATTGCGTTGTGCTCCGGGAGTGAAGAGCAGGTTCAAAAAGTGGCAACTTGGAAGTCCGTTTTGATTTCTTTCCATTCTAAATATATCAAAGATGTGTTTGACAACAACTAAATTGTAGTTATTTTAAAGCTGAATTGTTTCTCATATATATAGTACTTAATTCAGTTTATAGACCGCTTTAAAATGACTACAATTTAGTTGTCATACACATCTCCTTTGATACATTTAGAATGACTACAATTTGGTTTCAAAACTAAATGCAGTTTTGAAAACTGTTCTTTAAAAATTAGTTTTAAAAACTGTTCTTTAAATTACAGTAATTTTAAAACTGAATTAAGTACTTTATTTAGTTTATAGATAGCTTTAAAATCATATACATTAATTTAATTTATAGTACTTAATCAAAATTGTTCTTTAAAATTAGTTTTGAAAATATAATTTAATATCCCATTTTAACTTTTTTTTTCTTTTAAAAAGGTTGCCAAAAAAAACCTTTTGAACAAATAATTTTTGGCTAAGGGTAACATTTCTATAGGAAGGAACTTGAGTGATCTGCTCGTCGTTGGATCAATTTTATTCGTCGTCCGATCAAAGTGTTTATTCACTTTTTTTTTTCATCCATCGATTTTTTTTTACTCCCTCCCAAAATTAAGAACTCTACCCATATGAATTTTTTTTTTTTACTTTTAAACAGATAAACTAATTTTAAATAATTTTGTCAAAGAAATTATATCAAAAACTTTCTCAAAATTGATGATTCTAATTGACACAATTGGATAGATTCTACCACCCACGCCCCCGGTCAGACAAAACGTAATTAAACTCACACGTTTAATATGGGCGATTGGCAAAAAATGCACCCTAAAAAATATAAACTTTTGGAAACAACAAAACAAAATGCACCCTAAAGTAATTTTCTTGGAAATGTGCACAATAGAGT